>CM053581.1:287593138-287614926 GCA_028627135.1 Pseudochirops cupreus
GGAAGCACCAACATCTGGGTTTTTCAAAGCCGGGGGGTTCAATGGCTTCCCAGAGTCTCATCTGGTCAAATCACACAACTCTTCTCAAAGTGAGCCCCAAAGCAAAACCTCACATCAGGGCATATATATAGCCTTCTCCTGGCTTGGAAAATGTCACGGCCCTCTTGACCCACTGCCCAATCACAAAGCTACAAGGCACGGGCATTCCTGAAAAACAAGCCTGGTGCCACAGGCTCCATGTGACCACATTCAGTCTACTAGGGGGCAGCGTATACTTTCAAATCAGGGAAGGTTCTCAGAGTCACATAGCCACTTTAGCAAAGGGCCTAGGGGCAGGGAAGATCTTCAGATTCCCATAACAAGAAGCTGCTAAACCTTGTGTTATTCTGACTGTGGCTCCATAGTACTTGAATTGTTTCCTTCTGGCTGCTTGTAATATTTTCTCTTTGACCTAGAAACTTTGAGATTAGGCTATAATATTCCTGGAAGTTTTCATTTGGGTATATCTTTTAGGAGGTGATTGGTAAGATTTTTCTATTTTACCCTCTGGCTATAGAATATCAGAGTGGTTTTCCTTGATAATTTTTGAAAGGTGATATGTAGGATTTTTTTGTTTATTATCATGGCCTTCAAGTATTCTGATAATTTTTAAATGATCTCTCCTGGATCTATTTTCCAGGTCGGTGGCTTTTCCAATGAAATATTTCACATTGTCTTCTATTTTTTTCATTGTTTTGGTTCTGTTTTATAAGTTCTTGATTTCTCATAGAATCATTAACTTCCATTTGCTCCATTCCAATTTTTAAGAAATTATTTTCTTCAGTGAGATTTTGGATCCCCTTTTCTATTTGGCCAACTCTTTTTCTTGTTTTTTTCATACAACAAGAAGCCACAACTTTATTGATAGAAACAGTAGAAATTGCAATCAGATTGCATTTAATCTTCTCTGAAACACTGAAAAAAATGTCTTTGTCTCCAGATTGTTACATCATTAATTCCATAATTGCATTTACAATATCATTACTGTTGTTCTTTAGTGCTCGGACAGCCTTTGCTCTGGATACATTTGCTTGGGACGTGACCAATTCTATGTCTTTAACTTCCACACATGTTTTGTCAACCTCTTCCTCTTCACTTTCTTCTTGTATAGTTGGAGTTTGTGTGTTTTCCTGTATGTCTGAAACAGTTTCACCCTGAACTTTGAATTTTTCAGCAGCAGCTAGCTGTGCCTGCTGAGAGAGATCCTCAATCTTGGCTTTCCCAAAGACTATGTAAATATCTGAAGCTGGGCTCTTGTAGACATCTGGCTTTGTGATCACAAAGAAGATATTCTTAGATTTCTGGATGGTGACTCTAGTAACCTCTATCACTTGTCGAAGTCCCAGTTTGGACATAGCCTTTTGTGTTTTCTTTTCACTTTGATTCTATTTTGCTTTGCAGACTGGTTCCTCATCAATCTCAGTGGCTGCTGCCAGCTGGGCTTGTTGCATGGTTGCCTGTGTAGAATTCTGTTCCTCAAGCTCTCGTACTGATTCATCACTGTCAGATTCTGTTCCAGACCCTGTCTCAGCCTGGGTCTGGGGCAACTCTTGCTCTGTGGTGGGGATGGTTTCTGTTGCTTTGATGGGTATTTCATGAGAGGAACACGGATCCAAGATGGCTGCAGAAAGAGATCTGGAGAGAGTGTGATTGGCCCCTCCCAACTCTTCTTTTTAAGGCTTTCTTTTCCTCATTAGCTTTTCGGACCTCTTTTGCCATTTGTTCTAGTGTATTTTTTTAAGGTGTTATTTTCTTCAGTATTTTTTTGGGTCTCCTTTACCAAGCTGTTGACTTGTTTTTCATGATCTTCTTTCATACTCTCATTTCTCTTCCTAATTTTCCTTCTACTTCTCTTACTTGATTTTCAAAATCTTTTTTGGGTTCATCCATGGTCTGAAACCAATTTATTTTTTTTTCTGGGAGATTTTGGATGCAAGAACTTTTGAGTATGTTGTCTTCTTCTGAGTGTATGTTTTGATTTTCCTTGTCACCAAAGTAAGATTCTATAGTCTGAGTTTTTTTCCATTGTTTGCTCATTTTCCCAGCCTTTTTTTTTTTACTTTTAAACTTTTTGTTAAGGTAGGACTCTGCTTCCAGTATGGAGGGCATACTGTCCCAAGCTTCAGGGGTTTTGTGTAGCTGTTTTCAGAGATACTTCTAGGGACCTGCAAGTTTTCAGTTCATCCAAGGTGGTATGATCCAAGGAAAGGTATTTACTCCACTCCTGGTCTGTGCTCTGGTCTATGAGTGACCATAAGCACTCTTTTCTGCACTGGAACTATGAGAAAGGTTCCCTTTCCACTCCTACCACAAGCTCTACTATTCCAGTTCTCCTCCTCACCCCAGAACTGCCACCCAGGACTATGAGCCAGATCCAAGTATGGGCAAAGCAGCAGAATGCTGCCTCAGTGCCAGCAAAGAGACTCCTGCATTATCCTTCTGACCAGTTTTTTGATCTTCTTACCGTCTGTGGGCTGAGAGCTCTGGAAACAGTCACTGCTGCCACAACTGCCACTGTTGCTGATTCAATCACTCCCAGGTCCTGCTCCTGGTTTGCTGGGGCTGGGGCTAGATTCTGCTCCTCTCTCACCTAGGTTCAACAGAGCTTTCCTACTGCCCTTCTAAGTTGTCTTTGCCATTTGTGGGCTGAGAAGTCTGGAAATCACCACAGTTGCCAGTTTTTCAGGCCTGCTCTGGGTTTGCTAGGGCCTGGTCTGTGCTGGTGTGACCTGTGCTGGATTGTGCTCCTCTCTCAGTCTGGTACAACAGACATTTCCTGTAGACCTTCCAGGTTGTCTTGGGCTGGAGATTTGTTTCACTATGCTGCTCTAGAATCTGTTCAGAATAATTTTTTTTACAGGTATTTGAAGAGGTTTGGGGGAGATCTCTGGTGATTCCTTGCTTTTACTCTGCCATCTTGACTCCACCTATAATAGTTCCTTAGGATAAGAGGGGTTGAATGCAGATGGAAATTTAGGTCATATAAAGCCAAAAAGTAACAAAAATTATTTTAAAACTTAAGATGCCAGAATAGCCTTCATATTTCTAGTCATGCTAAAGTGTACTTTCCATCATCTAGGCACTTGATAGCACAGCTAGTCAATCTTTATTATATAAAAGTACTCTGGTCTACCTACCCAAGAAGTCAGCCAACCTTTGCTACAGTTCCTCTAATGAGGAGAGATGCCTGCCTGCTGAGGTGGTATATTCCCTTTTCAATATTTTAAATTATTAGGGATATTTTCCTTATATCAATATAAAATTTATTTCCTTGTAACTTTTATCCATCTCTCCTTGTTTGGTCCTTAGGACAAACAGAAATAGAATCTTTCTAATACTTGATAGCTCTTCAAATACTTGAACACAAATCATTATATTGCTCCAACTACATTCTTCATCAGATATTACTCTAAAGTCTAACCATTCTTTATAGGGCTCTTTCCTACATGCTGGAGGTCCAAGCCTCAGTCCTTAAAAAGTTTACAGTCTAATAGAGAAAACTATACATACATACATACATACATATACATATATATAGATTATAAGCCAAATACATCCTAGGTGATTTGGGAGGGGAGGCTATCAGAAGCTGAGAGAATCAGGAAAAGACTTCATATAGAAGTTGGTCCTTAAGATGGGTTTTGAAGGTAACTATCAACTCCAACAGATGGAGATGAATAGCAAATGTATTACTGAAATGATAGACAGTTGGTGCAAAGGGATAGAGAAAAGAGATGGAGAGAGTGAGAGATGTTAAATAGGCCAGTATAGTTGGACCACAGAGAGCATGGAGGGTAATAAGATATCAGAAGAATAGAAAGTTAGAGAGATCTAGGTTGTAAAGAGCTTTAAATAACAGAGGAGTTTATATAGGGAGCTACTGGAAATTATTGGGATGGAGTATGATGTCATCAGACATGTAGAGAAGGAAAATTACTTTGGTGGTAGATTGGAGGATGGATTGGAGTGAAGAAAGCCTTGAAACAGAGGGAACTTGAAACAGTCAGTGGTTATTGCAATAATCCAGGCATGAGGTGATGAGGACCTGCACTAGAGTAGCCTTCATATATATTCCCTTCACTCTATCCACATGGCCACCCCAAAGAAATCAATAATAAAAGATGCTGTAGAAATAGGATCAAAAAGGCTTGGCTATTGATGGGGTGACTGAGAGTGAGAAGTCAAGAATGACACTAATATTTTGAATATGAATGGTTAGAAGTATGTTAGTGCCCTCAGTGGTACTGGAGAAATTTGGGCAGATTGTTTTAAGAACAAGATCTGGGCACAATGCTTCAGTGACTACATGAATAGAGCTGAAACCCTAAAAGCTTAGAACTATTTGAAGGCAATGCCTTTATCTTCCAGTGACCCTGGGTCACATATATAGTCTTCATTCACTTTGGGCTGGAGTATCATAAAGGATGACTTAGAAGAACAAGTAGGCTTCTTATCTCGTTTCCCCACAGAGAAGCACATCCTTGTTTCCTGGCAATGAGACAAGAAACGAAAATAAGAAAAAATCTAGTCTGGTTATGCATGTGTTATCTGTGAGAAAAAAATGTGGTGGGGTGGGGAGAAGAAACAGTTTTGATTCAATAGAATCCAATGCTTTCATTTATTCAGTGAACTTATGTGAACCTATGACTCAAAGAAGAACAGTGTTTGAAATGTGTATATTCTGTATAGAAGCAGAATATTCTAGAGAGAAAAGTAATTCCCTGACTACCAACAAACATGTGGTTTAAAGTTTCTCTGACCCATAACAAACCTGTGACTTAAAGGCTCCAACAGCTCAAGAGATGGCAATTTATTTGAGACACATTTAAAAAAATCTATCGCCTTGGGCACCAGCATCGCTTCAATTTGACCTTTGATTAGAAACCAGAGGTCCTAAATTGAGTTCTAGCTATACTCCTTGCTAGGGATGGTACCACGGCCAAATCATTTTACTTGACTGTACTTCATCATCTGCAAAATGGGAATAATAATCCTTCTCTGCCTGATTAGGATGAAAAGGGACATAGACATGCAATCTCTTTAGTTTCTAAATTTCAAGACTATCATAAAGGATTTCCTTGATCTCTTTTTTACTATAAGGATGCATACATCAGTACTTTAAGAATTCTTGATTTCCTTTGGGGTGGGTTCTTCTCTTGGCTCAAATTACAGTAGTAAACAGTCTTTGTGAATTGCTAGACCTGAATAAACACATTCTAAAACTTCTGTTTGTTCAAAATTTCATTGAATTCTATCTGCAGATTAATTAGTTCAAGAAAACCGAACCAGATAGCAACAAACTATTTAACAACAAACATGGATGCTTTAATTTTTTGTTTTCAAGCAGCTACTTGGCAGCAACATGATGCCAAGGGGGAGGGGGGGGGAGAAAATTTATCAGAGTACCTGGCTTAGAATCCTGACTCATTATTCTCTCCTCAAGCTTCCCATTCTCTCCCCCACCCCCAAACCTTCACCTCCAACCATTTGATTGTGCATATAATTTGCCTCATACTTCACCAAGAAATTCAAAGTCATTCACCATCCTCCCTTTTCTTTTCTTCTCATCTTACAACTCTTTGAGATCATCTTTTGCTATCTGCTCCTTTAATCTGATTTTTGATGAAGAGGTGCCCATATCATGAAGCCTTAATCCAATACCTTCCTATCTTTCTAGGATATTATCCTCACTCTCAGTTCCATAGTTATATTGCCCTCAAAAGCTATTATTCTATATTGTTTCTCCAAATGTTATCCAGAATCCATGAAAAAGATATTTATTCTTGGTACTTCCAAACACCCCTCTTCTCATTCTATTCTAAGCCTTCTGCAACTTGATGTCTCATCTTATTACTCAAATGGAATTGCTCTCTCCAATGGTATTTCTCAGTCCTCACCACTATTGACCACTCTGCAGCATTTGACTCTATTGATAACCCTTTTCTGGACATTTTATATTCTTTGAGTATTTTAAGTCACTGTTCTCTCTTGATTATCCTCCTAGCTGTCTGAATGTTTCTTCTCAGAATCTGTTGCTAGATTAACATTTCTCCTCATTGTGAATGTGTTTTAAGCTACCTGTTTGGCCCTTTTCTCCTTTCTCTCTACACCCTAAGGCTCAATGGGGCTCAATTTAATCAGTGTTCAATTATTTATGGGCAGCTGTCTCACAGCTTTACACAGCCAGTCTTAGCCTCTCTCCTGAGCATCACTACTACAACAATAATTGTCTACAGCAGGTGTCAAATATGTGCCCAGTTGGCTGAATATGATCCATAACAGCATTCCTGAATATAGACCATAGCAGATTAGAATCTAGTTCTTAACTGATTTTAATGCATTTATGCATTCACATGTATATATACACACATACATATGTCCATATATAATCTACACACCCATTTATGGTGGTATAAAGGAAATTTGAAACTGGATGTCTCAGGCATCTCCAGCTCAGAATATTCAAAAAAGACCTCAATTTCTCTCCCAAACCCACTCTTTTCCCAAGTTATTGAGGCTTCCATAATCCTCTTAGTTATCCCATTTCACAGCCTCAGCATTATCTGTGATTTCTCACTCTCACTTTACATTTCCAATCAGTTGCCTTATCTTAGCATTTTTTCCATCATCGTCTTTTGGATAACATCCCTTTCTCTCTACTCACAAAGTCATCACCATAGTTCAGGCCCACCTCACCTCTTGCCTGGGCTTTTGAAATAGCCTTTTAATTGGTCTTCCTGACACAAAATTCTCCCCACTCCAATTCACCCTTCACACAATCCCACCAAATTATTTTTTTCAAGTGTGAGTCTATTTCAGACTCCTATAAAATAAACTCTAGCAGTGCTCTATTACCTTTAGAATAGAATATGAACTCTGTTATTTAAAGCACCACCCTATTTTCCAAATCTTCTTACATATTACTCTCCTCTATATATTCTATGGTGTAGCCATGCTGGCTTTCTTTCTTTTTTTCTTTTTTGGAGGGTGGGAGGCAGGGCAATTGGAGTTAAGTGAATTGCTCAAGGTCACATGGCTAGTACGTGTTAAGTGTCTGAGGTCACATTTGAACTCAGGTCCTCCTGACTTCAGGGCCAGTGCTCTATTCACAGTGCCACCTAGTTGCCCCCATGCTGGCTTTCTTATCTCATACTTGCCTCATGTGTGATATTCCATTTCCCATCTCCAAATCTTTGTACTGGTTGTCCCTTAGCACTGACTGACATGGCCTTTCTCCTCAGCTTCCCATCTTAAAATCCCTGCTTTCCTTCAAAACCACACCTAAAACATAGAATATGTGCATACATATGTAATACGGTGAATATGGGGCTTTGCATCTAAAGAATAAAGTGTTAATTTTGAAATATTTGTTGATGTTTGGTTGTACTGAAACATTTTTAGCACCACTTACGGCTTGCATTTGTGGTTTTTATGCAAGCCATTTAAATATACCATATAACCTGCCAATCTAAGGATGACTAACTATACTATGTAAATAATGCTTCTGTTTTTAAATAGTCCCACCTGTAGCTTTTTAAGGGGAGAGGGTTCTCTCTCCCCACCACCTCCCCCCGGTAGTTTAGACCATCTTTACTGAGGCTAAGACTAATTCCACTTTCGCCCATCTCCTTTGGGCTTCATTTTAGGCTCATGTTTCAAATCTGCATGCAGTGCTTGTATTACCCTGGTAACCAAAATGTTGGTTCCTTGTTCTAGGGGTTCAACATTACTTTCCAAAATTATTTTGGGGCTTGTGACAACACAAGTCATGAATCTCTGTATAAAACGTATTGGCTTTTATCATTTACCTGCCCTAGTATTGTTGTATTGTGTGTGGGTAAAACTTTAAAAAACAAACAAAACAAAATTAAAATGCAGACTATCCTCTTTTCATGCTTAAAAGTTCAGCATAACAAACAAAAGTTTCATCTTAAAATGTTTAGGTGTTTTGCTTTCTTTTTAATTTTGTTTTTAGTTTTGTGTGAATTTGCTTTTACTGTGTTGTTTTAATGGTTGTTGGTATAATTAGAAAAGCACAGTAAGGCAAGCATAGTGGCAATAGAAGGTGATTTCCAGTTATACGTATTGCCAGCATTTGAAGAGACCATGCATTGTTAAAATATGTATACGTATATAAAATCACAGTTATATTTAAACAAAAACCTAATTCTTTTTTTTTTCTTTTGTGCGTCAAACCCTAGTCACTGGAGAGTAGTTTTTTTTTTAATAAAACTAAGGTTGCATTAGAAAACTAACTTTTTGATTGTCATAAATTGTGGTGTCCCAAAGTCTTCTTAAACAAATTATCCTTAAGAATGAAGGTTCTCCAGGAAAAATTTGTACACAATCACAGACACATCGTATGTGTGATGACCAACCTTGATAAACTGGACTCTTCTCAGCAATGCACAGCTATAAGACAACTCTACAAGTCTCAGGATGGAAGGAGATACCTACATTCAGAGAAAGATCTAGAAAGACTAGAGTTTAAATGGAGACTGAAGCAATACATGCTATCATTCTTTTTCATGTTTGGTTTTGTTTCTTTTATACGACCCTTCTATACAACCAGACTATTGTACAACGTGAAAGTATTTGCATATCCTATACATGATTGCATGTCACCATGCGGGGTGGTGAGGGGGGGGGGAATTTGAAACTCAAGGGATTGTGAAACTGAATCTCGTAAACTAAAAGTAAATAAACAAGTCAATGGAAAAAAATTAAAATAAAAAAAGAATGAAGGTTATCCTAAGGCAAAATAATTTAAAGTATGTCAGGAAAAACAATTATGATTAAAGTAGTTTGTGGTTCCTTGGAAATGCTGTGCTTTTTGTTCTTTACATCACTAATGGAATTTGGATTGTTCTTGGTATGTGTATATTTCCAAGGTCTTCATGTTCACATTTAAAATTAGGTCAATGGCTTCATCTTTAGAGCTCTGGTTTCATTTTTTTATTTCATCTTATTTTTAAACAATGTAGACAGTTCTCTGCATTTAGGTGTATAAATACTTTAAATCTATTTTTTAATTGTATAATTAATTCTTCTAATAATGATGTAACTCTATCCTTAAAACATTTGAAATAAACCCTTTATGTGCAAAAAACCCCACCCCAAAACAAAAACACAAAATGAAACACCACCATACTCAAGATGACTTCCTGCATAAGAATTTTGCTGGTTGCCCCAAAAGCTAAAGGCTACTTTCCTTATTGTCGAGGTTAGTTTGCCTCTTTTTTGTATGCGCTATATGCATGAGTATATTGTGGATGACTAGTCGACAGACTGATGTGCTAATTACTACCTGTGTGACCTTGGAAAATTCATTTAATGCAGTGGTTCTCAACCTTCCTAATGCCGTGACCCTTTAATACAGTTCCTCATGCTGTGGTGACCCCTAACCATAAAATTATTTTTGTTGCTACTTCATAACTGTAATTTTGCTACTATTATTGTAGCAAATTTTGCTACTATTATTGTAATGTAAATATCTGACATGCCAGATGTATTATCATTGTTACAAATTGAACATAACCCACAGGTTGAGAACTGCTGATTTAATGAGTCTCAGTTCCTTAACTGTAGTATGAGAAAGTTATACTACATGGTCTCAGAGTAAGGGATATGAGCAGTGGTCACAGCACTAGGAGAGGGCTAGAATATCATCATATTTATTTCATTGCCTTTTCTTATCATTTTATAAGAATGAACTTGGATTATTTGCTTAGCTTCTAATGGATATAAATCCCACCATCAAAATGTATTGTGATGAAAATGTACTTTGGTTTGGCTGACTAATTTTTATAGGACTCTGGATTGCTGACTCTCAGGTTGGCATGGCAACAGTTACCTGGCTGAGAATAAATCGAGGCCAGGAGACAAAGCTGTCCAGGGAGCACTGGAAAGCTTTCCACCCCTTGCTAGTTTGGGGGCTGAGGTGAAAAGCAACATTTACTGAATGAGGAGCATTGGGAGAAATGTTTCAGACTGGAAAAAACCAGTACTTCAGTTTGGAGATAATATGAATTAGAGATGCTCCATAGCCTCTTTTACATATTTGGTACCGTGGGGAGAGCAATCAATGCATTTGGAATCAGAAGACCTAGGTTGAAATTCTGGAATTCAGTTGTCAAGATATTAGGAGACACCCTTTTTTCCAGAGCTAAGGCCCAGTAAGCAAGGCTGTGCCCTGAGGTGGGATAACAATCCTTTGCACTCACTATCTGGATGATTTCAGCCACAGAAAATTCCCAAAATTGTTTCACACAATTATTGTATTGCTTTGACCAGCACCAGGTGTTCTTTGAACTTGAACAAGCACCAGACCAGTAGACGTATTCCAGTTACCCCTCATTGTCAGGGCTATAGCTCACTGTTGTAGCCATTGGTATGAGTATTGAGATCTTTCTCCACACTACCTTGGGCCCCCCTGTAGGGGCAGGGCCAGGCACATGTGTCCTTGCTTGCAAGTCATTTCTCTCACTTTGAAATTAAACTTTTGTTTGATTCCTGACTCTCCTGTCTCTATCCTGCTGTGTGTGGCTCCAGTCACCCACAGATTAGAGACTGGTTCCATCTGGTTGACATTAATTGGTGTCAGAAGTGGGATTGGATGTGGAAACAGACCATTGGACTCTTGGGTACCAGTGGAAAGCAATTAGGTGCTCCTGGAGATTTATTTCTCTGGAGTCCAACACCCCACTGCCCTTGTTCCTGCTCCAATCCTCCAAGCTCCTGCCTTGATTGAATTCTTTGTGAGGAAAACTCTGGGGCCCTCTGGTGGCTCAATTCATCTTGGGTCTTTCTGGTACGGATATTCTTTCTGCAGACTCTGTTCCCCTAAACAATTGTTTCTGCCTGCTCTGTTTGACTGTGACCTTGGCAGACCAGAAGATTCTTACCTGCTCTGTTCTGATTTAGACTCCCCCGAAGGTTAAGAGAGTATTCAGTTAGCTCCATGCCTCTGTTGAACTGGTAAAAACATGCCTTGCTATACACTGTAACTGTGAGCTTTATTCTTCTGTATTTGTCTTGTCATTTTGTCTATGTGTCTTTGTAAAAGGTAAAATGTCTGTGTCATGTAAAAAGTCTGTGTTAGATTTTGTAATCTTGAAAGATTTAAAATACAGCCAGCCAGAAAAACTTCTAAGGGCTTAATGAACTTTCATACTTGAAGCAATTGTCCCACTAAGCAGGACTAACTAACTCACACTTTTGGCTTTCTATGGGAGATTAGGAAATATGAAAAAGAAGCCAGATAATTGAAGTTTGTAAAACTACTAAAACCATCTTAGCTGATTCTGGAGGTTTGAATTAATTACTTTAAGATTGCAGGAGAGAACTCCTGGGATTTAGGGTAATTTCAGTAACTCACTCCATCCTGAAATATCTTGGTCAGTTTGGGATTACCACTCTGTAGAATTTGTTTTAAGTAATAATAAAAATTAAATTATAAAAGTTTTAAAAGTAAATGGCAAGATTAATAGCTTCTAGGGCAATGAAGCTTAGAAGCAATCCTAGAGTGAGGAAAGGAAAAAAAAATAGGTAAATTATTTGTACCTTATAGCAAACTCTTATTAACCCTTTCTTGACATTTCTGACCATGAAAAGAGAAAAGATTGTTAAACCAAAGAGATTCCTATGATTCCCCTGGGTCAGAGACCCTCTCCCTTTTAACCCCTCTTATTCCAGATCAGATTCCCAAATACAGGTGTTGAAAAAATAATGGAAAAATGTAGGGAAACTTGAATTA
This sequence comes from Pseudochirops cupreus, assembly GCA_028627135.1. NCBI lineage: Eukaryota > Metazoa > Chordata > Mammalia > Diprotodontia > Pseudocheiridae > Pseudochirops > Pseudochirops cupreus. The sequence continues at coordinate 287,604,933 of CM053581.1, forward strand.
CTTTCTGGTTGGAGAAATTTATTAACTGTGTAATCTTAGGAAAGTTATCTTATCTCTGTTTGCCCCAGTTTTCTGATCTGTAAAGAGAAAAATAATAATGGTAGCCACCTCCCAGGGCTGTTTTGAGGATCAAAATGATAATATCAAAATGATATAATGATTATAAAGTGCTTAACACAGTGACTAGTATATGCTAAGCACTATGTTATTATTATTTTTTTAAGTGAATGTAATTGTTCCTGATAACCCTGAAGTGATTTCTAAAATGTCAAAGGTAATAAGATTAAAGATATTCATTTGTGATCACTTGGAAATGCAGTTAACTGAATTGATGTTTTATTTCATGTTTTAAATATAGGATGTTGTTTGTGTTATTATTGTATTTCTAAATTCTCTTATATTTTGAAATTTGAGAGACTATTGTAACAGAAATGCTGTTAAACAAAACAGCTTTTTAGTCTAGATACTATTACACATAAGTCAGCCTTTTAAAATGATGTGACTAAAAACAGATATTTGAAAATTGTCAAATATTTAATGAGGTATATTTTGCTATAATAACATATATCATATATGTCATAATAGCAAATTTTCATTTAAAATTCTTGGTTACTGTGAAAGTGTGATTTAAAGATGTAACTTCAACATATCAATGATGAGTCAACTATCAGGTATTTACTGTATGTCTGAAGCCCCAGAATATTGGTAGTTTTAACTTATAAATAAAGGATTAATGAAATGTTAATGGCTAGGGAAACATCAGGAAATATATTCAAGCCCTAAGTTGTAGTTAGTGAAGTTAGGTAAAACTTCTTGGGACTATAATTTACTATTGTTTTGAGTGTGATTACAGCAACAGCAGTCTGAATTGTCATGAAACAAATAGTGGAAAATGGCATGTGCTGTATCTGGAAGCTGCTAAAGGTGGATGTCTGTACCTGAGAAGAGATTTAAGGATGACCTTAGTGTGGCCTTGATAGGATCCTCCTGACTCTTCCCCCTCCCCCATCCCCCCCATTGTGTTATTTCCTTTCTGAAAAGGAAATTTCTCCACCTGGTTAATCTTGAGCCTTGCTTTTGATACACTGTGATCACATGATTGGCTGTCAGACATGATTCATGCCTGGCATCAAAGAGAACTAAGGGAATTTTCCCCCCTGTTTTTCCTTTTTATAGCAAATTTCTGTAGTCAAGAAATTAAGTATAATGCTAAACCTATTCAATAATAGATTGATACTAGAACATCTCTGAATTATTATAAGAGGATGCAAGTATGGAAATCTTACAATTTTAGCTTATATTTGTGGTCAAATTATAATATAGAGATGATATTCTCCTAAGGGAGAAATGATTAGAAAAAGATGTAATGTGAGGCTGCTAGGTGGCGCACACCAGCCCTGGAGGCAGGGTTCAAATCTGAGTTTAAATCTGGCTTCAGACACTTAACACGAAAACTGTGTAACCTTGGGCAAATCACTTAACTCTACCCTCCCCCCCTCCAAAAAAGAAAAAAAAAGATGTAATGTAAAAGTTTTCTAAATAAATGGAATAGTAAATTTTGAGGAAGCAACAGGTTATATGATTGGCTTCCAAATTTACTATTATGGGATTTCAGGTTGTGAGCTTGTTTTGGTAATAAGTTCTCAAAATTAGATTTTACAGGAAGGCAGAGCTAACATGGTGGAGTAAAAGCAGGGACTTTCTGGAGCTTATCCCTAAACCCCTCTAAAATTGGATTTTACATATAAATTGTATGGATAATGGTAAAGAAGGCGAAATTATTTTTCCATTATTAAAGTGGCTGTCTGATAATTTTAAAGGGCAGAAGAGTTTGTTCTACAGCTGGACCCTCATGAATTTTTAAAAGATTTTTACATCAGGTACAGGATTTAGGTAAGGATAGAAACAACAAATGGTATAAATGGAAATCCTCTGAGTCTTCAACGTTAAAGAACCAAATTTAAGTGATTGTATTAAATTATATTAAGTAAGAATTATCTAGGAACCTCTAGATTTGGAAGCAGGGAAGCAGAGCCCCCTTTTAGAGTTGTCCTGAGAATAAAACCTATTGTCCAAGAAAAGATATCTAGGGACCAGATAACTACATGGGACACTTGTGACTCAAAATGAGATTATATGAATATTGAGAATGGATTACTAGGAGACAAGAAGAATTAATGTTAATAAATATTGGTGATATTGTATTGCTTTTGTCTTTCATTTCAAGATGGTTATGTTTAAGATTTTTTGCTTACCTTGATGATATGTAAATCTCCCTTCTCAGAGCTAGTCCATTGCAAGACCTTGAAGTAGTTTGATCTTTACCTGACAATGTAATTATTTAATTATATGAATTGTGAGAAAAAAACTTTATTGCATTGTTTGAACATAGTCCTGTGTGACTGGGAAACTGTATCATCTCTCTATGTTGTTTAGAGACTCTTAACTAGGGACCTATGGTATGTTGACCAGAAACTCAGATTAAAAGATTGATGCAAGGAGTTTTTTCCAAGGGCCCCTACCAGGTCCTTCTGACTACTCCCACAGCTGTCAAACTTGTGGATATGGACTCTTAGGTCATAGAGCCCCTGCTCCTTAGTGGATGACAGAACCCTCCAAGGACCTCAAGGTTCATCTAGTATGGACCCAGAAGCAGGTGACTTCCATATGAGACAACTATACCAAGATTCTGAATGAGGACTGAGTAAAGTGTCCTAGTTTTATTTTTTCTCTTCCTTTTTATTCACTCTGCATTCTTTCCACACTCCCTCCCTCTCCTCGCCCCTTTGCTTTCTTTTCGGCTTATAAGCAAGCAATGGCTAGCAATGATACCTGGGACATACTTCCCCAATAGATCTCCTCATGGAATTGACCTTCTGGGATAAAATGCTTGTCTTGGCCCAACTGGTTTCTTGTGGCATCTTGGCTTATACCTGCCTCCTCTTTATTGGCTGGAAGGGAAAGGGTTCTTTCACACCCCCTCCTTTTGACCATAAAGAGGAAATGTTAAAATATTAGGAGATACCCTGTTTTCCAGAGCTAAGGCCCAGTAAGCAAGGTATGTGTTGAAATTAGCATAATAATCCTTTGCACTCACCTTCTGGATGATCTCACCCACAGCAAAATCTGAGAAGTGTTTCACATAATTATTGTATTACTTTGACCAGCACCAGGTATTCTTTGAACTTGGATAAGTACCAGACCATGAAGCCCTGCTATGAATCATTATTGCTGTTATACCTCATTGTCAAGGCTACCCCACACTGTGTAGCCATTGGTATAAGTACTGAGATTTCCCCACACTGTGTCAGGTCCCCCGACTAGCAGTGGGGCTCTGTCACATGTGTCCTTGCTTGCAAGCCCATTTCCATCAACTTGAAATTAAACTTCTGTTTGATTCCTGACTCTCCTGTCTCTAGCTTGTTCTGGGCGACTCTAGCCACCCAAAGCTTGGAGGCCAGTTCCATCTAGCTGACACAATCCAATTTAAGTATGTATTGAATATCTACTACATTTGGGATATGTCCTAGGCACTGGGGATACAAAGACAAAAATAACAAGTTTCTGCCCTCAAGGAGCTTATATTCTGTCAGGAGAAAGACATACATAGAGATATGTAATTATTCAGGATTCTGACTTTATCATTGTTTTTCACTGTGTACTCATTTATTCTCATTTACTAAAATGAATACGACTATCATATATCTGTGGGGATGATTCCTACTTTCCTGTTTCAGTCCTGGTGTTTCTTCTGAGCTATTAGACATCTGAAATTGGATGTTCTAGTAGCTCAAATCAAACATGTCCAAAACTCAACATGTCCAAAATGGAACTCATCTTCCTTCCTCCTGAACCCTCTCCTTTTTATTTTTATTTTATTTTATTTTATTTTATTTCATTTTATTTTAGTTATTTTATTTTATTTTTACTTTTGAGGGAACCATCATTGTCTTGGTCATTCTATTTTGCAACCTCGATTATCATCCTTAACTCCTCTCTTACTCACCCTATATATCCAACCAATTGCCAAATCTTGTCATGTCTACCTTCCCAACATCTCTTAAATACCCCATTTTTTCCATTCATACTAGTACTCCGCCACACACATACACACACACACACACACACACACACACACACACACTTCCTTATAGTACAAACCCTCATTGCTTTTTGCTTATCCTATCACAATAGCCTCCTATTTTTTTTCTCTAGTCTCTCCCCACTCAAATTCATCCTTCACTAAGGATCCACAATAATTTTCTTAGTACATTGGCCATTCTACTTTCATCCCATTATTCTGTAAACTCAAGTGTCTATTACCTTCAGAATGCAATATCAAATTTTCCAACATACAAAGTTTTTCACAAATTGGCCTTATATACTTCACTCCCCTCAATGTTCTCTACAATCTAACTACACTGCCTTCTGTCTATTCCTTTCACACAGCACTCCATGTTCCATCTCCATGCCTTTGTATTGGCTATCTCCCCTTTCCCAGAATTCTCTCAGTCTTCACCTTTTCCTCTTCATTTCCTTGGTTTTCTTCAAGACTCAGCTCAAATGAGAGCTTCTGCAGGAGACCTTTCACAATCTCCCAGTTTCTAGGACCTTTCCCCCTAACATTACCTAAGATCTACTCTTTATTTGTCTTGTATGCACCTAATTAGTGTATAATTTTAATTGTAATGTATGTTGTAATGGTACATTATAATGTATACGATTTGATGGCCATGATTGGTTTTGCCTTTCTCTATACCCCCAGTGCTTAGCACATTTTCTAATTCAGAGTAGGTGCTTAATAATTTCTCTTTGACTGATTTATTTACTGAGAAGGAGATGAGGAATCTGAGGCAATGAATTAAAAAAAAACTTTCCCCATAATTTTGGCTTGAGAAGAAGAAATTTAAAGGATAATGTATAGGATTATTTTTTTTAAACAGAGAAGGACTTGGAATGTTTTTAAGTAGTCAGTAAGCAATTAATGGATAAAGAGAAACTAAATTATAATGAGAAAATGGTGATTAAAAGGGCAAACTTTTGGAGAAGACTGGAAGGAATGGGACCAAGGGCACCACGACACTGAGATTTTGAAGGTAGGAAAGTAAGGATAAAACAGGAGTGAGGAACCAGAAAACAAGAAGAGGGCAACTGGAGTGTGTGATGAGATCAGAGAATGAGTTAGGAGAGATAAAACACAAGGACATGTGTGAGAAGAGTATATGGTCAGATAGAAGAATTTTAGAGTTCTGGAGCACGGAGTTTGAACTTCTATTTATAGGAGATGGCTGGGCACAGAATCAGCATTTCAAAAGTCCTAGCTATGTAAAAGACTATTACATTTACCTTTTTGGTCATATGACCCATTATTTTGTGTTTGATCATTATGCTAGTCAAAAGAAACTTGGATTTACCTCCAATGGAAATCATATTTAGACACGACAAAACTATAACTAGTAGAAGAGGAACAGAGTGTTGCCAGCATAATGACCTTAGGGCCTCTGCCCTTCCTTCTCAAAGGGGCACACTTCCTTACCGAGCAACTATTGTTCCCATGCCTCACAATCCTCCTCTTTTTACAGTTACATTGATGGGGACCTCCTCTCATTGGGTCACATCACCACAATATTCCTCTCTTGAGCATTCCTTGCCCCACAAACATTTTTGGGGTGAGGGTCTAAACATCTGCCGGTCTCATTACAACTTCATCTCAGCCATACTATCCTCTGTATTCAGGTAACAAGGCATCATAGGAGACAGAGTTGAACTCGGAGTCAGAAAGATCTGAATTCAACACTTATCTCAGACATTTACTGTGTGTGTGGCCCTAGGGAAATCACTTAAACATTCTCAGGTCCACTTTCTCCTTTTGTAAAATGGGGATAATAATAGCACCTACCCTAGGGGATTGTGATAAAAATAAAACAAGATAATGTATGTAAAGTGCTACGCTAATGTCAGCTGTTAGTCATCATGCCCTCCTTCCCTAACTATTTTTACTCTGGGTGGGAATTTTTCTGGTTATGGTTCCAAGGTACAGATATTATTTGAGAAATAGGGTGAGAGAGAATAGGCAATTTTAAAAATTAGCATTTTATTTTTCAAATTACATGTAAAGATAATTTTAAACATCCATTTAAAAAAAATTTTGAGTTACAAATATTTCTCCCTCCTTCTCTCCCTTTCCTTAGGATGGCAGGCAATTTGATATAGATTATATATGTATAATCACATAAAACATAATTCTGTATTAGTCATTTTGTGAAAAAAAAACCAGACCAAAAGTAGTAAAAAATACCAAAAAAAAAAAAGAGGTGAAAATAGTATCTTTTAATCTGAATTCAGACTTTATAAGTTCTTTCTCTGCATGTGGATAGTATTTTCCATCGTGAGTCCTTTGGAATTATCGTGGATCATTGAATTGCTGAGAAGAGCTAAGTCTTTCATAGCTGATCATCACACCATGCTGCCGTTACTGTGTACAGTGTTCTCCTGCTTGTGTTCATTTCACCTTGCATCAGTTCATGTAAGGAGAACAGACAAAATTAAAGATTATGTTACTTACCTCAGCTAAGGTTCTTATATGATTTCTCATCCATGTGGAGGTGAGCCTGGATTCTTGAAGGGTAGGCTAGTCAGGTACAAAACCTAAATGAGAATGCATTCATTAGAAGACCAGGGAAAATACTGTGATTGTTATGTGGAGACCAGTCTAGCCAAGTTTGAAGGTACTCATCATAAGAAGGTTGGTCGTCTAATGTTGATTTTTTTTCATTACAATTGCTTATTAAACTTTACTCAGGCACGGAGAGATCACCGTTTCTGTTGGTGGAGGGAATGAAGCCAGGACTCCATTCACTGCACCTCAGTTTGTCTTCAGTAAAGAAGATTCATTATCATGCTCCTTGCTAATGCCCCCTAAAGACCCTAAAGACCACTTAGTCATTCCATCTGACTTGCCGTTGAACCTTCATATATATTTTTCTCTCTCAGCAGAATGGGAATGCCCTGAAACCAAGAACTGTCTTCCTTTTTAATTTGTATGTCCAGTGTTTTGCACATTTTAAGTCAATAATAAATGCTTTTTTATGTAGATGTTCGTTCATTGTTGGGCTGTCTGATAATCAGTTATGCCTTTTAATGTTCTTTATATTTATATTATTTTAGTTATATCTATATCTCTATATCTGTCTATCTATCTATCTATCCATCCATCTATCTATCTATCTATCTCTCTAGAGAGCTTCTCATTGTAGTTAGTTTACCCTGGAGGCTATTTGACATCAAGAAAAAGTGATTCTTTTTCTTTCACTCTCATAATAGGAAAGTGGGGATGGGGCAAGAAATAATTTTTAGGCATTCACTACAAGAATTTCTGAGTGGCTGACATTTCTTTAGGTTAAGGTTCATGAGCCGCAGCAATGATTCATTGAATTTGTCACTCCTATAAAACTTGGTCATGTCCCCAATTTAATTATGTTGGCTGTCACTAATCTCCAGAATCGTCTCCTCCATGGAAGCACCTCACTCAGAATGGAAAAGGGAAGGTCCAGGAGGCTTTGATCTTTCTTTTTCTCATTCTAGGATAGATATAAAGAGGGCAACTATCTATATTAGGAATGTCTTTGCAATGATCTTATAGAATTCAGAGCAGATATAGAATTGCAGGCACTAGGTTTCTTGTGAAAATTTTATCTTTGGGGGTTTGGCATTGTCTTCCTTACTCCCACACTTGTTTAACAACTTTGCAAAAAGCATGTCTGAGTTAGCATAAATGCTCAAGTGTGAGCTTACACAGTTGGCAAATAGTAGGGCATTAGTCAAGTAGCAATTGAACTCAAGTCCCCGGTCTAAATGAGGGAGCCAGGAGTGCCACATATATGAATGCCAATTCCTTCACTGTCCTCTGGCCTCTGTCAGAGTCATTGCAGGTTGTATGTTGGAAGGTGTTAAGGAATCTGTGGAAAGGTGTTGGGTGCTGTTCATTTTTACACTCACCCACAGATCACTGGGCTAATTTTCTTTGCAATCTGCTTGTTGGGAGTAGATTCATTCTGATGAAATTAATTAGAAAAGTGATTTTTTAAAAAGTCATCTCTTTTTCTAGGACTTCTAATGCACTTGTCATTGCCAATACTTTGATTTTAAAGGGATCTGTGATTATCAGATTGTCCTTGACAGCAGGGACAGATTTTGACTTTATTTGTATCCCTGTGCTTAGCACAGTGACCTACATGTAGTGGGCATTTAATAAGTGCTTGTCAATTTAGCTTGATCTCTATGGTATGGTAACCCCCTTCTCCAAAGGCAGACAACAACCCCACCCTCCCATGCCACCTCATCTGTGCATGTCTTTCTGTAAATTTGCTTTAAAAGGTGGCCCACCCCATTGTCCTAGAGTTTCTGGTTCTTTGAATATCCTGTGGATACCAATGAAAAGGCAGTATAGAGCATAGTCTTTGAAGTCAAGAAAAATTGAGTTCAAATCTAAAGAAAGATATTGGCTGGGAGACCCTAGGCAAGTCATTTAACCACTGAGTGCCCCCAAGCAAGACTAAAGCTGCAGAGTAATTACAGATCTACATCGGTAGAGGAAATTTCCTTTAGAGACTAAATTACAGCTCTAGAGATACAACAAATAGAAAAAACTCCATCGAACATCTTATCTGTCCATACTGTCCAATGCTAACTATTGTCCCCACCTGTTCAGACACCTTTCTCTTCTGACCATGCTTGTTCTGCATGATATAGGTTATGTCCATTCTGCTAACAATATTTTCAGCAATTTTCAGGTCTTTGACAAGATTTCTGATTATTTATTACAGTATCTGTGCTGATCTGGAAGCTCAGTGTCTCAAAGGCAGATGCAAGGAATAGGGTGAGATTTTTATATCAGTTAATACTGGTTTTGTGTCTTAAACATTCACTATGCAATCTGGAGGTTTGTGACAGTCAAGAGTGAGCTGGAGACCTCCATTTAAGGACATTAACCAGAAAATTTCATTCCAAAGAAAATTTCATGGAAAAATTAATTTGGAGGTCCCTAACTCTTCTGGGTCAGGGTGATTGTATGTAGCCCAAAGGGATGACAAACCAATCCAAGCATTCTTGTGTTCTACTTTGTGACACATTTCTTCCAAAGTACCTTAAAGTTCAAAATACTTTACAGACTGCTGAATCTTACTCCACTCTCATTTGATGGAGGAAGATAATGGGGCCCAGAGACATAAAGTACCTTGCCCAAGGTGGCTTGCCCAGCTGATAAGTGGAGGAGTTAGGCCTAGAACCTGGGTTTCCTAATTCTTCGTGCACCCTTCTTTCTATTATGCTACACTGCTGCTCTTTGAATTCCCTGAAAATAAGAAGTTATATAACTCTCAAATGTGTGTGCGTGTTTTAATAAAATATCAGCAAGAATACCGTGGAAGCTAGAGAATACAAAATCTTAGCCAAAATTCATCCCAGTGCTATAGCAACTGAGACAAACTGTTTTTGCTTGCTTAGGATGGTGTCAAAACACAGAATTTAATGTCTGTGGCATTTGAAGGTGTTACCTGATTGTAGGTGTCAAGCTAAGTTGGGAGGTTAGTCAGGTGAAGAACTTTTGTTCCAGGATGGTGGTTTATCTCCAGCTTTATGCTATTGAAAATTGCCTGCAGAATTCTTAAAAAGGATGACATTTGGCCTGGAGGAACAAAAAGACACATGAAGGACAAGAGCAAAGAAAAGAATAATTTTGCGGAATTTTTGTTGAAGCAGACAAGAGGGATTTCATCCCTTGGGGGACAGGGTAATGGTACAGAGAGAAGGACACTGAGAGGGACAAGAGTATGTGAAAACAAATAAACAAAAATTCAGACTCAGAAATAGAATAGACTTAAGAAGTCATCCAGTGCAACAATTCCTGAATAAGAATCTGCTCTAATAACTAATATGGAGATAGTGTTTTAAGATTTATAAGAGCATTTTATCTATCTATCTATCTATCTATCTA
>CM053581.1:287615426-287658884 GCA_028627135.1 Pseudochirops cupreus
ATCTATCTATCTATCTATCTATCTATCATCTATCTATGTCTGTTTATCTATCTATCTATCTGTTTAGCTATCTATCTATGTTTATCTATAACACACGATCTTACATTTCAAATTAGAAATTACTGTAGAGATAATGGATCTAATCTCCTCATTTTATATATGACACAAATGAGGCCCCATATAGTTCAAACAACTCTCCCATGGCAACACAGACAGTACAAAACTGAGGTAGCATTTGAGCCAAGGTGTCCCTGACTCCAAGTACAGACTTCTATCCACTATATCTTATTTCCTCTTCATTAATAATCTTCTTATAAACACCTCTAGTAATGGTGAATTCATTTCTTAAAGCAGCTCACTACATTTTGAGATAGTTCTGGTTGTTAGCATTCCCCTTCATTATGTCTCAAGCTGACTCCCAACAACTTTTCCCCATTGCTCCTGTATCTACCATGTGATTCCTTAATCTCTTCTGTAGTGTAAGCCTTCTCAATTTCTTCAAAAGATCCTTGTATAGCATCTGTCTTTGTATATCATTTAATCCTTTTACCATTTTGATTTCCTGGATGCATGTCAACTAATCTAGGCAAAAGAAAATACTTAATCAGAAGACCTAGTTTCAAATCCTACCTCTCATGGTTACTATCTGTGTGACCGTGACTAAGTCTGACCCCCTGAGTCTGAGTTTTTTCTTCTATAAAAGTAAGAGAGTTGGACCTAGAGCTAGTATCATATAATCAATGGTCCTTTCCAAAATGTGGTGCTCAAAACTGAACACAGTACTCCAGCTGTGATCCAACTAAGGCAGAGGATAGCATGACTATCACCTACTTCATTCCTTGTAATGCTTGACAATTGCTCTGATTTTAGCTTACAATTAAATCTTGCTGAGTCTCAATCCTGTCTCTTCCAACAAGTACCACAAAAACAAGACTATAAGTAGAATAATTATCCAACTTTCCTAGAATTTCCTGTAATTTTATTTCAAAAAGAAGGTAAGCATGATCTTATTGACAAAGGACTGTTCATGGATTCAGGAAAACCTGGGTTCAGGTCCTGACTGATGGATACTTGCTGGGAGTACCATGGCAATCACCAACCTTTAATTGATCTAAGAGACTCTCCGGGGTTTTAAATTACAGGAAAGCTGCTCCTCTGAGTCTTGAAAGCAATTTCCACACCAGACACAGGATTTAGATCCTACCAGCTAAAGGGTGTCCAAGTAGCAAAGGTAAGAGGGGGAATAGTTTGTGCCCTCATGTAAGAATCAGAAATTGTTCTAAAAATCACAGCACTTAAAATTGTACAACTGGTTAACCTTGAGGTAGTTGGGTTCATGATAGATCTATAAATAAAAGAGTAATCTTGAGTGTTCTGGTCTAAAAAATTCCCTTTTATAAATATTTGACCCAAAGTTACCCTAGAGTAATTCAGATGTTATATGATACTTTTTATTAAAGTACTTAGTACTGTTATAATTCCATACACCCCTCAGATTAAAGTATGTTGAGCAAAATATCTTTGACAAATGTCATCTTAAACACAACTCAAGGTTTATTTCTTTGATATAGGAAGTTCCCTATACCAATGAATCATGGACCTGGGCATAATAAAATGTATATTCCAAATGTGTTTGGGTCCACTTCTGCCTGGTTACATCAGAGCAAGGAATGGGTGTAATTAGCATGTCACTATACAAGGAGGGAAGGATTGTATCTTTCTTTCCTTGTGCTGACTCCTAGTATGGACAAGTTGCCAGTTATTGGCTCTTCATTCTCCCCTCCTCCCCATGATGTTTCCTTGACTTCTCTCTGTGTGGACTTCTCTATGACTATGGGCTTATTGCTCTTAGACATAGATTATAACTTCCTGCCTAGCCCTTTGGATCTGTTGTCTTTGGGAACTCCTGATTTTGAACTTGCTCTGACTTTCTGTTTACCTGTTTGAATTTATGCTTAGATCATGGCTTTCTTCCCATCTTTTCACTGCCACTTCCACCCACTCACACAAAGTGTCATCTCCTTCTGCGTTGGTTAATAGCCACCCCTCTCTGAAGTGGATCAGGTCCAATTTACTCCCTCCTTCCAAAAGGGAAATAATTTCATGCCAAAATGTTCCAGTCACATGGAAGACTTATTTGAGTACAAGGGGGCCAATAGTACTTGTATTGACTATCTCATGGATTTATTGTGAGGAAACAACTTTGCATAAAACTTATGTGGCTTTTGTGTTTACTTTTTTCCACCTCAACTCTGGAGTAGAGGGAATGGGAAATGGAGAAAAGTAAAGTTTGCTAATTGAAAAAAATTAAAATGACAATAATGCACTAAAAACACAATTACAAAAAGGCAAAAAATGAAAATAAACTAAATAAGTAAATAATGAAATAAACACGTGTGTGGCTCATCATTGAGAAATCTCTTGAACTTTGAGATGACAAAATAATCTCCTTATTGGTCATTGAACAGGAAGAGACTCAGTTGGGCTTTGAAAATTAAGTAACTGCATTCCTAGGGTTCTCTTTGTTTCCTAGAAAGGGGCTGGGGAAGACCTTAGATTTTGGAACAAGAACTCACTATTTGACAAAAACTGCTGGGAAAACTGGAAAGCAGTATGACAGAAAATAGGTATAGACCAACATCTTAAACCATTTATCAAGATAAAATCAAAATGGGTATATGATTTAGACATAAAGGGTGATACCATAAGCAAATTAGGAGAGCAAGGAATAGTTTACCTGTTAGATCTACAGAGAAGGGAAGAATTTATAACAAAAGAAGAGACAGAGAGCATTACTAGATATAAAATGCACAATTTTGATTATATGAAATGAAAAACTTTTAGCATAAACAAAACCAATGCATGCAAGATTAGAAGGAAAGAAGAAATTTGGAAATCAATTTTTCACAGCCAGTATCTCTGATAAAGGTCCCATTTCTCAAATATGTAGAGAACTGATTCAAATTTTTAAAAATACAAGTCAAGGCTATGAACAGGCAATTTTCAGAAAAAGAAATCAAATCTATTTGTAGTCATATGAAAACATTCTCTAAATCCCTATTGATTAGAGAAATGCAAATTAGAACGACATTGATGTATCACCTTACACCTATCAGATTGACTAATATGACAGAAAAGGAAAATGATAAATGTTGGAGATGAAATGGGAAAATTGAAACATTAATACATTGTTGGTGAAGTTGTGAACTCATCTAGAGGGCAATTTGGAACTATACCCAAAAGACTCTAAAACTATGCATACCCTACAGGGACTCGATTCATCTTTTTGTTTATGGTTACCCTTTCCAAAGAGGTGTTGAAGTAACTGCCATGTGTTCATGCCCGCATGGTGCCCAGGGTATGTCGTCCTTTTCCCGTGGCCCTTAGGAAGTTACTGAAAACAACCCTGACCTAATTCAAACATGGGAAGAATAGAGGGACACAGTGATGGAGCACTTCCCTTTTTAAAGGCCTACTCAGTCATCAATTCTTCCTGCTCAGTAGCTAATTAGCCAATTACTTTGATATCAAAAAGTTCAAGAGCTCCCTCAATACTGAGTCCCACTCATGTGGTCAGGAGGATTCAGGAGTGATGGCTCCATATATACTCTTTTCAGCCTCTGACTATGCTTAAAAAGTCAGAGAAATATGAGTTGCATTGCTATTACTAGCATTTAAAAGTATTAATGCTTCACTAATGTTTTGTCTCAATGCCTCAATGAATCAAAGAAGTGATCCTGGGTCATTTAAGTCTATGCTAGTGGAGTATAAACTCTGTCAGTTCACACCAAGGTTGAAAGGCTTTCAGTATGGGGTTCATGGCAGCCTGCCAATTGCTTCAGAACCAACCAGGCTATGCATTGCCTACTCATCAGAGGGTGCTAGTGCTCCATTACCCTAACAGGGAACATTCTGTGTCCTCAGGCACAGGTGCAGGTAAGAGGATTGGAAAGGGCTCAGAAGGTTTTGGCAAATGTCTTATACTAACCTTATGACACAATATAATCAGTGCTCAAACATGGTGAACTATAAGTGAGATTTAAGACTGCTAGAAGCTTGTGGTCATGATATTCTCCCCAGGGATGTACACAAATACGAACTAACATGAATGCGCCTCCACAGGGAAGGTCACTCAAGTAACCAGACTCAGCAAAGCAGGCCTATTCTGAGAAGTTCAGAGGCCTCAGGTGACTCTCTGGCTCCCTTGGTCTCTTCTCTGTTGTTACAATCAGCTCTACAGTATAAGAGAATCATCTTGGAAATGTCTACTCAGAAACCTGGGCTATCTCTGCTTGTATAGGCTGGCTAGAGGCAACCTCAGAAAGGGAGAGGAAGGTAGAACCAGCTGGGGCTGCTGCTGCCTTCCTGCCCCATGTTTCTATTGTCATGGTTTCCTGATTGTATTAATACAAAGTTGACTGCCATGTGACAATCCTCCCCGCCCCCCACTCCCTCACACAGAACATGATGAATTCATCTATTACAGAGTAGAGGGGCTATGATATGCACTGGTGGGGAGAAAGTAGAGTAGAGGGGCTATGATATGCACTGGTGGGGAGAAAGTTCTTAACTCTGATATACTTCCTCAGAATAATGAAGTAAAATGCATCAAAATACATTTTTGACCTTGTATTGACTTACTATAGAATTTAGGAAATTCTAGAAGGGATAAATAAGTTCAAATCCTTCATTTTACACCTAAGGAAACTATCTCAGAGAAGTGAAGCAACTTGCTCAAAGTCAGTCTCTCTTTCTCTCTCTTTCTCATGCATGTGCATGCACTTGCATGTGCATGTGTGTGCTTATACACACACAGACACACATACACACACACAACTGAACAAAAATTTGAACCCATGTCTTCTGACTAGATTAGACCATGATAAATTCTCTGTTATGTTTAAAAAGTCAGAGATATGATGTAATACGACTGAGAATTCAGTATACTTTCCATTGCAACAATGCTATCCCTTAAGCACCTGGCATCTTGTGAGAATCATATATAATGGCATGTACCTGTCTTTTTTACCACTCACCCTGCCCTCTCCAAGGAATATGTAAGGACTGTTTATTTTTCTCTTTGCATTACTATACACATTATAAAGTTTATGCAAAAAAAGAATAAAATATGTACATATATTTTATATATGTAATATATATTATATATAGAAAGAGAGTGAGAGAGAGCAAGTGAGAGAGAGCGAGGGGGGGGGGGTAGGAAAAGAGAAGAGAGCTTGATCCTCAAGTCAATAGAAATTCACTAGCATTTAATGAGTAAGAGAATGGCATGTCACACCTGTGCTTTAGAAAATCATTTTGGGAGCTTCCTGGAGGATAGATTTGAAAGAAGAGAATTTTAAGGCAAAGACTAAGAAGCTATTTCAATATTCCAAAAAAGTAGTGATTAGGACTTGAACAGAGATAGTGGCCAGATGGTATATGGAGAGAAGATGAGTACTAGAGATGTTGAGAAATGACAAGATTTGGCAGTGGATTGTGGGATGAATAAGAGTGAGAAGTCAAGGATGAGACTAAGTTTGTACACCTGGGTGACTGACAGGACAGTGGTGCCCTCAGTAGCAATGGGATGGATTTTTGATGAGTCCTGTTTTGTACATGTTACATTTCATATGCCAATGAGAATCCAGGTTGAGATGCATAATAGGCAATTAGTCATATGGGAGTAGATCTTAGGAAAGGGACTAGGAATAGATATACAAATCTGGGAGCCATATGTATAGAAATGATAATTAAACCCACAGAAACAGATAAAGTTACCAAATGAGAGATATTAGAGAAAAAGAGAAAGCCTTGGGGAGAGCCTTGGGGTAGATCTCATGGTGAGGGGAAGTTATAATCAAAGATGATCTAGCAAAAAAGCCTGAGGAGTTGTCAAATAGGTAGGAGAATAACCAAGGAAGAGAAATGTTACAACAACCATAAGAGGAAAGGGGGGTTGAGAGTATCATATGCTGCAGAGAAGTCATGAAGAATGAGGACTGGGAAAATACTAACAGATTTGGTAATTAGTACATCACTGGTAACTTTGAAGTTACCAGTTAAGTTACCTGTTAAGTGAAGAATCAGATAATGAGAAGACTGAGAATCTGGTAAACAGGAGGAATGATGATAGTGCCCATGATGGAAACTGGTTATTTCAGAATGCAATTGTATACTCCCCATACGTGCTCCTGCTTAGCTCCTTATTCCCACTGAAAAATGAAAGGCTTTGGGAGGGACTTACTTACTTATGGGCCACTACCATAAAACATCAGGAGATTGGAGGACAGGTATAGGGATGCTGGGTGTGGATTATGGGTTTTGCCTCTGTAGCTGCTGTGGCCATGTGCCTGAGTCAGGTTAAATTATAGTCGTCTGAGGGACCCCTAATCAAGGCATTCACATGGAGGCCATTGGTGAAAGAGGGTGGAGTAGTGGAGTATTGAAGGAGTGGAGTAATTGTGTTAGCAACAAACCTACAATTAGCCATAATTTGGAGGTGGGGGTGGAGTGGGAATGGGATGTGACCCTTCTTCCTAACCTCTGACTGGAGGATCACACCCTCCCCTTGGCGTCAAGTTACAGCTTCCTTGGTCCACCAAGACTCCAGCTCCCCACTTTGGAGTCTCCTGCTCTAGTTAACAAGGGCTAGGGTATTTCTTCTAGTTTGTGATTCAGACCTTATTACAGTGGCACAGCTGTCATCTTGAGGCAGCGTACACACAGCAGGGTAGGTTATAGAATTGTCCTGGTTCTGACAGAACAACTACTGGATCATTTGAGAAACTGAAAACTGGCAGCTGAAAGAAATGGTGGGAAGCCAGGGAATAAGAGAAAGAGGTAATAGAGAGAAGCCTGTCTTACAGGAAGAAGCAAAAACAGGGTTTTGGCTTGCCAAGCCTACCCACATTTGATTCTTGATGAGAATATATTCTTTTGTTGTTATTCAGTCATTTCGGTCATGTCGAACTTTTGTGACCTCATTTAGGGTTTTCTTGGCAAAGATACTGGAGCAGTTTGCCATTTCCTTCTCTGGATCATTTTACATAAGAGGAAACTGAGGCAAACAGGGTTAAGTGACTTGCCCAGGGTCACACAGATGGGAAGTATATGAGGCCGGATTTGAGCTCAGGTCTTCCTGACTCCAGACCTCGCATTCTGCCCGTTGCACCACCTACCTGCTGCTGCTGATATTCTTTTATAGGCCTTCTAATCTATATCTGTATCCATAAGCCATATACCCATTTAATTTTATTAACAAGGTGGCACAGTGGATGGAGCCGTGGACCTAGAATCAGAAAGAAGAGCTCAAATACAATTTCAGACACTTGCTAGTCATGTGACCTGGAGCAAATCATTTAACCTCTCACTGCCTCAGTTTCCTCATTCGTAAAACAGGAATAATAATACCACCTACCTCCCAGGCTTGTTGCAAGGAACAAATGAGATAATATTTGTAAAGTGCTTTGCAACTTTTCACTGTATAAATACTAGTTATCATCACTGATAACAAGACACTATCATGTTATTGCATTTTAGGCAACATGAATTTGATTACCTTCGTTTTATAGATGAGGAATCTGAGAAAAGTTCAGCATCTTTGCCCAAGGCCTGCAAGAGCTGGCTTACTCACTTCCAGCCTAAAGCTGATTCTTCTACTCAGAACCATCAGCAGGTCCAGACCTGTCCAAATACCATTTGATCCGGGAAGTGCCTTAGAGGTCATCTGATTCAACTTCCTAATTTTTTAGATTGGAAAATAAAAGTCAGAGGAAATGCAACGATTTACCCAAGATCACACAGGAGATTAAGATAAGAAGTTGCCTCCCGCCTGACTCCTGATGCACCCTTCTTGTCACAACTCTACGCTAGGTGACCATTCACACAGGATAGATCAATGAGGGGCGCTCAACAATTTCTCATCCCCTTCTAATGTGATATGGCGTCTGAAATTTTCAGCATTCAAATTTTTTCTCAAGGATCTTATGGAGCATGTGCCCTAATGAAATAAAGTCATTCCATTAACTGTGAAGAGTAACACATCAACTATGAACATATTTTTAGGAATTAGTAGGTTTAATTATAGACCTGATCATTCTACCAAAAATGTTCTTTTCAAAGTTACTAAGGATCTTTTAGTTTCCAAATTCAATGGCTTTTCTCAATTCTTATTCTCCTTGATCCCTTTGCAACCTATGACACTATTAGCCACTTTCTTCTCAATACTTTCTTCTCTATAGGTTTTTGGGAAAACACTTTCTCCTAGTTCTCTTCCTACCTCTCTCACCACTCCTTCCATATCACCTTTTCTGGATCCTCCTCCAGATCATACTTTCTAAACAAAAGTGTCCATCAGGGTTTTTGTTCTGGACCCTCTTCTCTTCTCCCTCTACCCTACTTCACCTGAGGATCTCATCAGCTCCCATGGATGTAACTGACTCCATGCTGATGACTCTCAATTTTACTTACCCTATCCTAAACTCTCTGCTGACTTCCAATCTCAAATCTGCAACTGTCTTACAGACATCTCAAACTGGACAGTAGACATCTTAAACTCAACATGAACCAAACTGAACTCATTACCTTTCTTCCTAAACCTTCTCCTCTTCTACTTTCCTTATTCCTATAAAGGGCAACTCCATCCTTTCAGCTCCTTAGGCTGACAACATAGGAGTTACTCCTCACTACAGCTCATCCCCTACTCAATAAACCTCAGTGGCTCCATGTTGTCTCTGGGAATAAATACAAAATGCTCTATTTGGCATTCAAATCTCATCATAACCTAGCCCCCTCCTATCTTGCAAGTATTTTACACCTTACTCCCCACCACATTCTCTTCCATCCAATGACACTGGCCTCCTGGCTATTTCATAAATAAGACACTTCATCTCTTGGCTCTGGACATTTTTTCTGGGCATCCCCCCTGCCTGGATTGCTCTCCCTTTTCAACTTTGCCTAATGATTTCGCTCACTTCCTTCAAGTCCCTGCTAAAACCCTATTCTTTGCCAATCCCTCTTAATTCTAATGCCTTCCCTTTGTAACTTATTCCATAATGATCCTGTATATAGCTTGCTTTGCATGTATTTGTTTACGTGTTGTCTCCTCCATTAGATGGTAAGCCCTTTAGGGGTAAGGACTGTCTTTTGTCTCTTTTTGTATCTCCAACACTTCGTACAGTGCCCAGTACAAAGAAGCTGCAGAATAACTATTTCTTGGTTGATTAATTGTCCATTTCCACACAGACAGAAAGTAACTAAGGAATGAGGTATGAAATAAATACATTTTAATGAAGGAGAATTCAAGAGGAGGTCTGAGCTGTAATGTAATTTAGGGGGTTCCTGGGAAGCCAGAAAATGTCAGGATATGGGTTCCCAGAGAGGGAGAAACAAAAGCTGGTAGGAGGCCAAATTGAGAAAAGCTAAAGTGAGACCTCAGAATTTTGTTGTGCCTTACCAGTCTATGTGTACATTAGGAAGCTGAGAGAGAAGGGCAATGGCATTGCACTGTGCTTTTGGCTTCTGGTGCTAGTCAAATATAATGAGAGAAATGCCAGAATCAGAATCAGGCCAGCTGGCTGTGAGTCCTACTTTGAACACTGAGTAGCTTTGTGAGTTTGGACAGGTCACTTAACCACTCAGTTTCTTTCTTCAGATGTGAAACAGGGTTTTTTTTTTTAATAGCTCTTGAAATACTCTACAGGGTTCTTGTGAGGATCAAATAAGATAGTTTTTATAAAGTGCTTTCTGAATGTGACATAGAATGTGACATAGAAACATGAGCTATTATTGCCTCAAAAATGAGTGAAGAAAGTCTTCTATAAAACTTAAAGTACCATATACTATACTTACTACACTACTACTACTACTACTGCTACTACTACTACTACTACCACCAATGAACATACAGTGCTTCCTATATGCCAGCACTGTGTTAAGGGCTTTGTAATTATTATCCCATTTGATCCTCACAACAACCCTGAGATAATAACAACCATTTATATAGTACTTAATTATGTGCCAGGCACTGTGCTAAGCACCTTATAATTTTTATCTCATTTGATCTTTACAACAACCTTGAGAGGAAGAGGCTATTTTTATCCTCATTTCACAGATGAGGAAACTGAAGCAATCAGAACCTAAGTGACTTTACCAGCTTCATTAACACTAATCGTCAGTGTCCAAGGACAAATTTAAACTCAGGTTTCTCTGACTCCAGGCCTGGCACTCTTATCTATTGCACCACCTCACACAACTACTACTACTGCTACTACTACTACTGCTGCTACTACTACTGTTACTACTACTACTGCTGTTGCTACTGCTGTTACTACTACTACTACTATTACTACTACTTCTAAAAGATCTATAAAATTTTGCAAGTTCTTTTACCTTTTTAAGACTTACTTTCCCTCTTTGTAAAATGAGAATGACAATATTCATATTTTCTACCACACTGGGCATTGAAAGGAAGACTCTTTGTAAACTTGAAGCCTTATAGAGAAAAGAATTATTATTAGGGAAGATAATCAAGGTCTCTTGCCCTGAATCCTTTAAAATGGAAATTGCAAAGGTATGGATTAAATTTTTTTGTACATATTGCTTCCTGGCCTCAGTTAAAGACTTTCATCTATTACTCAGTAATTACAGTAGTTTGTTAAATCTAGTAACTGTGCAAGCTTTCAAATATATTTGAAATTAACTGGAAATTTCATTTATTTCTCTCTGGATCACCATCATAAATTGTTGCAGGACTCCTGGGGCTTCTAGGGTGCAAGCAAGTAGAGTTAATCAATAGCAGACGCTGTGGTATTTCAGGGCAGGTGAGACTCAGATGCAGGTGCAATGGTGTTCCCACTGAGGGTACAAAACTGCCAACCTTGGCAGAAAATTGTGCTACTTACACTTAAAAATACACTTCTAACTCTATATATTCTAATTGCCTCAGAGGAGCAAGGCTATTTAGCAGGAGGTTTGTAAATTTGCAGAGGGGAAAAAAATCTAATTAATTTATTCTTCACAAACAGAATTTGCGGTAATATAAGAGATTCCTAGGATTTCCAGTGAACAAGTATGTAATGTAATTCATGTAATAGAAGCCTATTATTTTGTAGTTGAGGAATTTGAGACCCAGAGAGGGGCCCTGACTAGCCCAAAGTTAAACATATAGAAAATAACAGAACTATTATGATTTGACCTGAGTCCTCTAACTCCAAATCACATGCTTTGAGACTGGGCTGAGGAAATCTGGGTTCTCTTCCCAGTTCTGCCATTAATTCTGTGTCCCCCACTCTCAACTAAGCATTTTCAACTGTAAAATGTGAGAGTTAGATCAAATGAGCCCTAAGATCCTGTTCAGATCTAACATTCCATGATCCTACTCCAGCTCCATCATCTTCCACATGGGGAAACTTAGCCTTAGACCAGAGAAGTGACTTTTCTAAGGTCTCACAGTGGATCCTGCAATAGAATCCAGGTATACTAACTTCCTCTCTAGTTTGGTTTGCTCTATACCACAGCAACCAGAGTATCTAAGGTCACAGGGTCATAGATTGAGCTGGAAGGATCTTGGGGGTCATTTATTCCAACTCCCTCATTTTACAGATGAGGGAACTGAGACCCAACAAAGAGGCAGCAATTTATCCAAGATTGTATAGTTGATAAGTGACAGAGATGAGATTTAAATCCAGGTCTTCTGACATCAAACTCAGTGCTCTTGATAGTGGTGGGAGGAGTTTGCTGAAGGGTAGAGCAGAGGCCACAGGAGAAGCTTGCTTAGGGGAGGCTTGTTTTTCAGGAAGGCACAACTTTTGTTATTTTGTAGTCAAGTGGGTCACAATGGTTGTGATATTCTCTGACCCTAGAGAAGGCTACCACTGAGGCAATGTTTTGCTTTGGGGCTCACTTTGGGAAGAGTTGGGTGATTTGACCTAATGAGACTCTGGGCAGCCATTGAGCCCCCCAGCTTTGAAAACCCAGATGTTGGTGCTTCTCTCTGTATGTATATGATGGTCAGACAGCTGGAAGCCCTGTCTATTGAATTGTGTTATTTTCTCTGTCTGTATTTGTTGTCTGCTTGTAACTTCTGTTTGTTTTCTCTGAAGTTCAGGATGCTGACTTTTTCCCTTGAACTAGGTAAATGATATATGTTTGATTAAAGTAAGATTGGTAACCCCTTTTGAGCTGCTTTTCTTTAGAAAAGCAGATCAAATAACCTGTGCTAGCTGCCATCCTGGGTATGCTAAGGTGCTTGATGTTATACTTCTGTAGCTCATTTTACAAATGAGGAACTGAGGTAAACAGGATTAAATGATTTATCCAGGGTCATACAGCTAGTAAGTGTCTGAGGTCAGACATGAACACAAAAAGATGAGGCTTCCTCACTCTAAGTCCAGCACTCTATATGCTGTACCACTTCTCTAGAACTCTGGACCTGGAGTCAAGAAGACCTTAGTTTGAATCTTCCATTAGACACTTACTAGCCTTGTGACCCTGGGCAAGTCACTTAACCTCTGTCTGTCTCAGTTTCCTGAACCGGATAGCACTTATCTTACAGGGTTATTGTGAGGATAAAATGAGATTATATTTACAGAGTGCTTTGAAAACCTGAAAGCCCTACATAAATATTAGCTATTACTACTATTAAAATTCCTCCCAGATCTCTTTGTGAGGCTGTACATCCCTAGACCCTTTATTCAGCTTTCCAGGGGCATGTTTTTAAGTGCCCTCACAATGTTGGCTGCCCTTCTATGGGATCATTTAATAATTGATGAAATTCATTAAATGTTTACAGAGTACTT
Organism: Pseudochirops cupreus; assembly: GCA_028627135.1. Lineage (NCBI taxonomy): Eukaryota > Metazoa > Chordata > Mammalia > Diprotodontia > Pseudocheiridae > Pseudochirops > Pseudochirops cupreus. Next base: position 287,628,224 of record CM053581.1, read on the forward strand.
ACTATGAGTTAGGCATTCTTCTAAGCATTGGGGATATAAAAAATAAAAACTAAGTAATCCCTGCCCTCAATTACTTTATATTTTATTAGATTAGAAGGAATGATATATATGAAATTTTGACAAAAAGAAATTTCAGAGTTCAAGACAATGGAGGTAGCACAGTTATGAATGAAGGTAGAATCTCAGGTGTGATGGTCCCTGGGCATGACTGAGATGGAGTGAATGTATACTGAAGGTGAGGAGGCTGATGCACTGAGTAGGCTTGGTTCATTGGTTTATATTTTCTATATGTCTATGACTATGTCTTTATTTATGTCTATAATATAAAGCATATAATTATATATTGTTTGGTGAAACCCCCAAATATGAATGCATGGATCGAAGTGGAGAGGAGGACTGTGAACCAGGAATAGCTCCTTGAAAAAGAAAGTCTTATAGACAAAAAAGGATCTGAGGATCTGGTAGTGGTATTGCTGGTGTCAAAGAACATATGAAGGAAGACAACATCTGCATCTGGAGGAAGAACTGATAAATAGAATTGTGTATAGATTGATTTTATATGTATGTGTATATATATTTGTACATACACATATGTACATGTACACACACATTTGTATCTAATGGTAGCCATCTCTAGGGTGAGAAGGAGGGAAGAAAAAAGATAAAAAAAGAAATTTACATGATAACTTTATATATTTAAAAGAAATAGCAAGTTGTACATCATTGATTTGCAGTTTCATGTGCAATCATCTTTTAAAAATTATATTATGTTGTAGAAATGCTTATTTTATTCCATGTATTAAAAATGAAACAAACATAATTTTAAAAAGAAAAGAAAAAAGGATCTGGACAAGGTCATACAGATGAATCAAATTAAAGGATTGAATGGAGGGGAGGTAATGTAGAGATGCTGTCAGAGGTTAAGTCTGAAAGTGACTAGAAGCTAGATCCGGCTAAATCCTCCTTTTAGGCTGGTGTGTACAGGAACAGCAGAGAAGGAGTTGCCAGTACTGGAAAAGGTGGACAGAAATGCAATCTGTCTTAGAGAGATGCAGGTTTCTGTGACCTTCTGATAATAGAAGGAACATGAGATGGGGAGATCTAAAGTGAAGTGTGAATAAACCTGAGGCAGCAGAGAGCATGGTGGAATGAAGGCAGAGGAAGATATATAATGAGAAAAAGGAGAGTTGAGGAGGATAGGATTTCAAGCGTGTGGGGGGAGTACAGGAAAACAACCACAAGGATAGAAGCAACAAATTCTGCCTCAGACAATGACTAGCTATGTGACCCTGAGCAATTACTTCATCTCTCTCCCTGACTCCCAGTGTTGTCCTGAGAAAACACTTTTGTAAGAGTTTCAAGTACTATGTAAGTGTGAGTCATTCTTGTTTCTCTTGTTGTTTTATTCTAAAGACTTTATTTTAATTTTTGTTGTTGTTCAGTACTTTCAGTCATGTCCAGCACTTTGTGACCACATTTGGGGTTTTCTTGGTCGAGAATAAAACAATAAAGTAGTGCTAAAGAAAGAGGCCCAGACTTGGAGTCACGACTTCTCATTTAGATTCTAACTCTATACCTTACTAAATGTCCAACATTGATCAAGGTTCTTAACCTATCTGGATCTCAGTTTCTTTGACTATAAAATCAGGCTACCTCCTCATTTGATCATCTTGACTTCCTTTCTAGTGTTAATTGATATTCCTTTGAAAATATAATGTCAGAAGTGGTCTTTTGGGGGAGAGGTTCAGGGGAAAGGCTAGGGAATTGGGGTTAATTGACTTGCCCAATTATCACACAGTTCAGTGTCAAGTGTCTGAGGCTGGATTTGAACTCAGGTCCTCCTGAATCCAGGGCTGGTGCTCTATTCACTGTACCACCTAGTTGCCCTAAGAAGTGGTCTCAACAGCACAGGGGACAATGAGCCTAGCATTTCCCTTGTCTTGGACACTGTTGGATTCAGATCACCTGAGGCTATATCAGTTTTTTGGTTGCTACATGATTCTGTTGAATCACACAGTTTGTAGTTCACTAAAATCCCAGTCTTCCCAAGGGCAGGCAGCAGTCTTCCAAAGAAATCCCTTCTTCCCAAACCAGATGGCATCTGGGCAGCCTCTAGCTCAGCTGCCGTGCAGTGAGGGGGAGTGAGAGGAAGAGAAGGGGGGCTCTGAGTCCAGAGGCCCTTGCAAAAGGCAGAAGGCTGGCATTTTCAGCTCAGTCATTTACAAAGGATTCAGGGAAGAGCCCAGAATTTTGCTGAGTTTCTCTACCTGTCAAAGTCTTCTGGGTGGTTCCTGAACGTAGGAAAATTCACTTGGGAAGGATGATGCTGCTTTTCAGACTGTCACAGTGTGAACCGCATTAACATGGAGTCCCATTAGAAAATCTTCTTCCAATTGTATTTATTTTCTCAGCATGACTAAGCCCACAAATATCATTCTAATTGAAAATTGTGCAGTAGAATGTAATGGAGTTTAGTTTTTGGCTTTTTTTTTGAATCAGCTGTCAAAGATCCACGTCTAGAGAAGTTGATTCAGCTCCTGGACAACAACCTATTGTTGCTTAATATATGCAAATTTGGATGCAGCAGCTGGTAAAATGGATCCCAGACCATGGAGTATATATAAAGTTTCTTAGATATAATCTTTGGCTTGCATGTTTTGCATTTTGTATTTTTTCTCTCAGAAATTCTGTTTAATCGCCTTTGAGAATGATCATTCCTCCTACGTGTTAAATAACTTTTGGGCAAGACACTTCCCTAGGCCTCAGTTTTTTCAGCTATAAAATGAAGGGACTTCTCAGGTCCCTTCCAGCATTAGATCTATGATCCTTGGATCCATTTTCCCATGAGATTCTGGGTGAACCTCAGTTTCCTCACGGACAAAGTAAAGAGTTTGGACTGCCCCATTTCTAAGGGCTTCTCTGTATCTAAATTTTATATTCTTCTACTCAAATTCCTCCATGACATTCATCTGCCACATACATGGCAAATAAGCTTTAGCTTTTGCTTGGATACATTCAAGGTCAGAGAACTCACTTAAAGGATTATCTGGGTCACTGAGAGGATAAATGACCTGACCAGGGTCACACAGTCAGTTTGTCAAAGACAGAAGTTGAACTAATGTGGCTTGTCTCCAAAACTGGCTTGTTGTCTGCTAGAAGACCCTACTATCTAGACTATATCTAGACTATATCCATGGTTTTTTTTTCAGTTCTCAATCTATTTGATGTTCCTGAAACTTTTGACACTGCCAAATAACCTCTCCTCTTGAGTACTCTCCTTTCCCTTGACTTCTCTAACTCTGATAGGTCCTAAATCTCTTCCTATTTCTCAGTCTCTTTTTTCTGACCCATCATCAATATTCTTCCCTTACCCCAGTCAAACTTAGATGTGCCGCAAACTTCTGTACTGGGGCCTCTTCTCTTCTTAGTCTACATTTCTTCTCTTATTAAGTCATTAGCTCCCATGGCTTTAATTATCATCTCTGTGCAGATTACTTGCCAATCTGTATAGCCAATCCTATTCTTTTTCCTGAGCTAGAGGAATACAAAACAGATGGACATTGACAACTGCCCACAGATTCCTAATATCGCAAAGTCAGCAAGTCCAAAACAGATCTCATTACCCCCTAAAGCAGTGGTTCTCAACATTCTTAATGCTGCAACCCTTTAATACTCGTATGTAGGTGTATCTGCATGTGGGAGGACCCTCCTGGAGACAGTAGAGGGGCGGTGTCTCGGTTCCTAAGACCAGTGGAAATATGTGTTTTCTGATGTTCTTAGGTGACCCCTGTGAGCCCTGTGAAAGGGTCGTTCAACTCCCAAAGGGGTCGTGATTCACAGGTTGAGAACTGCTGCCCTAAAGTATCCCTCCATACTTCCTTATTTCTGTCAATGGCATCCCCATCTTTCTAGGAACCCAGATTCACAACCTCTAAGTCATTCTTGACTCTTCTTCCCCCCTCGTTCCACGTACACAATCAGTTGCCATATTGTGCTTTTTTGACCTTCACAACATTTTTCATATGTGTACTTTTAATTGGCATTATTGTTCCAGTCTTTTTCCTCTCCACAATCTTTCACATGGGTATCAAAATAATCTTGCAAAAAGGGCAGGTTGATCATTTCTCTACACTGCTCAGGAAGTTTAAGTAGCTCAGTATTGTCTCTAAGATAAGATACAAATGCTCTTGTTTAGTTTTTAAAGTCATTGACAATATAACTTTAGCTAAAATGGCCTACTAGGGGTGCTAGGTGGCTCAGTGGATAGAGCACTCGCCCTGAAGTCAGGAGGACCTGAGTTTAAATCCAGACACTTGACACACTTACTAGCTGCACGGCCCTGGGCAAGTCACAACTCCAATTGCCTCACCAAAACAAAAAACCAACCAACCAAACAGAATGGCCTACTTGCTGTGCCCAGTACATGACATTCTAGCTCCCACCTCCATGACTTTGCAGACTGTCCACTGTAGTTGCAATAGTCTCCTCCTTGCCTCTGTACTCTCAGCTGTAATCCCAGGCTTTCTTCAAGGCACATCTTAGGCTGCCATCAACTATATGAGGTATGTTCTGATGTTCTCAGTTGTTTTTCCACCTACCCCAAATTGTTTGTTCCTTTTTAGCTATATGGGTATTTACATACATATATATATATATATATACATATAAAAAATATAACATAATATAATAAACAACACACAAATATATAAATGTGTACATATACATGCAAACATGTATGTATATAAAAATATATACATACATATGTCTATACATATTTTATCTTTCTGTAGGATATGAGTTCTTGATTGTCAGGAACTATTTTATTATTCTCTCCACATTCCCTATATCCAGCACAGCATCTAGCATACAAAAGGCATGTAATTAAAGATCCGTTTCAAGCCTGATGCTCTCTGCTCTGTGTCCTGAGGTCCTTTCCAAGTCTGGGAACCTAAGGTCTATGCTCTACTGCTTCCTATCCTGTTACCTTTGGCAAATCCCTTCTGAGCTCTGAACCTCAGCATCCTTGCTTGCATAATGAGGAGGCTGGACCAGGCAGGTGATCTCCTACATTCCTTTTAGACGGGAATCTATGATGCTGCTATAATGTGACTGGAAAGTCCTCCCAAGCTTTGCCATTCTGTGGGCCATGTTTTAATGTCCCTTCTTTAACTGCCTTTGAGTTCTGAAAGTCTTGAGTCTGAGTCAATTAGACTTGGTTATTGCTAACTCAAATGAACCATTGATCCAGAGCTGGTGTCTGAGGGAGGCAGTCTGTGTATTTGAATAGCACACCATAAGTGAGGCATTCCAAAATAGGCACTAATCCCTTCCCATGCATAAGCCTTTTGATGTGTCCAAAGCCCTTTTCTATCCAGTGTTCTCATCTGATCCTTTCAGAAATCCTGTGAAATAGGTCAAGCGTCCTTGTTCTCCTTTTCCAGATAAGAATGCTAAGGCAAATGGAGGTTGCATTACTTATCATAGCTGACCCTTATATAACACTTTGAGGTTTGCCAGATGCTTTGTGCACATTATCTCATTTGATCTTCCTAATGACCCTGTGAGGTAGGTGGTATTATTACCCCCATTTCATAGATGAGGCCACTGAGGTTAAGAGGGTAAATGACTTAAGAGTGTCAGAGGTGGGATTTGATCCAGACCTCTTCTGACCCCAGAGGAGGTGCTCATTCTATTACATCTTTCAAAGTCAGGATCATTGAATGAGTTGGGACACAAATAAGGTTTTCTAAATTCCTAGTTCAGTGCTTTTTACTACTCAGAGCTTCCTCTTCTAGAACATATTGTATAGGATGGGTTTTGCTGCCATTAGTGGATTCCCACTTCAAGAAGTATATTCTTTGTTTGTCAGGCATTTCTTCTCATTCCTATTTTTCTCCCTGCCTCAAATCTCTCTCACCTCTAATTGATTCTTCACATAGCTGCCAAAGAGCTTTTCTTAAAGCATAGATCTCATCATGTCACTGTCCTACTCAATGAAGACCAGCAGTTGCCTATCACCATTCAGATCAGACACAGGCTTCTCTGACTTTGAAAGCTGTTCCTTCACAGCCTGGTCCCAACCTCCCTCTAAGGCAGTGGTTCTCAACCTTCCTAATGCTGCGATCCTTTAATACTCGTATGTGGACATATCTGCATGTGGGCGGACCCGCTTGGAGATGGATAGAGGAGCGGTATCTTGGCTCCTAAGACCATCGTAATATGTGTTTTCCGATGGTCTTAGGTGACCCCTGTGACCCCTGTGACCCCTGTGAAAGGATTGTTCGACCCCCAAAGGGGTCATGACCCACAGGTTGAGAACCACTACTCTAAAGGCTTGTTGTATATTATTCCCTTTTATGTGCTTTCCAGTCCAGCCAAACTGGCCTTTTTGCAATTCCTTACACATGGAACTCCATGCCTATCTTTGTGCCTTTGCAGAGGCCATCCCCTCCTTTGCCTGGAATGCACCACTGATTAAAAGGCCTAGTCTTGTTCAAAGCTTAGCTCAAGCACCATCTTCTGCGGAGGCTTTCCCCAATCCCCCCAGCTGCTAGAGTCTCAGCTTTATTTTGTGCATATTTCTTTGTGCATGTTTTACTTCGCACTGGAGAATGTATGCTTCTTGAGGGGCACTAGATTTCCAGCACCTAACACATAGTAGGCACTTAATAAATTCTTACTTATTGATTGCTTGATTTCTAAAGAGAGGACACAGTTAGTGGGAGAGTCCATCATCAGTGGCGTAAAGATCTTCGGAATTAAAGCTAGGAAGAACCCTAAAGATCTTTAGTCCAATTTCCTCATTTTACAGTTGAGGATATGGAAGCTCAAAATATTAAGCAACTTGGCCAAGGTCACCTGTGTAGCAAATAGCAGAATCAGGATTCCAACACGGGTACTCTGATTCCAAAGTGAGTGTTGTTTCCCCTACACTAGGCTGGCCTTAAACAGTGTTGTAGCATTTGCAACCTCAGAGCTGGAGTAGTGAAACCCAAGGACATCTACTGATTGTTTGTGCATTGTTCCCTCATTTGAGCTCTAACCAATACTCAGAGCTTCTGAATCAAGTAGTTAATGAAATTTATGCCTTGGTCACTTGTTCTGTTGTTTTTGTCAGTCATGTACTACTCTTTGTGACCTCATTTGGGGTTTTTTTGGCAAGGATATTGGAGTGGTTTGCCATTTCCTTCTCCAGCTCATTTTACCAATGAGGAAACTGAGGCAAACAGAATTAAGGGACTAATCCAGGGTCACACAGCTAGTAAGTGTCTGAGGCCGGATTTGAACTCAAGTCCTCCTGACTCCAGAATGCTCTGTACATGGTGCCACCCAGTTGCTACATTGGTAAAGGACAATGCAAAAACCCAGGAAGACCAGAGCGTATGCCCTGGAGAAGCTCATAAAGTATTCCTACCACTACTCCTCCTTCTTCCCTTGGCCTGTCTCTTTATAGACCAATCCAATGAGAACAATATATTATAGCTCATTCTCCCAAACATACCCTTAGGACAGCTCCTCAGAGCAATCATCACTCAGAGCTATAACAGGGATGAGGTAAGTAAAGAACTTGCCCCAGGTGTTCAAACCTTAGGGGCACAGAAAATAGAAATAAAATGTTTCTCCTCCACCAATCACACCATGCCATTAAGATGAGATACAATTTGATATTCTCGCCTCAGGTGCAAAATTAGCCAGTTAAGATGCATTTATAGCCTTTCACAATTTGCCCTAAACTTACCTTTCTAAATTTTTTATATGTAATACTATATCACTTTCTTCACTTTCAGCCAAACTGGTTTTCTCGCTATTTCTTGCAAATGCAACTATATTTCTCATCTTTGGGCCTTTGTACCTCCTGTCCTCCATGCCTGGAATGCATGCCCTCTTCAAATTAATATTTGTTGGAAAGCAAAAGAATCTCTCGCTTCCTTCAAAATTCTACTAAGTACCACCTTCTACATGAAGCTTTTACTAATTCTCCCAGTTGCTTTTATCTTACCTATCCCCACCCCCATCAAAGCAAAACAAAATACTCTTGTATTTTGTATTTATTTTGTGTATACTTATCTCTCCCTCAGTAGAATGAAAATTAATTGAGGGCAAGGACTATTTCATAGTATTTGATTAATAAATGTTAGTCCATTGATTTGCACATCAGAAATGAAGATTGGACTACAGTAGAAAGGCCCTTACCAGAAAACTGACTCTTTGCCCCAAAGGAATTTTCTAGCACACCCAAGATGGAGAGGGAAATCAGTACCAAACTATTCCCCTGACAGTCTTTCTGCTGGCCACCATGCCAGGAGAACACAGAGCAACTCACCTATTCCAGGTAAACCTCTGGCGAAGTCTAGAAAATGCTGCGCCACCCTTCCTCAACCCTGAAGGCCTCCTTTGCTTTATGAACAACAATCTACCTAAAACCAGTGAGGCAGCCATGGTGCTCCTGCCAAGCCAATTCTTTACCCCAGTGGATAATGAACTTTTATTCTCTTTATGTACCCCAGGCAAGGATACCTCCCAAGTCTCCAGGGTGGTGACACAATTACTGGTGGTGTATTTCAGGTAGTCTCCATGGGTCTTCTCTAACAACAACTGATGTTAATGCAGTTATCCCTTCCATATCAGGACTTTACCCATTGTGGTTTCTGATATATTTTGAGAGGACAAAAGAAATTAAATGAGAATTTTGGGGGAGTTTTGCAGAAGCTGCAGACAATACTTGAAGGCCAGCAGATGACACAGAAGAAGTTTAGAAACTCAGAAATGCATAAGCTTTATGTATAGTATTGTATAACATCAACACATTTCATCTTTTAATGCCATAACAATTCAGCCTTCTTCTCTGGTATGGAAAACCAAAAGTTTTTATGTGAATTTTCCAGATCACAGGGTGCCACACTCCTAGCCCCTGTGATGTGGAAGGGATAACTGTATAGAGCTTTAAAGTTTGCAAAGGAATTTACACAGGGCCATCCTGTGAATAGGTACTACAGGTACCATTATTCTTGTTGAGAACATGGGCTTCAGAGAAGTGATTTGAGTTATCCAACAGCATGTTACTAGATAGTATTAGACAGGATTTGTTCACAGGTCTTACTGACTCCAAGTACAACACTGTATCTATAAAGTAAGACTACCTAATACTCATAATCATAATATGTTAGAAAGGGAAAGTACCTTAAAATTGAAATGAAAGGTCAACCTGCCATATTTACTGTTAAGGGAAGTGAGGCTAAGAAGGAAACCCAGCATTGTAAAGCTAGTAAGTGGCAGAGCCAGGATTCAGACTTGATTTTTACTCTCCAAAGCTAGTACTCTTTATATTTGTTGTAAATTAATTTATTTTCAACTTAAATACAAAATAAGAAAAGAAAAAAGAAACATATTATGGACTTAAATACTAAAACACACACAAACACACACAAAGCATTTTCATATGCACAGCAGAACGTGAGAAGATTCAATATATATATATATCCATGAATTTCCATTTCAAGAAAGCCTGTGTAATAAATAGTACATATTGTGTTCAGAGCTGTCTGTAGTAGACCAGACTTTCAGGGGTCCCCTGGCCCCATTAAGGAAATGCTCCCCTCTTCCATAAGGTCACTAGGCAGATATGCAGGAGGAGTATAATCTTGTTGGATGGATGCTTTCATTGGTCCTATGAATAACTAAGGAAAATTCAGGGTAGTTAATTAGCAAGTCTTTTTTGTGACTCCCTGTTTGTTTGTGCCTCTGGATGTGGTCCCAGGATAAAGTCTTAATGAATAATTTAGCCTTGGGCTGGGGTAGGGAGTGGTCGATTCCAAAGGAGGGTCCTTTCATTCTGGTTACATAAGAATTTCTGCTATAGGGAATATAAGCCTTATGATTTTCTTTTACCTTGGGCCTGTATGAAATGATTCTATAATAAACAGACTATCCAATACATCCCCGTCTCTCTCTTTTATTCAGCTGGTTGCAGGGCCATACAACTGTGCTGGTCACAGGAGCTGTCCATCTTTGCTTTCTTGTAAGTTTTCTTTTATTTTCTGCTGTGTAATTTTTACTTTGTTCTTTTTTCTCCCTTCCTACCCTGCTCCTCCCCCCTTTCCTCCCCCAAGGCTACAATTAAGTGTGGACATACATACACGTGTACAGATATATATCTATATATATATCTCTATATCTCTATATATATCTTCATATATATATATATATATACACATACATACATACAAATATATTTACATATCTTTAGATATCTATAATCACATTCATATATAGACATGGACATTCATATGCATCTATGTAAGACCATACTGTATTTATTTGTCCTCTCTTTCCCTGAGGGTGGATAACATTTCCTTCATAAATTCTAGTCTTTCTATATTTTTCTAAGTCCACTGACTCATCATTTCCTGCACCACAGCAATATCCCAACCTTATACTGTCTGGTTATTTTTAATAGTCTAAAACAATATTGATTAATATGACTGACATATAGTGTAGCTATCTCATTTTTCTCTTTTCATTAAATCTATTTTAGCTTCAACTTTGTCCGTGATCATGATCACTATCCCTGGTTTTTTTCTAATAAATTCTACTCCTACTCTTTATTTTATGTTTGTGAATAATCTCTTATTTCCTCCCCCTCCTGACTCCTCTACTTTACTTCTACAGGGTATCTTGCCCTCCTATTACTTAAATTAGCCCCGTCCCCAAAGATCCCAGAGCTAGTACTTTTTTATTCTATCCTTATCCTCATCAAGAGAATTATGAAAGGAAGTTGAAAACATCTTTACCCACTTTTCTTGGAGAGGATAGAATGAGGCTTATTTGTTTAGTGCCCTTGCCTCCTCCAAAAACCTTGCCACTGACTCTCCCCTAAAGGCACTCCCTGACCCCCTCTCCTTCTTTGCAATGCCCCCTTTCTGCCATTTTGAGGGGGAATTGATTGACTAGGAGGCTCATTTTCCATTTGCTCTTCCATTAAGCAGCCAGTAAAATGGATTGGTCTATTTCTCTACTGCTGGCTGCTGGCTCACTGCTGCTCTCTGTGTGGGAGCTGACCTCTACCCTGCCAGTGCCCCAGCATCCCTCTGCTCTTAACCTATTTGGGAGGGAAAGGCCAGCCAAATGAAGGATCCTGGCAGGGCTGGAGGCAACTGCCATTTCCTCGGTATATTAAATTCTGACACAACAAAGGGATGTGACAGGGTGAAGCATTGGAGAGCAAGCATGGCGAATATCTTTTTAATAGAAAAGCGCGACTGTGGGTAAAGAAGCAATGCTACTCAGGAAAACTCATGGAACACTGCTGGTGGAAGGGACTTTAGTGAACAGTGCTGGTGGAAGGGACTTTAGTGATCTCAATCTCTTAGTTTAATAGGGAATGGAAGAGGTGGTCAAGAGAGGAGACTCCCAGGATGGCATATCTCCATATGGAGAGGGCCTCAGGAATCATCTTATCCAACCCCCTTATTTTACAAATGAGGAAACTAGGTCCTGGAGATGTAAAGAGACTTACTCAATGTCAATCAGCTAGGAAGTGATAGACCCCTGCAGAATTCAAACCCAGGTGGTCTAACTCCAAATCTAGGGCTCTTTCCACCACTTGGCATTGAGGAAGCTTGTCCAAAGAGCCCAATTTTCTTTTCAACAGCTCAAATGCCCTTGGTATAATTGTCTTCAGCCAAATACTCATCTTTAAAGAAGACTCTTTAATCTTATAATAAGATTGATCTCAGGGACAAAATTCTAGATCTGTTACTTTTTTCCCTAATGGATTTAAGAAAAAGAAATCTATTTTGCAACTTGGTTTGGGATATGGGTAAAGGGGTATCTAAATGTTTTTGTAGTTATTTGTTTGTTTTTAGTTTTGGCAAATTCTGTGGGATTGTGGGTTTTAGAACTAGAAGGGGCCTTCAAAATTATCTAGTTCAATCCCTCTTACTGCTTTTTTCCTTAGATTTCTTTTTGTACTCTGGAATCGCTAACAAAAACTTTCCTCCTTATTATACTTGTGTCCTCTTCTGCAACCCTATACCCCTGAGAAAAATACTTTGTATGTATTTAGTCTTTGCCTATATCCATAAATATTATCCTATTCACCATCCTGCTTCCTGCCTTCCCCCCCCAAAATACAAATTTCTGAGGCTAAAGACTTTTTTTTTGGAGGCACTTGGGGTTAAGCGACTTGTCCTGCTAGTAAGCGTCTCAAGCAAGTAAGTTCAAGCAGAGACTGTTTCATTTTTAATTTATATCTTCAGCCCTTAGCACAGTATCTGGCATATAGCAGGTAGAATTAAATGGAAAGGAACAGAATTGAACCTTCTCATTTAACAGCAGAGATGATTCATAAGACCATAATGGCGAAAGCACTTGCCCAAAGTCCCATGGAACAGAATCCAGATTAGAACCCTCCTCTTCTTCCTCCTGGTTCCACTTGTCTAATTGAAGGACATATCACAGGAGAGAGCAGTCTGGGGTTGTTGGACTTAGATTCTACAGTCTCCATCATTATGGGAGAGTAACACCCAAAAGGGAAAAGAGGATTCTATTTTAACAATCTTGCCACTTTCAGACCTCTGACCTGTAAGAAAAGTTGCTGGCATTAATCCTGTACCTTTGACTCCTTAAACCTCTTTCATATTTCTTACCAGGAGGCTGGCATGCTACTATGGAAAGAGGTCTGGACTTGTGTTCAAGCTTTAGCTTTGCTACTTTGAAGCTTTCAAGCCTTTGATAAATCACTGAATCTCACTTAGTTTCAGTTTTTTTATTTGTAAACTCAGGATAGAGCAGCTAGGTGGCTCAGTGGATAGAGTGCTAGGCCTGTAGTCAGGAAGACTCATCTTCATGAGTTCAAATCTGGCCTCAGACATTTACTAGCTGTGTGACCCTGGACAAGTAACTTAACTCTGTTTGCCTCAGTTTCCTCATCTGTAAAATGAGCTAGGAAATTGCAAACCACTCTAGTATCTTTGCCAAGAAAATCCCAAATGGGGTCACAAGGAGTCAGATGTGACTGAAAAATTAAAGAACTTTGTTAAATTTTAGGTCGGATTAAGATAGCGTGAATTCCCCTCTTCTCATTCAGTCCTTACAAAAGTCCTGTGACATAGGTGCAGCAGGTATTATCATCTAATATGAAAGATGAAAAGGAATCCCAGAGAATAAAAGTGTCTTATTCAAGGTCACATGTGACTTACAGAATAGGAGAGGATTAGAACCTGGATATCTTGATCTTCAGCCCAGGCCTCCTTTCCAGAGTGAATTGTTTAGTCCAAGTATGTCACAGTGGCAAGAATGCTGGATTTTCAGTCAGAAAATCTGAGGCTACTCCTTCCTTCCCAGGTTATTGTGGGAAAGTCACCTCATATCCACATGGCACAATAAAAAGGGTTTGGAACTTGTTTGTAATAGATTCTGAATTCAAATGGCAGTTCTGCCTTGTACTGCATGGGTAACTTTATACCTACCACTCAGCTACCCTTTCTGAGTCTCAGTTTCTTTATCTGTAAAATGAAGCAATTGGACTATGTGACCTCTGAGGTCATACAATCTACACTTAGAGATGAGCTCCAATGACCTCTGGGCTTCCATTTTCTTGTCAAGAGAATTAGATTTGGTTATTTTTGATGTCTTTTCTATGTAACCTTCTATGTTCTGTGTTCCAAAGTGTCTTCCAGCTGTAAATCTTGTGATTCTAAGATCTGATCTCATTATGTGTGCAGGGACCCAGTCAAAGCCTGCACCAGGGGCACATGTGAGCATCTTCAAAGGTTACGTGATTAGCAAATTGTAGGGCAGAAGAACAGAGTTGGAGCTGTTTTGTATGAGAGGCTGAGAATTCAGTGATGAAATGATCCCCTTTGCAAAGCTCTTCCTGAGCTCTAGTTATTGCAAATTGTGGAGAAAATTAAATCAGCAATGGAGTGACTTGCTTCTTCCAACTTCTACATGCCTTTTGCTTGAGTAGCAAAGCCAAGCTTGTCATAGACATCAAGGCAGCAGTCTGCCGACAGTCAGAGATAAAGTTGTTCCAAAAAGAAAGCAGAATAGTAGAGAAACTTGAAAACTTGCTAGATATCTGGGATGTATAATGAAGCCTGATTTTCTACCTTTGCTACTGTCTCTGAGACCTCAAGCAAGTTACTGAACCTCTCCTGGTATCTCATCTGTAAAATGGAAGGGGTGAACTAGCTGATGTTTAGGATTCCTTCCAGCTCAAAATCCTATGATTTCTCTTTGTTGTTGAGTGAATATTAGTCAACTAGCAGAGAGTTGGACTATAGTTAGGGATGGTAAATGCTGGTAAATGTTTTAACAACCAGCTTTCTGAAAATGAAAGACCCATTTTCTAACTCTGCATTATTACTTTTGTCATCACTTTCTTAAGTCTAATAATCAACAAAATAATAAATCAAGTCCTATTTTGTGGTGTTTCCTTATTTTTGAAGTGTAAGAAGTCATACTGAATATTTAATCAGCTCTCCCAGTTTGAGCTGGTTCTAATATAGCCCTGATTCTAGGGATTTTGTACCAATGGCATTTGAATAGCTTGCAGACTTAACAAGAATCACCGGTGTGATGTGATAGTCCAAAGTATTAATGATATTCTAAATTGCAATGACAGTAACACAATGTACAGAATAAGGAAGATACTATTTCTGCAAAACTCTGCCATGATCAGGCAATATCTGGACTGTCCTGATTGGTTCTGGGCACAATATTTTAGAAAAACAGAGATGATCTAGGTAGGGTATGTCCAGAAGAGAGACACCAGAATGGTGGGAGGCTGAGAGAGCATGTCAAATAATTATAGTTTTGATGTTTTAAGGACCTAAGAGTGTCAAGTCTAGAGAAAAGAAAGTTTCCCCAGGATGGATAGGATGGCTATCTCTAAGTAAATAAAGAGGTATCAAGTGAAAGAGGGATTCGATTAATTTTGCTTGGTCCCAAACAAAGGGTTTAAAGCTTCCTGCTAGTTAGAGCTGTCCAAAAATGCAATGGGCTACTTCAGGAGGGAACAGGTTCCTCTCCATCTATCACTGAGCCACAAATAGAGGCTATATGACCACTTGTATGGTAAATAATTTAAGAGGTGCATCTCAGTCTAGAGCAGATTGGAATTGCACGGCTTCCATGATCCCTTCCTATTCTGAGTCTGTGATTCTGTAGCAATAATTATAGGAAATTTAAGAAAGCATGTAACAATAGGAAAGTGGCTCTTACTTGGTGTCCAAATTTCCCCATTGGGGCAGTATACCCATATACCTTTGGCAGTTCTGTCCCTGCAGGACCACGAGGGAAGTAGAGTGATAAAGACAGATTTACCTGCTCAATATTCTTGGCATAATAAGGTCAAAAGATTTTAAAGCTTAGAAGTTATCTACACTAAAAATTTTGAATGATTGTTTTATAGATGAGAAAACAGAGAAATGAAAAGATTCACCAAAGGTCACAGAACTAGTAAATATCTCACCAAGGGTGAAGCCTATTTTATGGGAAAACAAAGATCCGTTGACTCCCTGAAAGATCCCTGTTTCTATTGTGACACTGTAGAGTTATGGAGAAGCTGACTTTGGTCATTCACTCACTGGAATCAGTTATTGTAGTCAGTGGCAGCTTGGGTAGGTGGCATGGTGTGTTGTAAAGATGACTGGATTAGAAGCCCTGGGTTTGAGTCCTCATTTTGTGAAGTGGGCAAATCATATTCCCTCCTTGGACCTCAGTTTCCTTAGCTATAACTTGGCAGAGCTGGCTTCAAACATGAAGTTCCCTTCCATCCCAGTAAGCCCGTGGACAAATGATTTCCTTGTTTCCTCAAGGTTAATTCTAGCTTTTTTCAGCTGAAACTCTGTCAAGTGCCTCGGAGGGCTGAAGGTAGGCAGCCACACCTAGGAGCCCTCAGCACAGATTAAAATCAGTGCAACAGAGCTGGCCTTTTTGCTGATACAATAGCAGAGGAAGTAAATGTAACCTGACTGGATCCTGAAGCCATAGCTGCCCCTGAAAATCAGCATTTAGGGCTGAAGAAAACAGGTCCTGAGTGTTAGCTGAGTGCTTATCACAGAAAAGAAACTTGGGGGAAGTTTTGAGACAGGAAAGGAAAGATTGGCATGTCAGCAGGCACCATGCAGTTGGAGGACTCGAGCGTTTGAAATTTCACAGCTGGAGGCAAAGCTTCTGTTCCTTGAAGATGGAGAAGTTAGTCCTTGTACTGAAATGTTTTTCCTTTTCATCTGGTGGATCATCAGATGAGAATTTACATCTTCAAGATGAGGTGGTGGGGCCAAAAAAAATTTAAAGGAAGAAGTGTCCAGGATGCCAATTAACAGTATTCCATTATCAATTTGAAGACTTCAAGATAAAAAAAAAATGGTTGGATCACTAAGAGGAATTAAACAGGAAACAGTTGATGGAAACAGAACTGGAAGGAGGGTGTAATAGTTAAGAGAATTGAGAGAAGCAATTATACTGCCAATTAAAACAAAAGATAAGTTTACAAAAGATCAGAGATTTAGAGCTGGAAGGATCATAGCTCATAGATTTCCATCTAGAAGAGACTTTAGCACTCCCCCAAAAATCAAACCTCCTCATTTTATAGATGAGAAAATAAGGAATCAATCAATAAACATTTTATTGAGCTCTGCCTACATGCTAGACATTGTGATTAACACAACTAAATGTCTGATGTGAGGTTTTTTAACTCCTGTTTTCCTGACTCTAAGTGGAGTTGTTGGATTTTTTTTTCAGTTGTGTCTGACTCTTCATGACCCTATTTTCTTGGCAAAAATGCTGGAGTGGTTTGCTGTTTTCTTCTTCAGTTCATTTTATAGTTGAGGAAACTGAAGCAAACAGGGTTAAGTGACTTGCCCAAGGTCACACAGCTAGTTCAAGGGCAGATTTGAACTCAGGAAGAGGAGTCTTCCTGACTCCAAGCCCAGCACTCTATCCACTGAACCACAAAACTGCCACCTAGACACCTAATGAGAGTGTTCCATTCACTACTGCCTCTTGCCAGAGTCTGCAGTTAACATAATGCTGTTTGCAAATAGGACCCTCTAAAAGACACAGGTAGGATGTAGTGAAACTGGGGTTTGAATGCAGGTTTTCTGACTCAAGTTCTAGTGTTTTCTTTTTCTTGAAATAAGGTATTATTTATAAAGTGCTTAGCACAGTGCCTGACACATAGTAGGTGCTTAATAAATGCTTCCTGCCTTCCTTCCTTCCTTCTTTCCTTTCCTTCCCTTCCCCCTCTACTCATTCTTCATGCTCTTTGTGCCAGGCATTGACTGATTTTGGGTTAGGAAGATCATTAGAAAGTGTAACTTTTGAAGTAGCATTCAAATAAGGAGGAGATATGGCAGATATGAAGTGGGAGGGTGTTAAGGATGTTAAGGATGACATTGAATTTAAAAGCAAGTCACTGATGAAATATAAATAGTGCTCGGGAACAGGAATGGGGGAGCAGAGGGATGTGGTCAAAAACATGGAACAAGAAACTTCTTTTATCAGTCATGTTTTCCTTAGAGAGTTGGATGGGAGGAGAAGAAGAAGCATGAGAGACAGAGACAGAGGGGACAGAGAGAGAGAGAGAGAGAGAGAGAGAGAGAGAGAGAGAGAGAGAGAGAGAGAGAGAGGGAGAGAATAGATTGTGGAGAAAAAACAATTTGTTGACAGCTTGAATGTGGGGACAAAATGTAAAAAGTCTTAGGGTGATTGAGATTCTTTCCCTGTGAGTTTTAGAAAATGATACTATTTAAAACAACCTGAAAATGTAAGAAAATTTTCTTGGAGGCAAATTAGATTGAGATGAAAGAAAAGTCATTTTCTCAGTTGGGTGGGGCAGGAAGTTGTGATTCACTTCAGTCAAATTCAGATCTTTTCTTTAGTAAATATCACTCCCAAGGTATTCTCTGGAGGGTTTGTGGGTTTTATTTATTTGATTTCAGTGTCCTAAATAAATATTCATTATTCCACTTTGCTTTGGCTATGTAGAATTGCCCACACTCCTCTTGAAACCCCGCCCCCCTCCTTCCTCTATTAGTTTGTCAGTATTAAGTAAAGAAATATCTGTTTGAACCCCAAAAGGCACTTATAATGATATCTAATCGCTTTCCAGTCCTCACAGCCAAATATCAGCATTGGCAATCCCTGATGATCATAGAATCAAAGCACGTTAAAGATGAAAGGGACAATAGAACCCCAAATCTAGAATGTCTTGTGGTCTACTAACAACAATCTATACATCCTATCAAGTTCCAAGAAAAAGCTATAATCTTAATGACGACAGCAGCTACCATCATATAGTACTTGATTTTCAAAGCACTTTTACATATATATTATCTCAATTTATCCTTATAAAAATCCTGGGAGGTAGATGTTATTTATCCCCATTTTACAGATGAGTTAACTGAGGCAGATAGAGGTTAAATGCCTCGCCTAACATTCCACAGCCATAAAGTGTCTGATGCTAGATATGAGGCATTCCTGACTCCAGGTCTGGGTTACTGTGCCAGTTAGTTGCTTAGATTTTCCTCTATGATTATCCTCAAACATAAATGGAGAAGAGGCTAATCACAAGCGTGACCTTGTACTCAATAAACTCCAGTGGCATCCTTCTGTCCCCAGGATAAAATATAAACTCCTAAATTTGACTTTTAAAGCCTTTCAATATTTAGTTCTTAGATATTATATGTATGTATGTATATGTGTATACACATACATGTATGTGTATGTATATACATACACACACACACATACACATATATACATATATACACATACACCTTTCAAAGCTCATCATTATCTGTTACCTTGATTTAAGTTCCACCTTGGATACATACTGATGGTGTCACCCTGGGCAGGTTTCTTAACCTTTTCATTGCTCTAAATAGCTAAAACTGTAATTGTAGAGAAGATGCTGAATTGGTTGGTTAGAGTGTGTTTCCTCACCCAGCAGTTATCTATACCAATGACATCACCATTCCAATCTCTACCTCCTAGATGAGGCAGCTGGTGTTGCAATGGATAAAGTGCTGAGACCAGGAGGACCTGAGTTCAAATCTGTTCTCAGATACTTATTGGCTGTGTGACCTTGGGTAAGTCACTTATTTTGTCTCAGTTTCCTCACCTGTAAAATGTGAATTATAATAGCACCTATCTGGCAGCATTGTCCTGAGGATCAAATTAAATTATCTTTGAAAAGCACTTAGCACAGTGCTTATAATAAGGGCTAGGTACATGCTTATCTTCTCCCTCTCTCCCCCTATTCCTAGACTATATTTATACATGATGGTCAGAAAAAAGGATATAAGGACACTCTGAAGGTATTTCTGAAAAATTTTGGAACTGATTGTGTGACATGGGAGACACTGGCACAGAGCTGCTTAGCATGGTGTGCCCACATCAGAGAAGCTGCTGAAGGAGCTTAAAAGAAACACAAGAGCTGCAAATTTAGAGAATCCACCCCAAATATTCACATGGACAATTTGTAATCAACCAATAGGGCATTCAAAGCTCATATGGGTTTGATCAGTGAGAGCAGGACACACTGAAACTTGACTGTAACATTAGTGATCCCCGTTTTAGTCCTCTTTGAGAACAAAAGACAGCAACCAATCAACCAATATATTTTTATGTACTCTCTGAAATAGAACTTCATTTCCTTGAGAACAAGGATGATTTAATTTTTGCCTTGGTATTCCCAGTATCTAAAACAATGTCTGGAACATAGTAGGTACTTAATAAATGTATGTAAATTGATTGAATCTAATTAAGATTTCTGAGAGCTGATTTTACCATTTCTCATTATAATATAACTCATTATCTTTGTTCCAAGAAGGACAATCTCCCTGTATATTTGACTGTCTCCCAAATATCCACTTCCTCTCCTGACTCATTTCTTTTAGGCCTTCTTTCTTTCCTTATTTTTTTTGACTCTATGAAGTTTTTCCAGACTAGCCTTCTTAGGTCTCAGCTGTTCTGATCAGTCCAATAAACCTGCCTAGGCTGTTTTCATCCTTCACATCTTCCTGACTACTTTTGAGGTGTGTGTATCTTTGCTTAGATGCCACAGTTTGGCAATGTAATGGAAAGAGTGGGAGTCAGGAGAGACCTAGGTTCAAATCTTCCCCCACAGCTAAGTGTATGACTATGGAATATAGGTCATTGACCTTTCAGGATAGCTGTGAAGATCCTATAAGATACTGTATGAGAGGGGCTTTGAAACCTTAAAGCATGATATAAACATCAGTTATTATTCATATATGTTTATGTCCCTAGTTTTACATAGATTTATCTATTCAAACATTCATCTATTTATTCATTAATTGATCTATCATTTATCTATCTATCCATCTACATATCTATCTATCTATCTATCTGTCTGTCCATCTGTCTGTCTTTCTGTTGATTTCACTCTAGTTCCACCATTAGAGTAGAAACTCTTCAAGGGCAGAGTATGTTTTGTTATAGAGTCCAGCTTTTTGCATAACACCTGGCACATTGTTGTTGTTGCCTCATTCAGTTGTGTTCAGCTCTTTATAACCCCGTTAATCACAGCATGTCAATAATGTCCATGGGGTTTTCCTGGGAAAGGTACTGGAATGGAGCGCCCTTTCCTTCTCCAGTGTATTAAGACAAACAGAGGTCAAGTGACAAGCCCTGGGTCACACAGCTAATAAATGATTGAGGAAAGATTCAGACTCAGGTCCTCCTCCATTGAGCCATGTGGATGCCACCTGGCACATAGTAGGCTCTTAATAATGTTTATTGATTGATTGGTTGATTGAATAGAAAGAGGAGTCAGGTGATGTGGATTTGAATCCAGAGGAAACTGGTAGATAGATGCTGGATCTAGAGTCAAGACGACTAGGGTTCAGCTTTCTCAGATACTTATGGGTCACATGGTTAAACTGACTTATTATTGTTCAGTCATTTCAATTGTGTTCAACTCTTTGTGACCACATTTTGGGTTTTCTTGGCAAAGATACTGGAGTGGTTTGCCATTTTCTTCTTTGGCTCATTTTGCAGATGAAGAAACTGAGGCAAATAGGGTTATGAGACTTGCCCAGAGTCACACAGTTAGGAAGTGTCTGAGGCCAGATTTTAACTCAAGAAGACAAATTTTTCTGATTCTAGGCCTATCACTCTAGACATTGCACCACCTGGCTGCCCCAACTGCAAATCCTATGATCCAAAAATTCTGACTCGCTCCTTCTCCCTACACAACACCCTCCCCCCCCGTCTTGTTCTGTGGTGCAAAAAGTGCCAGAGTACCCCTACAGTTTGAGCAGACAGAGTGGAAAGAGTAATTACTTACATACAATGAAATCAAAGTCTGGAATAGGAGACATTGGCTTCCAAACCTGAGCCCTTTGTCAGCATGCAAGGGGTTACATTTAGCTCTGCAAGGAAAACATTTCCCCTTTAAATACTTGACTTATTTAATTTCAGCTTAAAATTACTCACAACAGCTTTTTGAATGCCCTTGATAATGTATTCTGTATATTAACTACTCCATCTGTGGAAAAAAAGAAGCAATAAAAAGAATCCTCCTTGAATTTCTTTAATTCTTGGTCCTGTTAGTAGCTTCAGTGTGCCCCCTTGTTCTTGTAATTGACATTTCTCTAGTTACCACAGATTGATTGCGTTTCTTCCCCAAACAAAAGTTTGAGTTTTCTCAGCAATCACTTCATTTCAACATAATAGAGATGGGTTTATGAACCTTGACTCCCACTTCATTTTTTTCTTTGCCTCTATTTTGTTCATTTTGACAAAATCATTGCATTAATGCACATTCTTCTCCCCAATGCACCAAATAGAAAGTTTTTTTCAGAACACCAAGTGGCAAACGAAAGAATCCCTGTGCATTCATGTTTTGCAGGTAGATCTGATGTTCTTTTACTTTTGTGAGGAAGGAGAGACTACGTATGTCTTTATTTTATTTACTTTATTTTTTCATTCAATTTTATTTTATTAGTTCCAGATTCTCTCCTTCCTCCTTCCCAGTCCCCCACTCATAAAGAAGGCAAGACATGCAAAGCCCATTACAATTGTGAAATCATACAAAAGAAAAAAATGCATTAGGCATATTCTGGGTGGGGAGGTGGGGGAAGTAAAAGAAAGAAAGAAAAAAAATAAACTTCCATCTGCACCCAGAGTCCATCAATTCCGTGTCTGGAGGTAGATAGCATTTTTCATTGTGGTGCGTCATTTTATTGATCAGAGTTATTAAATCTTTTACAACTTATTATCATTACAATATTGTTCTTACTGTGTAAATTGTTCTCCTGGTTCTGCTCACCTCACTTTGCTCACTTACTTTTATATAAGTCTTCCCAGGTCTTTCTGAAAACATCCCCTTCATCATTTTTTTTTTTATGGCTCAATAGTATTCCATCACATTTATATATTATAACTTCTTCAGCTATTCCCCAGTTGATGAGCATCCTCTCAGTTTCCAATTCATTCCCACTACAAAAATAGCTGATATAAATATTCTTGTACAGAAGTCCTTTTCTTTCTCTTCTCTTCTCTTCTCTTCTCTTCTCTTCTCTACTTTTCTTTTCTTTTTTTGGTGTGATCAATTTAGGGTATAGACCTAGTAGCATTATCACTTAAGTCAAAGGGTATGCAGAGTTTAATAGATTTGGGGGAATAGTTCCAAATCACTTTCCAGATCAGTTGAACTAGTTCACAGATCCATCAACTGTGCATTAGTTTACCTATTTTCTCACGTTCCCTCCAACCTTTGTTGTTTTCCTTTTCTGTCATCTTATCCAATTTTATAGGTGTACGTTATTTATATCTGGTGTTCTAAATAGTGCCCAACAAGGTTGTGTTTGCATCTAGTCAAGTCAAATTTCACCTAACATGGATGGGGTATGTAGTTCCATAATTATGGGACAAACTGGTACCCTTTAAGACAATATCTGGAAGCAAAGATGGTAATTCTTCATCATCTAGGGATAAAGTTCAGTCTCCATAATCGGATATTCAAAGCCCTCTGTGATCTGGCCCTAACCTACCCTTCTGGCCTTATTGTCTATAACTACCTTACATGGACCCTGCATGAAATAGGGAGATCTTTCTGATATTCCCTAAACAAGCCTATACCTCCTCACAGTCACAGAATGCTAGCATAGAATCCCAAACTGGAAGGATCTTCAGAAACCATTGTATTAACAATGCAGTAGTCACAATGCCTACTGTAACTCTAAATATGCTGGTATGGTTATTAATCACAAAATGTAACAGGCTCTCTAGATGGGAAATATGGCTAGAACATTTATTCAAATACCAGAAAACTGAGTCCCAAAACCAGAAAGTCAAAGCCATCACAGTAATTATGAAGCTGGCACATGTAGTTGATGTAGTAAACACCCACATTCTCAAGCCTTCAAATCAGGACAGGCTACCTCAGGCTATCTTTCTCTTCTCACTCATGGCAACTGCTCAGCATATATGCAGCTTGCTCCAGCAGCTCCAGCCCCCCACAGTTCCTGTCCATGGTAGTCCTCAGCAGGAGTCCTTAGCAGAGATTCTGGCTGGCTCAAAAAAAAAAAAAAGGAGTTCAAGCCACCCACAGCTGCAGCTGCTACTGCTGCCACTGCTTCCAGTCACCACTGTACGGACTCTAGCTTGGCTCTGGCTTTCTCTTGCTCCACCCCTTCCTGCTAACATCAGCAAGTTCAAGAGGCGTAGAAGATCTTCAAATCTCATAACCATTACAGCCATCTAATTCAATGCCCCCCTTTTTTTACATATGAAACAAAATCTTAGAGAGGGAAAGTCATGAAATATTGATTCAGAACAAATACTAAGATTCTGATCTAGGCCTTTGGACTCTTAATTTAGTGTGGTCATGTAAACAATGCTTCTTTCATCTTCACTACCTTCTTCATCAAAACAAAATCTTACCTCTACTTCAAGGCCTCACTCACATCTCACTTTTCCCATGACATCTTGGATAGTAGTTGAATAAGACTTGTTTTTGGCACACTAATACACTGTTTATCATTCTATGAATTGGTCAAACTATTCTAGATGTCACTTATGGAAGAAAAGTGACTAAATTGTCCATATCATTTTTACCTAGTGTTCCTGTCTAGTGCTAGCTATGTGGTATAGTAGATAGAACACTGGGCCTAGATTCAGGAAGATCTGAGTTCAAGTCTGGTCTCAGACATTTACTGGATGTGTGATCCTAGGCAAATCACTTAACCTCTTTCTGTTTCAGATAAAAATGAGGATAATAATATCACTTGCCTCTCAGGGATCAAATGAGATGATGATTGTAAGGCACTTAACACAGTACCTAGGTCATAGTAAACACTCAATAAATGCTTATTTCATTCTCATTACTGAGAATATATAGAGATGAGGCCAAAAATAGTGATATCAGGCTTCTTTGGAATAATAATGAACAAAATGGGTATCCATCATTTGGGAGAATAGCCAAATAAAACTATGCTGCATGTATATTATGGAATATTCTTTTGCAATAAGAATTAAAGAATGTAAGGAATTTAGAGAAACCTGGGAAGATTTGTATGAACTGATACAAAATAAAATTAAAAAAAATACATCTAATGAGTCACATACATACTGGGATGGGTCTTCTATCTCATTGATTCAGAAATTCTCTCCAGTGAGAGAGATCATAGGCCACACTTGCTTCCCATTCCATTGGACTCTTGTCCGTGACTTCTCATACATTCTGAATGGGAGGGTCCACTTACTAGGCTGGAGGTCATGCTAATTTTGTCCTGATATCAAGGAGGTAACAGTGGAGTCCAATGGACTTCCACCTGCCATCTAACCCTCATCCTATTTTTGTTTCCTTCTTTTTGTGCAATTCCTTGATGACATCCTTTGTTCCTGTTATTCTTTGATGTTACCCATTGGTTGTATTTTAGCCTGAGCACCTGACTGAGAAGGAGGGGAGTAGCAGGAATAAATATGGTATAAATTGTAGAATGTGGTCTTTGGAGTAGATTTTTGTGGTTGTTGTTGTCACAGTAGAGGGTTCAATTTAAGGAAGGAGGCAAAATAACATAAAGACAAAAAGTATTAGTATAATATAGTAAAATATTGATGATGATGATGATGATAAAATTACAAGGAAAAATGGTTTGTTATCTGAATTATCTTATCTCTGATTTAAAACTATTAATTTGTACTCTTTCTGGAAAAAGACTTTGCTGAGAGTTTTAGTTCATGTCCTATTCCCATCATCACAAGTTTACAGTTAATAGAGTTATAACAGTCTCGTTTTCTTTGTAGAAGCTCCCATTCTGTTAAGGTAAAGATTAGAAGTTATCTAATGTCCCTCCCAGTTTTAAATCTTGTGATCCTATGACGAGTATGACATGTCAAAAGGACCTGGCATACATAGATAGAATGAATGCTCTGTAAACATTGTGTGGGAAGTAAAAGTCGTGAGAGTTTTAGCAGTATGACATGACAGCTTAAAAAAATGGAAATTTGATCTCAAGCTGTATTAAGAGAAATATATTTTCCAGAGTGAAGGAGATAAAAGTCATGCCACCCTTTGTCTTTGTTAGATCTCATCTGGAGTCTTATGTACAGGTCTGGGAAATGGTAAGGTGACTTCAGATAATGTAGGAAATTCAACTGAAGAAACTGATCATGTTAACTTGCAGTTGAGAAAACTTAAGTGAGTAAGGCAGTGTGATGGGCACAGAGATAGGGCCAGGAGACATTCTCAATTCTTGCAGTCTAAGAGATAAAAAAGACCCATCCTATAAGGATCTGAGGGAGCAGCCAGGTGGCATAATGAGTGGGGCCCTGGGTTGGAGTCAGGAAGACCCTGAATTCAAATAAAATCTCAGATACTTCCTAGCTATTACTCAGATACTTACTCAGATACTTAGTAGGCAACTCACTCAACCCTGTTTGACTCAGCTTCATCATCTATAAAATGATCTGGAGAAGGAAATGGCAAAGAACTCCGGGATCTTTGCAAAGAAAAAGCCCAGATGGGGTCACTTGAAGTGACTGAAGAACAGCAACAAATAGGGAACAGGTGCTGAAGGTTTTAGAATTACTGTTGACCTATGAAAATATGTTTCAGAATGAACATGCTCAAGTTTCTTTGATGAATTGGAGGTAGATTGAAATGCAGATATTTATCTGAATTATTATCTTTTATTAACTTCAAAAATAATGCAATTTAAATCCTTTACTATTAGGAAAACAATTTTATTGCATTTTATTGTTCAGGAGCATCTTGTTTTATTCTGACCTAGAGCATGAATCACTGAACACTTGTGAGTAAGGCCTGGCATAGAACAGGGAGAAAAAAGATTATAAATTTAGAATTTGAAGTGTCCTTAGAAGTCATCTGGTACAAGTCCTTCATTTTGTAGAAAAAGAAAGTGAGATTCATTAGGTAATTTTCCTAAAGCTAAATAAGTTTTAACTAGCTGCCAGATTTTGAACCAAGACCTTCTGTAACTCTATACATGAGCAGCTTCCCAAAAGAATGCTACTGTGAACAGCTTTTAAGGTTCTGATTACACAGTATAGTGAACACTCCATTTATTCCATTACAAATCAAGGCAAACATTCACAAAAAATCACAATATAATATTCATAACATTACATCTTACCACACAAAATCACAATATAGTGTTCACAACAGCTTAACATTAGAATGGCCACATAAGTTTTCACTACAGTGGCCATAGCATTTAGAACAAAGAACAAAAGAATAATCATCTGGTTTGCCTAAGGGGGAAACCCTCCTTACTTAGTCATTCAGTCATCTCACAGTACAATAATTAATCTTCCATTCATGAGGCAATCATAGATTAACTTAATCGGTCACTTATCCAGCACAATTACTAAATATCATTAATCACTAAATACGATCATTAGAAAATTACACAAACCCTCCAGCCCTTGGTGTCTAGTAAACTTCAATTTCATCCCAGGGGTGGCCTTTCTTCATCTTGACTCGAGGTGGTCTCTCAGATTCCCTGGATCTCCTTCCATGGTCCCAGCTCCTATATGAATCCACAAAACAGTCACCTGGATTCAGAGGCAGACAGCTCCCAGCTCCTTGCCCAGTCCTCTGAGCAGTTCTTGTTACACACTGAAGTTGACAGGGTCCATCACATCTCAAAACCTTCACAACTTCTCTTGCCAGGAACTCAAGGATCAACCAAGCCACAAACAAACAAAGGCTTATCCTGGTCATGCTTCTTCAGTCCTCCAGTAGTTCGGCTGGCCCTAGGACCCAGAAGGAATCTCAGTCTTCCAGGAGGCAGCAACTTCAGCCTTCACCAGAATCTGGTCTCAAGAAAACTCCAACTCAGTTGTCAGTCAGCTTCCAGATGCTGGGAGAGAAACACTCTCTCTCTCTCTCTCTCTCTCTCTCAGCTGGCTTCAGTCTCCACGATTCTTCCTCCACTAGGAGCCAGCCAGGAAGAAAATTCTTGATCCTGATTCTCTGTCCTTGGAACTCTTCTTATACACACACACACACACACACACACACACACACACACACACACACAGTGGTTTCCTGTCTCAGCCAGCCCCCTCCTGCCATGTCACCAACAGGAGACAGAGTTCATGACCTCTGTCTCTTTCACACAGGAGACAGAGTTCATACCCTCTGCCTCTTTCACAGAAGTACTTAGCCCTTAGTTACTAAGGACCAAGTCCCTGGCTAAATTAATTACCTTTACACCTTCTGACTCCCAATCTCTTTCCATGGTACAAGGCTGCCTCCATAAATGAGGTCTCCAAGTATCTGGAGAAAAGGAAATAAAAGTTCTTTTAGGCACAAAGGGCAGAACTGGGAACAGTGAGGCATGGGGCAGAGGGAAATGTTTGAGAGAGGCAGAGTTTGCTTCATAGAGGCAAAAATATAAAAAAAATCCAAAAAACCAAACTGTATTAGATTGGTCCTAAAGTAGAAGGGATGCTTCAGAAGGTAGTGAGTTCTCCCTCACTTGAAATCTTCAAGTGCAGGCTGTTGTTGGGACTAGTATATTGGAAATTTCTAACTGGGTATGGGTTTGATTTGATAAGCCCTGGGATTCCTTCCATGTGTAGCAGTCTATGAGATAGGAGGAACCTTGAGTAATATGTTTATTAATCATAAAGAGCCCAGAGTCTCTCAGTCACAAAGATTAGAATATATAAGCAGTTTTTCCTCCTTTTTCTACCTGCTGTGAGTCAACATATAGGACACAAAGTGATGCAAAAACAGGTGAAGCATCCATTAATTGTCCTTTTAAAGACTCCATCCTCCTCATCTCACAGAGGGGAACCACAAGGAGGTGTATCAAGATATAAATATTTTAAAAATTTATAAATATTGTTCAACCCTCTGAGTGCAGGTCAAGTTGTTGCAAACTTGAAGGTAAAAGTTTCCATGGGCCTGGGAGAAGCCATGAGTCTTTGAACCACCTCAGGGCCCTTGCAAAGGCTGAACCTTATGTCTAGAATGTTATCCTTTTTCATCTCCACTTCTTGAAACCCCTGGCAGCTTTCAACTCAAATGTCCTGCTCATCTCACTCCTGGCTCTACCGCTCACTCATTAGACCTCTCCATGCCCCTCACAAGCAGCCTTTTCATCTAATAGATACCTCTTTCCAGAGGCTCTCGCTCTTGGTGAATGATTAATGAGTCACCATTTCATGAAGTACCTCAGCCAAACTCACTTCATGCGCTACTCAACTTCCTCTCCTGACTTATTTTCCATACCTCCTCATCCCTCCACTTTTCATTAGCATGTAAGCTCCTTGAGAGTAGTCTTTTTTTTCTAAAATTCATTTATTCACACACAATTTGGCAGAAATAATCAATACTTAATAAATACTTTTATTTATCTCCTTCAAAAGGCCTTTATAATTCCTCCCACCCCCAGTTCTTAGTGCCACTCCCTTATCACTGGGTATTTTTTTTTTTTACATTTTCTGTATTCATTTACCTAGTAGAATGAAAGCTCCTTAAGAACAGGCTCTTACAGAGGATTCTGGGAAGATGGTGGAGCAGGTCAGAAAATTCCAAGTTCTCAAGATCTTCCCCCACAAGAGAGTTAAAACAGCACCTTAGGGCAAACAAAGTGTGAGTGGAGATAAATAAGAACAGAGGCATAATCCCAGTCCTCCTGGGACAATTTGAGATCAGAAGAAAAATCCCAGGAAGAGGTTTGGTCCTAGTAAAGGGTAATCACCTCCAGACTAGGTTCCATTTTAACAGCAAGTGGCTAGCCTCTTAAACAACAAATCCGGTTAGTTGGTTTGAGAGGCTGTCTCAACCACAGCCAAAAAGAATTTATAGAAGACCTTTAAAAAGACTTTAAAAATCAAGTGACAGAGATGGAGGAAAAACTAAAAAAGAAAAGAAAATAAGAATGATCTAAGAAAAACAAGAAGGGTATGAAACGAAAGTAAACCAACTAGAAAAGGGGATCCTGAAAATTAAGGAAGAAAATGATACCTTGAAAATTAGAATCGGGCAAAGTGAAGCCAGTGGAATTATAAGAGATCAAGAAATGATTAAACAAAATAAGAAAAATGAAAAAATAGAAGAGAGTGAAACATAAGGAAACCAACAGAGTTGGAGAATAAATCAAGAAGAGAAAATATAAAAATAATTGACTAACTGAAAGTTACAATCAAAAAAATAATCTTGATACAATAATACAAGAAATAATTTTTTTAAATGTCCTGAAGCATTAGAACAAAGGGGGGAAGGTCGAAATAGAGAAAAAAAAATCCATCAGTCGCCACTTAAAAGAGATATGAGGAAAACTCATAGGAATATCATAGCCAAATTCCAAAACCCCTAGCTCAAGGAAAAAAAATATTAAAAGCATCAAGATTAAAACAATTTAAATATGATGGTGCCACAATTAGAATTACACAAGACCTAGCAGCAAAGACATTAAAGAACCGCATGTCTTGGAACACACCATATCAAAGAGCAAAAGAACTGGGGCTCTGGCCAAAAAATATAATACTCTGCAAAGGTAAGTATTATCTTGAATGGAAAAAAAAAATGGACATTTGATAAACTCTCAGACTTTCAAGACTTTGTTAAAAAAAATCCTGAACTGAATAGACTATTCGACATACAAGAACCAATACAAGGTACATAATAACAAAGACTGATTATAAGGGATCCATTAGTACAGACTGTTTACTTTTTATATATGCAAAATGTAAAACATATGTCTAAGATTCTTATTAATAATTGGGTAGTTCATAAGAAAGACTGGAATAAATCTGAGTATGCTATGAATTCAAAAAGTAAAACTGTTTAGGAACAGCTTAAAAGAATAATTATTTTATACGAATGAGGTACAAGAGGAAGAATTAACACACAGGAACTAGATGGAGGAGGAGGGCTAGTAGTTCTGGTAACCTATTTTCATCTGAAATTAGTTTAAAAGGGAACAATACATATATATTTAAAAGAGTAAATAAGTCTTCTAAATTTAGAAGAAATAAAATGGTAGGGGCATAGGTGTTACTACCTTACAGCGGCTGCCAAGTCCCAAGAGGGTAAAAAGGGCCCCTGGCCTTGAGGCTTCCGGCTCTGAGGCTCCCGGGAGTGTATTCTGCAGTCTCTTATCTGGGTACGGAACATTCCCTGTGATAAGTTGGCTTGTATTGAGTA
>CM053581.1:287659384-287681276 GCA_028627135.1 Pseudochirops cupreus
ATTCCCTGTGATAAGTTGGCTTGTATTGAGTATGCACCATCCAACGGGATGTGTCTCCTTTCTGATAGGACGAGGCTTGTTGCTGGGGCACGTGATAGCTACCCCTATAAAAGGCTAAGGTTGGGGGCAGGAGAGAGAGACGACGGGAGAGAGAGACGAGGTGGAAAGAGGAGAGAGAACAGTATGCACAAGATGTAGTCCGCTACAATAAAGGCTTGCTGTGTGAAGTGATCCAGAGTCTGTGTGGGTGCTCTGTCTAGGGTAAGACGCAGTGACTGCGGGCAGTGACTGCGGCCGGAGACGTCCGAAGCCTGGCGAGGTAAGCAAGGTGGTCCAGTTGCTGTGGGGAGACGGCTGGCTCCCCGATGGAGACAGCAACAAAGGTTGCTGCAGGGACGTAGCAATCAAGTAGTCTCGGGGTGCTGCAAGTAGGCGGGGTGCTGCAAGTAGGCAGCGTGCTGCAAGTAGGCAGCAACACATAGGGAGAGGGGAGAGGACAAGGGAGGGATGAGAGGACAAGGGAGGGATCTTTAGAGGGGAGGGTGAAGGAATAGGTAAATAGGGGTATAGAATGGTGTTTAGATTTATGGGAATGGGAGGGTAAAGGAGGGATCCTTGGAGTGGGATAGGCAAATTATAGGAGGACAAGGTAATGGGCAGAAGTTGAGTGGAGGAGGCAGGAGGAATAGGAAATAAGAGATATGCACATACACAAAAGCAAAAATCAGGAGTGGAATAAGTTTGGGAAAGTTTATGTCTATATATGTATGTATATGTGTATGTATGTATCTATAGCTAGGGAGAAACATATCTAAACTTTATTGTAGCCTTCGTCGGAGGTGGGAGAGGGAAAAAAGTACAAAGAAAAAAGTGCACAGCAGAAAACAAAAGAAAATTCACAAGGAAGCAAAGGAAAGATGGATAATTCTCAACACGAGTATTATTTATCATATAGGCTTTCTTGAAATGAAAATTTATTGTTACGTATTTTGAATACTCTCTTATGTTCTGCTATGCACACAACATGCTTTTTTACTTCCTAAGTTTCTATTTAAGTTCTAAGTTTATGATATATTTTTGTTTCTTTATTTGTGTTCTGGCATTTGAGTCTAAAATAAAATAAAAAAAAAGAATAGGCTCTTGTTTCATTTTTGTCCTCACGATGCTTATTAAATATTGCAGGAGGTACTTTATAAATAGGGCAAGTAGGTGGCCAGCGGATAGAGTACCAGGCCTGGAGTCAAGAAGGCTCAATTTCCTGAGTTCAAATCCAGCCTCAGATACTTAGTAGCTATATAACTCTGGACAAGTCCCTTAACCCTGTTTGCCTTAGTTTCCTCATCTGCAAAATGAGCTCGAGAAGGAAATGGCAAACTACTTCAGTATCTTTGCCAAGAAAACCCCAAATGGCATCCTAAAGAGTTGGATGTGACTCAACAACAGCAATACTTTATAAATACTTGTCAGTTAATAAATTGACTTATTTACTACTTAGAAAAAAAAATCTGAAGGTGTGGAGAGTGTGCTGCTGGCTCCTGAAAGAGAAAAGAATGACTCTAGGGCTAAACCAAAGTTAACAACACATATCAAGATCAGGAATATCTACCCTTGTCCACCATGAATGAATCTAAATATTTATTTCTTATTTCCATGTCAATCAAATAGGCATATTTCTTATTTTTTTGGTAAATAAGAAAAGTCATTGAACAGTAGCTCACATTTATATGACACTTTTTGGTTGACAAAACACCTTTCTAGAAAGAACATTAATAAAACATTTCAAAATTTACATAGGACAGTGAAGAAGGATGTTCTTAAACAGACATGAACTACCAGGCCAGGGATAACATCACAATATTAAATTTAATATACATATTTTAAAAAATCTGGCTCTAGTGTCATATTTATGCTTTCATATGCATCCCTCCTTTTCTCTTTTCTTTGTATATAGAAATATTTATGTTTGTATTT
This sequence comes from Pseudochirops cupreus, assembly GCA_028627135.1. Classification (NCBI taxonomy): domain Eukaryota; kingdom Metazoa; phylum Chordata; class Mammalia; order Diprotodontia; family Pseudocheiridae; genus Pseudochirops; species Pseudochirops cupreus. Next base: position 287,661,356 of record CM053581.1, read on the forward strand.
GTCAAGTTCATACTAAGAAAAAAAAGTTTTAAAAATAATACTTTCTTCCTAACATCCTCATGCAAGTGTTAATGCGTTTATTATCAATCCCATTTTCCAGATGAGGAAATCAAAGTTCAGGGACACAAAGTGATTTCCCCCAAGTCACCCAGCCAATAATTGTCAAAGCCAGGTCTCTCCTTACTTTAGGGCCAGTGTTCTCTGTAATATACCAACTGCCTTCCCCCTGATTTCTTTCCAGTGGAATAAATCCCTCCTTCTAGTTCCTCTGGACAATTGATATTATTAGAATTTCTGCCAAGATCCAAAAATAATGAGGCATTCTCAGGATTAGCCTGTAGACACAATTGGATGGTCCTTCCTCATTGCCCATCTTCCTTTTGATGATTTTGCCCTCTAGTTGAGTCTGTTGTTTTTAATCTCTCTCCCTAAAGTGATAGAGTGAGTAATGCACAGAGACATTCAGATCTGTCCAGTAATGACTTTCCCTAATCTGAGGGCATGTGCATGACCACAAGCTGCAATCTACAGGCCACAGTGTTCAGAGGGCTTTTTTTTGACTGACCCACAAGTATGCAGGGGGGCAAAATTTGCCCGATTCCTAATGCAATCCTGGCCAAACCCCTGTGAGCTCCCTACAAGTTCACAATAGGACTATCAAGGGCATTTAGAATGTCCTCTAGAATTAGCTTGTTGCTTCTCTTTTCTTATTGATGCAATCAGGGACCACATTCCTAGAATCTTCTAGAGAGAGGCATTTTGGTGCAAAAAGTCAAGTGCTTACTACATACCAGGCATTATGTTAAGTGTTGTGGATACAAAGAAAGGCAAAAAGACTCCTCCATTAGACTGAGAGTTCTCAAGGTGTTCACAGTCTAATGGAGGAGACAATTTGCAAACAACCAAGTACAAACAATATATACAGAAAGTTGTAGAGATGGTGAGTGGGGCCACAGAGGACTGGGTTAATACATCCCTTCCAGAAGCAATGGTAGAGTGTGTTTGAGGATGGTTCCAGAATTAGAGAAATTAGGTGTGAGAGACAGGAAGGGTATATGTAGCAGAGGTCCCCAAAGACAGTGATATCACCCCCTGGAGGGCGACTGGTATGATCCAGGGAGCAGTAGTAACTTCAGGTGCAATTGCAGGGCATTGAATAAAAATAAGGGTGTAGTGGAAACATAAGGAAAGAAGAGAAGAGAAGAAAATTTTCAAAAACTGTTCTTACATGTTTCATCTGTTGTATAACAGAATTAAAGTCATAATGATTACATTATTTTCCAAATAAACACAAAATATGTTAGTTATAATGGGTTAATGGTCAAGTCTGATGACAGATCTTAATAAACAAGTGAATGCATCGTGCATTGTCGGGAAGTCCAGTGTACATAAGCAGGAATATGTGTGTGTGTATAATGATTTGTTTACAATACAATTCAATGCAGGAAAAAACCCCCAGAAATTTACATAAATTATTAAATTTGAGGTGCCATTTAAATACATATTATATTTTTTAAAAAAATAACACAAATTAAAAAAAAAACTGTTAACAGGATTAAATAAAGTAGATTTCCAGAGGGGTGCTGAGTAATTGTTTTTCTTTTTTTTGAAAAGGGAGCGGTAGGCCAAGTAAGTTTGGGAACCTCCGATGTAGTGATATAGTTGGTGAGGCTGTCGAGAAAATGGTCAGGGAGTAGGGAGTGAAGTGAAGTGAAGCATGGCTGGAGTCTGTCTGCGATGGTGGGCTAGAAGAGGCAAACACCAGTTAAGATAGTGGGACCTCAGGATGGAAGTTCCAGAGAAGAAAGTATAAAAATTTCCACGGCTTGGCCTCTGGTGGGGGACAAAAAGTACATGGTGAGGTTATTGAAAAGACGACCAGGGCATAGGGAGTTCTGTGACTGAGTACATCCACGATTACACAACTCCTCTATGTCTTGTACATAGCTCTTTGCATGTTTGTCTCCATTAGACCTCGAGTTTCTTGAGAACAGATACTGGTTTTTGCCTTTTTTTTTTGTACCTTCAAAGCTTAGTGCAGTGACTAGCTCATAGTAGGCATTTAATAAATGCTTGTTGACTGTAAGTGATTTAAAGACCTTAATTTCCCCACCTGTAAAATGAAGGTTTGAATTCCATCCAGGAGTGTGCAGAAGTAAGCTCCAACAGTACTTCTGAGAGATGAGATTTCTGAGAGGGTGGGATTTACAACTCAGAAATCTGTAATCAGTAAGAGGTGATTTATTGTTTTGTTGATTTTGTACAGGTAAGAGTGTTAATAATGTAAATTAAAATTAAAAGTGTGCACACATATCTTTTTTGGGGGATGATGCTGTCAAACATTCACTAGCATATCTGTGTATTGATTGAGCTCAGCAGGAGTCGCAATAGAAGATTTAGAGAGTGATGACATCATCTGAGTGGAGGCTGATAATGATAACAGTGATGATGATGAGGAGGAGGAGGAGGATAAATGGCATTTTGCATATCAATTTAAGCTTTGCAAAGTGTTTATCCCATTTGATTCTCACAACATCCATGTAAATGAATCTTAGGCCTCTTCCAGCTCTGACAGTCCATGTTCTAATGTCCTAATAGATGATCTTCCAGCTTTAAAACTATGGTACTTTGAATCTCTGACCCTCCATCTCTTTTTGTTGATACTCAGTCTTTTCCATTATGATCAACTAACTGTTTATGATCCCATTTTGGGTGTTCTTGGCAAAGATACCAGAATGGCTTGCCATTTTCTTCTCCAGATCATTTTATAGATGTGGAACTGGGGCAAATAGGGTTAAGTGACTTGCCCAGGATCACATAGCTAATAAATGCCTTAGGTCAGATTTGAACTCAGAAAGATGGGTCTTCCTGACTTTAGGCCTGACACTCTATCCACTGTACAACCTTCTAGCTCTATTATCCTATTAAAAGTTCTGGAAATTCTGTGAGTCATTTGATATCTGGTTGCTTTTCATAGTTAACACCAAGAGTATAATTGTAAAACTGTTCTGTCTCTAATTCTCACTCCTGGCTTCTCACTTGGCGTGGTATGACTGATTCCAATTTTGTGCTCTCACATTCTGAAAATCCCTTCCCAGTTAGTCTCAGGGGATTGCATTCTGATGATCATGATTTATTGATATGTGCCTATCACCAATAGAGGTCATTAGGAAAATGCTTGGGGATGATGCTACCAAAAAAAGGCACCATATGAACATGATAATAGTGATTTAATTTGATTTCTGCAGCCCCTGAATTATCTTTGCTTGATGAGAGATGAATTCTTGAGGCCCAAAGCAAGCTCACTTCCTTCTGTTATCAGGTTTTTTGTTTTCCTCTCTCCCAAAGCAAAGATCTCCATCCTATGGTCTTTCCCTAGAAAATCAGCTGTAATCTGGAGTGCCATCTGCTTTTTGTGGCCACATGCCATATAACTTTATTAAAGCTGGATGAGAGACTTTACTGTTTAGGCCTGGGCTGAAAAAAGAAAATGTTGCAATGATAGAGGGAGGAAGATAAGACTGACCTATATAATGTTGTTCCGTCAGGAACTGGATACAAATGACTTTAAATCAGGTTCCATTTTGTACCCCATCACCCAACCCTGAAGAATAAGGAAAGATCTCTTTAACTCTGGATCCTTGCAAAACCAGGAATCATCCATGGGAGATGGGGCCTCTTTCTCGTGATTTAAGCATTACCTAAGCATTTTCAATATCATTGTATAATAATTACTGTGGAGAAGGGTTTCACTTTTCTCCCACAATAAATACCAGCTGCTGACCAACTTCCATTAATGGGCAGATAAACCCTTGGGAGTAAGAATAACCTCTGGACCATTGGTCTTGTTTAAAACTGCCATCCCATGAAACAGCTCCAGTAGAGGTGGTATAATTTTATCAGTAGAAATGGCATTAAAGGAGATGTATTACCATGTGCTTTGCTGCTAAACCTTAACAACCTTTAGAAATTTCAATCTAACTTGCAGCTAAACCTTCTGTGGTTTTTCCCTCATTAAAATGTAAACCAGTAGGGAATAGGGATTATCTTCTTTTTCATTTTGCATACTCTTAGTGCTTTGCATATAGAAAACATTCATTCATTCATTCATTCGTTTGTTCCTGTGTTCATTTGTTCATTCATTCATTTCTTCATGCATACTGTCAAGATCTTGTATTTTAACCAGTTCAGAGTGGCATGGAATATGAGGGGCAGGCAAACTGATATAATGGATGTAATGCTGGATTTGTAGTCAGAATGCCAGAGTTCAAATCCTGGCTTCATCACTTCCCAGCTGTGTGACCTTTGGCAAATTGCTTCTCTCAGCCTCAGTTTCCTGATTTATCAAATGAGTGCATTAGACTAAATCAGCAGTTCTCAACCTGTGGCTTGTGACCCCTTTCACATATTTCTGATGGTCTTAGGAACCTCCTCTATCCCTCTCCAGGTGGGTCCACCCACATGCAGACACGCCCACATACGACTATTAAACGGTCAGCATTAGGAAGGTTGAGAACCACTGGACTAACTGATCTCAAAAGTTCCTCCTAATTCTGAATCCTCTAATTCTACAGCTATATGACTCAGATTGGAGAAGTCCATGGTGATTGAGAAGAAAATGGGAATAGTTTATATTTTAGATGAAATATTTTTAAGAGTCAACAATGCTTCTAGAAGGTCAAGATTCTTCCCTTCATAAATAGGTAGACACTTAAAGGGATATAGGCAGATTAGACACATAGGAGTTGTTGGAAGGAGGTTTTTATTGTTATATTATCTTTTTGTTTTTTACATCATGTTCCTTTCCAAATATATTCCTCTCCCCTTCCCACTACAGATAACTACCACTTGTAACAAAGAATTATGGTGGGGTGTGGGGGTAAGAGTTCAGCAAAACTAACCAACAAATCAATGGAATCTGACAGAATACACTCTGTTCTATACCTTTACAATGAACAGAGGTAGATGCATTTTATCACCTTGTCACTCAGGCTAAGCTTAGTCATTATATAGCATCCCACTTCCATAGTCATTGTACATTTAAAAAATTTCTCTCTGTATCCATTCATTAAAGTCTTCTGAATTTTTCATATTTAATATGATGCAGTAATGTCCACTGTGTGCACCACAGTTTTATAGCCATTCTCCAATTACAGGGAATCTATTTTGTTTCAAGTCCTATGCTACTATATACATAGACAGACATGTGTATATGGGCATGTATGTATAGATATAAATAGATATATAGACATAGATATCAGATATACATATATATGTAACAGATATGTTTGTCTATTTATATATGTATATCTATCTATATCTGTCTGTGTGTGTTTGTGTGTATATAGCTATGAATGTTTTCATGTATATGGAATCTTTCTGTTTCATGAAATATTTTCCCAGTGCTAATTTCTGGGATATGGATATTTTAGTTACCATAGTAGTTTAATTCCAATTTGCTTTCTAGGATGCTTGGACCAATTCAAAGTTCTACTAACAATGTAATGAATTGCCTGTCTTTCCCCAGTCCATCAATAGGGACTTTGAGTCCTTCCAGTCCAAAGTCCTATCAACATAGGTATCCTTTCTTCATATTCACTGGCAGATTTTCATCCAGTAAGAGGGCATCTGTGTAGCTACTGGTATATACTAGATATTTAACAAATATTCATGAAATTAGATTGAATTAATGCTAGTTGTTCCATTATTGGATAGGTACCATCATTAGAAATTCATTCTTGTGAATGTGCTAAAATCTGCCCACCTGTAACTTCGAACTAGATTTTATCAGACTCTATAAAACCAATGTTACTTTCTTCTATGTGATAATCTTTCAGATATTTGGAGTTATGATCTTGTGACAGAAAGTATCGCAAGGGAGGAAAGCTAAATGTTTTACTTTGCTTCACAGGACAGAACTAGGCAATGAACAGCCTGTTGTGAAGGAGTGTGTGTGTGTGTGTGTGTGTGTGTGTGTGTGTGTGTGTGTGTGTATGTGAGAGAGAGAGAGAGAGAGAGAGAGAGAGAGAGAGAGAGTGAGAGAGAAAGGACAGAAAGAGAGGGAGAGAGAGAGACAGAAAAAGAGAGAGAGAGGGAGAGAGAGAGAGGGAGAGATTTTTTTCTAAATATGTGTATAGAGGAATTTCTTAACAATCAGGCCTTATATGGACTTTCTTTGGAAATGATGAATACTCACTTTTTGGAAGTCATCAAGAAGAGATTTGAGGGGTGGAGCCAAGATGGCAGCACAGAAGCAGGAAAATTTCATGAGCTCCCCCCATAACCACCTCAAATACCTATAAAATATGACTCTAAACAAATTTTAGAGCTACAGAACCCACAAAGAGAGAAATAAATCTCCTGCAGAAGGCAGCCAGACAGGCATACAGGAAGGGTTTGTCAAAGCATGCTGGGAGCCTAACCCAGCCCAATGTGAGCTCATGGTTTGAGCCCCAGGGCAGTCCCGACCAGCAGCGCCTGCAGCAGACTTCAGGAGAGTGGATCACAAGCAGCAGTGGCGGTTTCCAGAATTATTAACCCATAAATGCTGAAGACAAAGTGAGAGGTCAGTGTGGACTTTGGCAACAGGAGGTCTGAGAGTGTGGTCTGGCCTCTGCCCCTGGAGGGGGAAGCAGCTGAGGGCAGCTGCTGTGAAGCTGCCTCCCCGTGGCTGCTTTAGAGCTCCTGGCCTGCAGATTGTAGGAGGACCAAACAACCATTCTGAGGGGTAATCTCTCTTGCTTTAACCTGGATGGATCACTTTAACCATGGATCTGGATCACTGTCTTGGGTGGAGGTCCTGGGGTGTGTGACCAGGTGCCAGAGCCTGTGGAGGCTTCAGAGAAGGCATTCAACTAATAGCTCTGGCAGCTGCAAAAACCCCAGCAATTTGAGACAAAGCTCTCCTCTCTGGAAGCAGAGTTCTACTGTGGCAAAGAGCTCAAAAGTCAAGTAATTGAGTGGCAACATGAGCAAGCAAAGGAAGCAAAGCAAGCACAGCAATCCAAATTTAGATTCCTTTTTGGGGGACAGAAAGGATCAAAGCATGGTACAGCAGGAAGACAATGAAGTCAGAACTCCTGCAGCAAAAGCTTCCAAGAAAAAATATGAACTTATTACAGGCCATGGAGGAGCTTAAGAAGGATTTTGAAAAACAAAGAAGAGAAGTGGAGGAAAATTGGGAGGAGAAATGAGAATGATTCAAGAAAATCATCAAAAGAGAGTTAACAACCTGACTGAAGAAAATAACACCTTAAAAAATAGACGAACTCACATGGCAAAAGAGGCCCAAAAAGCCAATGATGAGAAGAATGCCTTAAAAAAGCCAAATTTGCCAGATGGAAAAAGAATTTTAAAAGCTCACTGAAGAGAATAATTCCTTCAGAATCAGAATGGAGCAAATGGAAGCTAATGACTTTATGAGAAATCAAGACATTATTAAATAGATCCAAACAAATGAAAAAATAGAAGGCAATCTGAAATATCTCATTGGATAAACCACTGACCTGGAAAATAAATCCAGGAGAGATAATTTAAAAATTATTGGACTAACTGAAAGCCTAGATCAAAAAAAGAACCTAGAAATCATTCTTCAAGAAATTCTCAAAGAAAATTGCCCTGATATTTTAGAACCAGAGGGCAATATATAGGTTGAAAGAATCCACTGATCACCTCTTGAAAAAGATCTAAAAAAGAAAACTCCTAGGAATATTACAGCCAAGTTCCAGAGTTCCCAGATCAAGGAGAAAATATTACAAGCAGCTAAGAAGAAATGATTTTAATATTGTAGAAACACAATCAGGATAACACAGAATCTGGCTGCTTCCACATTGAGGGATCAAATGGCTTGGAATATGATATTCTGGAGGTCAAAGGAGCTGGTATTAAAATCAAGAATCACCTACCCAGCAAAACTGAGTATAATGTTTCAGAGGAAAATATGGTCATTCAATGAAATAGAGGACTTTCAAGCATTCCTGATGAAAAAACCAGAGTTGAATAAAAAAATTTGACATTCAGATGCAAGAAGCAAGAGAACCATGAGAGGGGAAATAGAGAAAAGAAATAATGAAGAACTAGTCAAAGTTGAACTATTTACATTCCTACATTGAAAAATGATAATTATCACTTATAAAACTTTTCTCAGTGTGAGGATAGTTGAAAGGAAAATAAATGTATGTGTATGTATACATACATATATATGTCTATATAGGAGGGTATATGGGCATATGAATGCATATGTGAGTGTGTGTAAATATGTGTACAGGGATACATAGACAGAGGGCATAGGATCAACTGCATAGGAAGGGATAACACTTAGGTGAAGTTGAGAGGTAAGAGAGGAATATAATGAGAGGAGATGGGGAGAGACAGAATAGGGTAAATTATCTCATATAAAAGAAGCAAGAGAAAACTATTTCAATGGAAGGGAAGAACAGGAAGGCAAAAGGGAATAGATCAACCTTACTCTCATTGAATTTGGCTTAGGGAGGGAATGACATACACACTAAATAGTGTAACTCACTCTACAGGAGCACAGGGTAGAAGGGGATAAGAAGGGGGATGATGGAGGGGAGGACAGGTTGGGGGGGTAGGGTAGTTAGAAGCACATACTTTTGAAAAGGGACAAAGTCAAAGTAGAGAATAGAACAAGGAGGGGGCAGGATAGGATGGAAGGAAATATAGTCAGTCTTTCACAATATATCCACTACAGAAATGTTTTGCGTAGCTACATGTACAACCTATATTGAATTGTTTCCCTTCCCAGTAATGGTAGGTGACGAGGGAGGAAGGGATAAGATATACAGGCACTGGGGTTTGGAGATCTGTCTTGCCCTACTGGAAAGTTGGGGAGGGGGGATAGGCAGGATATAGGAGAGAGCAGATTGGGGGAGGGGGTATATACAGTGGGATCACTGTTTTGGGGTGGTGGGTAGGGGAAAGAAGGGGAGAAAATTTTTGAGTCAAAATCTTGTGGAAATGAATGATGTAAAGTAAAAATAAAATAAAATTTAATTTAAAACAATATAAAAGAAGAAGAGATTTGAGAGTTCTTTAGCAAAACTATGCTTTTAGTCAGAGATTTTGCTCAGAATTGGAGTATACTCCTTAAACAGTTGAAGAGAAATGGATTTAGAGTTAAAAAAAAAACCCAAAAATCTGATTCTGAAGTCCATCTCTGCTACTAATTCTGCTATTTATCTGTAAAATGTGGGATTTGGCCTCATTAATATCTAAATTCCTTTCTGACTCTGACATTCTGTAATCTTTCTTGTCCACAAGTGTCCCTTTGGATATTGCTTCCATGCTTTCTTCATAAGTTTCTCAGGGCAGGACTATTTCACATTTGTAGTTTGTATCCCTAGTGCTTAATTAAGTGTTGGTAAGCACTTAATAAATTATTTTTCATTCATTCATTCCCTCTTCACACTTTCAGCCATGAATCTATTACAATAATGTTGAGCCATTTCAGTGGTGTCCAACTCTTCACCTGACTCCATTTGAAGTTTTCTTGGCAAATATACTGGCATGGGTTTGTCATTTCCTTCTCCAGCTCATTTTACAAATGAAGAAATTGAGGCAGGGTTAAGTGACTTGCCCAGGGTCACATAGCTACTAAGTATCTGAGACTGGACTTGAACTCAGGGTGGAGTCTTCCTGAAGCCAGGTCTGGCTCTCTATCCACTGTGCCGCCTTGCTGCCCCTATTACAACCCATATATAAGTAGAAATTGATAAGTCAAAAAGTCAGAGAGTTATAAAGAAACCTCAGTATATTTAGAAGAGAAAAATCTTTAAATTTTTAAAAAACAAGCTTTCCTGTTGCCTCTAGGGAAAAAAAAAAAGCAAATTCCTTTGTTTAACACTTAAAATATTAGCAATCTTGATTCAACCTATCTTTACAGACCAATCTCACTTTATCTTTTCCCCCCAAATATTAACTTCCAACTAAATTGGCCTACTTTCCCTGTATGCTATACTATACCTCCTATCTCTCTTCTCTTGAAGACTTTCCTTCAGGTCTGAAGTGCTCTGTTTCTTAAAATCCTGAACTTTTTTTTAGAACTTGGACAAATTGTCAACTTCTAAAAGAGATCTTTCCTGATTCCTGTATTGGTTAATGTTCCCCTGCCACTAACATTATTTTACATTTATATATATTTTGTGCATACTTATTTGTAAGCATGTAGTATTCCTCCAGTATAATGTACATTCTTTGAAAACTATTTTGCTTTTGTCTCTATATCCTGTGTGCTTACCCAGCATAAGTCTACAGTAAATGCTTGTTGAATCAAATTGAATTGGTAACTATTACTACTCTTTCACATCCAAAGGAAAAGTCTCAGTGATGCTAGTTCTGTTGTGGTAATTTGATAGTAGCTCTGCAAATAAAAATGGTTGGCAAGGTATTACTGTGATAGATCAGCCAACCTGAAAAGGGAAATGAACCAAGTCATAACTCAAAAAGCTACTTTCCTTTGCTGCAACTAAAAGAATTGAAGGATTGGAAAAAGTTAATCTTTTTGTAAAAATGAATTTATTTTTTATAAATAAATAAAATATTTTATAAAATTTTATAAATAAAATAGAAATAAAAGAATTTATTTTCAACATTCATTAAAAAAATCAGTTCCAAATTTTCTCCTTCCCTTCAGCACTTCCCCCATACATTGAGAAAGCAAGGTATATGATATCAATTATAGATGTGAAATCAGGCAAATATATATTTCCATATTAGCCATGTTGCCAAAAAGTAAGAAAAATAAAGTGAAAAAATTTATGCTTTAATCTACACTCAGACTTCATTAGTTCTCTGTGGATAACATTTTTTTTTATACCATAAATCCTTCCGAATTGTAAATCAGAACAGCTAAGTCATTCAAAATGACCATGGTATAATATTGCTGTTACTGTATACAGTGTTCTCCTGGTTCTGCTTACTTCACTTTGTATCAGTTTATATAAAACTCAGGTTTTTCTGAAACCATCTTGTTTGTCATTTCTTATAACACAATAATATTTTGTCACAATCATATACCATGACTTGTTTAGCCATTCCTCAATTGACTGACATCTCCTCAATTTCCAGTTCTTTGCTACCACAAAAAGAACTGCTATAAATATCTTCGTTCATATAAGTCTGGAAATAGTTAATCTAATTGTCTCAGATTACAGTGAGTTGTTCAGTTCCCTGCAAGACTTTAAAATGTACCAAGCTTATATCCTGGAACCATAGAAGGGAATACCCTATTTGAACTTGATTTTTAAGTGTGCTGAGAAATTTTTGGAGTAAGATTCCAAGAATTCATAATGGGATGTTAAGAAGGGGCCTGATTGTGGGCACAGATGGCTCAGTCTGCATCTAGGACTACACTTATAAATTGAGCCTCAGTCACTCAGGGGACAGAGAATGGAATGGCACCAATCAATCTATTCATCTGTCCATCCATCCATTCATTTAAATATCTATTCATCTACCCATCAATCCACTCATCCTTGCCTTCCAGTCATTCTTTTTTCTAGCCACTCCTTCCTTCCTTCCTTCCTTCCTTCCTTCCTTCCTTCCTCCTTCCTTCATTCCTTCTTTCCTTCCTCCCTCCCTTCCTTCTTCCTTCCTTCCTTCTTTCCTTCCTCCCTCCCTTCCTTCCTTCCTTCTTTTCTTCCTTCCTTCTTTTATATAATACTAGCCTGTGTAAGGTAGTGGTGGAGATTCAAAATTTTCATAAGACAGTTATCTGTGCCTTCTAATAAGGGGCATAAGACACATGCCTAGATAACTTGATAATTTTCTCCCCTGGAACATGGGGGGATAGAGTGTTAGATTCTATAATCTCCATGTTTTCTTTTAAAAATATATGCTCTATGTAATTTCTATCCTTCTGTTGTTTAAGATCTCTGAAGTTTTATCACACCACTCCTCTGCTCAAAAATCATCAGTGGTTCCCTGTCATCTCCCAATTCAACCTCAAAACTTCCCTGGAATCCAAGGCCCTTTACAGCCTGGCATTGTCCTGTATTTTTTTCCTTATCTCATATTCCTCATTTCCATTTTCACTATGCTACATGGAAAATGGTCAGCTTGATATTTAATGTTCATACTCAATTCTTCTACCTCTGAAACTTTTTTTCATATTGTTCCATATACCTGAAATATCCTCCATCTCTTCCCTTATTTAATTCTTTCCTACCTTTTGAAGCCCAACTTACATACTACCTCCTCCACAAAACCTTCCCTTTCCCTCTGTCAGTAAAAGCTTTTTTCCTCAGTCCTTACATAGCCTTTTATTTTTCACCTCTCATGCACTTGTCACATAATGTTATGTATCATAGGATGTAAGAACAAAGGATAATAAGATTCAGAGCTGAAAGGGATCTCAGAGCCATGTAGCTTAACCCCTCACCCCCATTTTTACAAATGAGGAAGCAGAGACCCTACCCTGGTAGGCTGGGACTTGTCCAAGGTCACACCGAAAGTCAGTGTCAGAGGTGAGATTTTGCCCCAAGTCTTCTGACTCCAGTCAGTGTTGTCTTCACTGCAGCATGCTGATTTGTTAAGAAATTGGTAGTCCAAATAAACAAATCAATTTAAAAAAAACAGAAAAAGAAATTGGTAGCCCAAGACCCTGCCAGGCAGCTCTAGTGGAGCTGACTTGTATCAGGACAGAATTATTGTGTTGATTATAGGCAGGCCCGATGTGAAGAAATAATAGAACAGAATAATAGGTTATGATACCTGAAAAGAACCATAGGAATCAACTAGTGCAGCCTCTTTATTTTGCAGATGAGTGAATTGAGGACCAGGGAAGGGAAGCCAGCTTCTTAAAGCTACACAAGTGGTTAGTGGAAGAGTTGAGATTTAAACCCACCTTTGTGGCTGCAAGGAATTGGGAATAAAGTGGATTGTCCATTGGCAGAGGAAAGGGGAATAGTTAAATATCATATTGTTATTTGCCCTTACTTTTGAAAGAGAACCTTTGACATAACAGGTGACATCTTGACTTGCTCGCGAATTGGATTTAAGTGAGGCAGAGTTGCACAAAATCATCAGCTTCACTCTTTCTTCTAGTCAACAATGTTCAGTGGCAGTGTCTTGACAAAACTCAGGATGAAGTGGATGACCTTGGCATCTCTGAGGTCTGACCAAGCTCTATGCCATCCTTCTGGGCAAGGCCTGCCTTTGTGGCCATCAGAACAAATTGTTCTCATTTGCCCTTATTACTGGGGAAGTCTTCACATGCATGGGGTAAACATCTCCCTAACTCACCAATGCTTGTTGGTTACCCTCAGCCTAGTTTCTGCCAAGTCAGTTTTACTGGTGTGTAATTGCTGTGCCTGCTACAATTTCTGGAGCCATAGAAGATAGTCTAGTGAAGGTGGACACCGAAGGTGGATGAGCAGCCCTAAAAAGGGCTTGGCAAGTCGTCACACGAGAGGTGCAAGTCCTCATGAACACCCCATATATCTCAAACATAAATGTTATATGATATCACTGAATCATAAGAAAAACAAATATGAAAAATTGAGAAAAAACATGGGAAGACTGATATAAATTGTTGTAGATAGAAGCATTACCAAGAGAATAGTATACACATGACCACCACAATGTAAATGGAAAGAACAACCTCCACAAGAAAAATCAAAGGTGTATGCTATATAACTGTAATGACCAAGCTTGGCCTCTGTAAAGCCGTGCATGAGCAGCTTTCCAGAGGATTGCTGCTGTGAACAGCTTTCAAGGTTCTGATTACATAGTATAGCGAATTCTTTTTTCAGTAACAAATCAGAGCAAAACATTCCCAATAAACAAATCACAGCATCACATTGACATAATAACTTATCACTAAAGTGGCCACATAGTTTTCACCAAAGTGGTCACATAGTTTTAAACAAAGTACGTTCATTTAATCAATCACAAAGTCCTTAATTTAATCACAAAGTACAAAAGTCAAAGTCCTCCACCCATGGGGTGCAATTAAGTTACAATTTCATCAGTCACTACTCAGAAAATTTCATCAGTCACTACTTAGTACCCACAGAGAGGTCTTTTCTTCTTGACTTGAGGAAGAGTTCCATGGCTCCTCTTCCATGGCCCCAGCTCCTGCCTGAATCTAACTGCCACCTGAGTTCAAAGGCAGACAGCTCCCAGTTTCCTGTCCAGCTTTCCATGCAGTTCCTGCTCCATATTGAAGCTCACAGTGTCCAGTCCACCTTAAATCTCTCATAGTCTCTGTTCCTGGGGAGACAAGGCTTAACAAAGCATACACATTAACAAAGCCACAACAACATTTGTACAAAGTGCTGGCACCACAGTCATGCTTCCTCAGTCTTTGGCAGCTCCGGCTGGCCCTTAGAAGTTCTATCACCACAAGTTTGAGTTTTGCCACTACAAGTTCTGTTCTCAAAATCAAAATCACTTTATCCAGCTTCCACATGGCTTGCTCCAAGAAATTCTGTCTATTTGTCTGTCTGTCTGTCTCTCTTTGGCAGTAGCTGCTCTGCCTCCATGGTGCTTGTCCCAAGAAGCTCTGTATCAATTCTCAGTTCTCATTTCTCTTCTCAGTTCTTCCCAATTCTCAGGCCAGTTCTCAGTCCAGCAGTAGTAGCCCATCCTCCAGATGCTCGCTGAGAGAAATTCTCTCTCTTTCTCTCTCTGGCAATAGATGCTCTGCCTCCGCAGTGCATGCCCCAAGAAGTTCTGACTCTCTCCAAGCTGGGCCTTCTCCTTATATACAGTATTAGCTCCTCCCTGTTCAGCTCCTTCCTGTTATGTCACAACAGAGGCTTAATTTGAAACTAAGTGGTAAGTACCTGTTAGCTTGGAAATACAAAAGGATCTTGGAATTTCATTTCATCTGAGGCTGTTACAGCCTCAGAGAAAAGTTATAAGAATTTAGTTTCCTTCCTTCTTTAAAGAAGTGGGGGGGCTAGGGAAGTAGAAAACAGCTCATATTACTATATCAATTAGTGAAGAATTATTTCTTAAAGGTTTACTATGTGTCAGGCACTGTGCTAAATGTTGGAGATACAAAGAAAGGAAACAGACAGACAGACAAACATAGTCCTCAAAGTTTGTATTCTAATGAAATGCTAAAATTGCATATACAAGCTATGTATGCTGTAAGTGGAAAATAATCCAAGGAAGAAGTCACTAAGGATGGGGAGGGGAACTGGGTCAGAAAAAATCTCCTACAGAAGGTGGGAGGTAAGTCTTGAAGAAAGCCAGGGAAGCCAGGAGGTAGTTAAGAAAAGAGGGCATTGCAGGATTGGAGGACAGTCAGTAAAAAGGCATGGAGTCAAGAGATGGAGTGTCATGTGTGAATAATAGCAAGAAGACCAGTATCACTGGATCACAGAGGATGAGGAGGGGAGTAAAGTGTAAAGAGACTGAAAATACAGGTAAAGGTGAGGTGCTCGGGTATGATTTGATGTATTGGTTAACTTTGCGAAATGGCTTTTTTTCTCTTTCTTTTTTATTCTTTGATATAATGAATGGCTCTTTGGGTAAAGTTAAGAGGCATATTGGGAGATGAAGATGATGTAAAAACAAAAGATGTCAACATTCTTTTCTTCAAAAGAAGGTGCTGGCATCACTTGTACTCTTTTAGTGGGTAGAAACAATTGGGCTCAGCATCTGCTTAGCAAGAGCAAGTAGTTAAAATAGAAAGTTGCTGGATGTCACTTCTTCTCTTCCTCCCTCCCGCCCCCAGTGGTTGAATCTCAGGTAACTCTCACTTGGAGCAGGCCTACCTGGCTTTTTCCTCTCAGGGGCAGCCTCACCTACAGTGACCTAGTGATATCTTGGATTCTTCTCCAATGCAAAACTTTTTTCCCCCCAGGTCTTTCTTTCTGCAGACCCTTAACTGAATTTGTTGGCTGTCCTGGGCACATTTTGTGATAAATGCTCCAGGTGGGCAAACTTTGCTATTTATTTTTTACTCTGTCTTTAATATCCTTCATTCTGATATGGTCTCCTGCAGATAACCTTGATACAAGTTTGTGTTTTTGACCAAGCCTCTTGTCCTTCAGAGACTCTAACCCAGCTCTTACGGCACAATGATAGTGTATGTGGGTAAGATGGAAAAAGAAATCAGGAGAAAGTAAGGACAGTTTCATTCCTAAGTTCAAAGAGGTTATTAGAAATAGTAAGAGAAGGAATTGATGACAAATTGAATGAAAACAACCTTCAATTTACCTTTGTAAATGAAAAAGAAACCCTCCACCACATACTCCACATATTACAATAAGAAGAATAAGTTCTAGACAACAATAGTTTTTTGAAAGTTTTATTTTTGATTTATGAAATAAAACAAGCATTTCCATAACATAGTACAACAAAAAAAGATAATTACACATGAAGCTACAACTCTACTATG
Organism: Pseudochirops cupreus; assembly: GCA_028627135.1. Classification (NCBI taxonomy): domain Eukaryota; kingdom Metazoa; phylum Chordata; class Mammalia; order Diprotodontia; family Pseudocheiridae; genus Pseudochirops; species Pseudochirops cupreus. The sequence continues at coordinate 287,677,728 of CM053581.1, forward strand.
TACAAATTTCTGTTGCATTTCAATATAAAACAAAATTATCATCTAAATTTCTCCCTACCGCCACCCTAGGGATGGCTATCATTAGATACAAATAGGTATATGTGTATATGTATATATGTATGTATGCATGTATGTATATATACATTTATACACATGTATTTACATATACACACATATATACATATGCATATATATATATATATATGTAAAATTGGTCTCTACATAGTTCTTTGTATCATTTTTTCCTCTGGATGCAGATAGTGTCTTTCTTCACATGTCCTTTAGAGTTAGTTTTGGTATTTATAATAGGCAAAATAACTTCTTTCAAGAAATGAATTAGAAGACTTCAAAGTAAACCATTTTGGATTTTTAAAAATCTTTCATAGATTGAAAATGAACGTTTGAAGATGATACAAAAATAATGTGCATGACTTGATATTGCTCGAAACCAAAAGTTTGGAAATGCGTGCTAAGGAAAGCAAGGTAATTTGTTTTTTTTTTTTTTTTTGAAAGCAAGGTAATTTGGAAGGATGTTTTATAGATCATTGAGTTTAGAGCTCAAAGGAACTCTGGAGATCATTCAGTGGTAGGGAACCTGAGGCCTTGAAGCCACATGTGGTCCTCTAGGTCCTTGGGTGTGACCCTTTGACTGAATCCAAATTTCACAAAACATATCCTCTTAATAAAAGGATTTGTAAGGATTTATTCTGTAAAACTTAGATGCATCAAAAGGCCACATCCAAGGACCTAGAGGGCCACAAGTGGCCTCAAGCCCCATAGGTTTCCCCACCCCTGATCTAATTCCATCATTTTGTGGATGAAAAAAACTGAAGCCTAGAGAGGGAAAAATGACTTGCTCTTGGTCCCACCCAGGGGGTGGGATTCCAAGCAGCTGCTTTGACTTGAAATTCTGGTTCCTTCACTACACTCTGAATAGCTGTTAAGACACACTTGTTTACACTTGCAGTGCTGGGGCAGGAGCAGCTGTTGTGATGAATTTGGAGCTAGAACCTGGGAACACAGGTACTCACTACCTTTGCTGCAAATAAACAAATAACTTCACCCTTCTGCAACTGAGCTGCAAAATGAGGGAGTGGTACAAGATGATCTCTAAGGCTGGCAGATGGATTGAAAATCTAAAAAAAAAAAGGGATCAAGTTCTTTATATGCACAAAGGATCCCATTTTGTGCTTTTTCCAGCAGATTGCCCCTTCTATCATTTCCACACTCACTTATCTTCAGTCTCCCTGTCTGCTGTCTGCATGCCTACTACCTAAAGACATACTTGTGTCTCCTCTGTTCTTTTTTTAAAATTTATTTGTTTTTTAGTTTTCAACATTCATTTCCATGAGATTTTGAGTTACAAATTTCCTCCCCATTTCTCCCCTAGCCCCATCCCAAGGTGGCAAGCATACCGAATACCCCTTTCCCCAATCTGCTCCCCCCTTACTTTCTTGTAGGGCAAGATGGATTTCCATATCCCATTGCCTGGATATCTTATTTCCTGGTTGCATGTAAAAACAATTTTTTAACATTTGTTTTTAAAACTTTGAGCTCCAGATTCTCTCCCTTCTTCTCTCCTCTCTCTCCCCCCCAAGAGGGAAGACAATCAATTCAATATAGGTTGTACATGTGTAATTACACAAAACATTTCCATAGTAGTTATATTGTGAAAGACTATTTCCCTCCATCCTACCCCGCCCCCAACTTATTCTATTTTCTCCTTTGACCCTGTCCCTTTTCAAAAGTGTTTGCTTCTAACTATCCTCTCCCCCAATCTGCCCTCCCTTCTATCATCTCCCCTCTTGTTCCCTTGCACCCTACTTTCCTGTAGGGTAAGATATCCAATTGAGTGTGTTTGTTATTCCCTCCTTAAGCCAAATCCAATGAGAATAAGGTTGACTCATTCCCTTTCACCTTCCTACTCTTCCCCTCCATTGGAACAGTTTTTTCTTGCCTCTTTTGTGTGAAATAACTTACCCTATTCTATCTCTCCCTTTCTCCTTCTCCCAATATATCCTATCTCACCTCTTAATTTTATTTTTTAGATATCATCCCTTCATACTCAACTCATCCTGTGTCCTCTATGTATACATATACACAGACACACATACACACACATACACCCACCTACATGCACCTACACACATTCATATATATGTATGCATACATATATATATACACATATATTCTCTTCAACTGTCCTCATACTGAGAAAAGTCTCATGGGTTACAAATATTGTCTTTTCGTGTAGGAATGTAAATAGTTCAACTTTAATAAGTTGCTTATGATTTCTCTTTCCTGTTTACCTTTTCATGCTTCTCTTGCTTCTTGTATTTGAAAGTCAAATTTTCTGTTCAACTATGGTCTTTTCATCAAGAAGGCTTGCAAGTCCTCTATTTCATTGAATATTCATATTTTTCCCTGAAGTGTTATATTCAGTTCTGGTGATTCTTGGCTTTAATTCTAGTTCCTTTGACATCTGGAATATCACATCCCAAGCCCTTTGATCCCTTAATGTAAAAGCTGCTAGGTCTTGTGTTATCCTGATTGTGTTTCCACAATACTCAAATTGTTTCTTCCTAACTGCCTTTAATATTTTCTCCTTGACTTGAGAACTCTGGAATTTGGGTATAATACTCCTAGGAGTTTTCTTTTTGAGATCTTTTTTAAAAAGGTGATCAGTAAATTCTTTCAATTTGTGTTTTGCCCTCTGAATCTAGAATATCAGGGCAGTTTTTTTTGATAATTTCTTGAAGGATGATTTCTAGGCTCTTTTTTTGATCATGGTTTTCCGGTAGTCCAATAATTTTTTTTTAATTAATTTATTTATTTTCATGTTTACATCACTCATTTCCATGAGATTTTGAGTGACAACTTTTCTCCCCATCTTTCCCCTACCCACCATCCCAAAACAGCAATCCCACTGCATAGCCCCTCCCCCAATCTGCTCTCTCCTATGTCCTCCCCCATCACCCTCTAACTTTCTGGCAGGGCAGGATGGGTCTCCCTACCCCAGTGCCTGTATATCTTAATTCCCAGTTGGATATAGTTAATAATAATAACAATAATACATACATACATACATACATATTTTTTAACATTTTATTATAGAACTTTAAATTCTAGATTCTTTCCCTTCCTCCCTCATCACCCAACCCTACTGGAAGGACAAGCAATTCAATACAGGCTGTACATGTGTAATTATGTAGAACATCTCCACAGTGGGCATATTGTGAGACCGATTATATGTCCCTCCTCCCTATCCCGCCACGCCTTGTTCTATTCTCTACCCTGTCCCTGTCCCTTTACAGAAGTGTGTACTTCCAGCAACCCTCTCTTCCACCCTGCCCTCCCCTCCATCATCCCACCTCTCATCCCCATCCCCCCTACTCTCCCGTGTGGCAAGATACCCAGTTTAGTGTTTATGTCATTCCTTATCTAAGCCAAATTCAGTGAGAGTAAGGTTGACCCTTTCCTTTTTGCCTTCCTGTTCTTCCCCTTCATTGTAACAATTATCCCTAGCCTCTTCTATATGAGATGATTAAC
>CM053581.1:287681776-287729848 GCA_028627135.1 Pseudochirops cupreus
ATTTGACCTTTTAAGGCATTCTTCTCCTCATTGGTTTTTTGGACTTCTTTTGCCATTTGAGTTAATCTATTTTTTAAGGCGTTATTTTCTTCAGTCAGGTTGTTGACTCTCTTTTCATGATTTTCTTGCATCATTCTCATTTCTCTTCTCAATTTTTCCTCCACTTCTCTTATTTGGTTTTCAAAATCCTTTTTAAGCTGATCTATGGCTTTTAGGCAGTCTTCATGTTTCTTGGAAGCTTTTGGTGCAGGAGTTCTGACTGTGTTGTCTTCCTCCCATTCCGTACTTTGATCATTTTTGTCCCCAAAAAAGGATTCTAGAATCCGATTGCTGTTCTTACTTTGCTTCCTTTGCCTGCTCATGTTGCCAGTGAAAGTACTTGATTCTTTAGCTCTGTGGAACTCTGCTTCCAGGGGGGAATGCTCTGTCCCAAATTACTGGGGTTTTTGCAGCTGCCAGAGTTATTGGGAGGCTGCTGCAGCCCCCACCAGCTTTGGCTCATTTAAAACACACCCCAGGACCACCCCCCATGACCACAATCTGGATCCAGGCTGCTCAAAGCAATAGCACTTAACCTCTGAATGATCGCTTGGCCCCTCTGCAGTCTGCAGTCCGGGAGCTCTGAAGCAGCCATGTGGAGGCAGCTGCAGGGCCACCACTTCTGCTGCTTCCTTGCCCTGGAGGCAGTTCAGCTAGACCACTTTTCTCCCCCAAATTTAGCTGAAATCCACTGACCTTTCACTTAGTCTTTGTTTCTTATGGCTTGATTATTCTGGAAACTGCCACAGCTGCTGCTGATCCATTCTCCTGAAGCTCCAGCTGTGGCTCATCCTGGCCACCCTGGGGGCCAAGCTGTGGTTTCTAGCTGGGTTGGTTTCAGCTCCCAGCGTGCTGCTCTGAGCCCTTCACGCGGAGCTGCCTTCAGCGGGAGATGTGTTGTTCTGTATTTTTATGTGAGTTTTGGAGCCCTAAAATTTGTTTAGAGTTATAGTTTATGGGTATTTGAGATGGCTATGTGTGAGCTGCAAAACTTTGCTGCTTCTCTGCCACCATCTTGGCTCTGCCCCCTCTGATCCAATAATTTTTAAATGATCTCTCCTGGATCTATTTTCCAGGTTTTCCTCATGAGATATTTCACATTGCCTTCTATTTTTTTATTTGTTTGGATCTGTTTTATAGTATCTTGATTTCTCGTAAAGTTATTAGATTCCATTTGCTCCAATCTAATTTTTATGGAATTATTTTCTTCAATGAGTTTTTAAAATTCTCTTTCCATCTGACCAATTTTGCTTTTTAAGGCATTCTCCTCATTGGCTTTTTGGGCCCCTTTTGCCATTTGAGTTAGTTTATTTTTTTAAGGTGTTATTTTCTTTAGTATTTTTGGGGTCTCCTTTAGCAGGCTGTTGACTCGCTTTTCATGATTTTCTTGCATCATTCTCATTTCTCTTCCCTATTTTTCCTCTACTTCTTTTACTTGATTTTCAAAATCCTTCTTGAGCTCCTCCATGGCTTGCAACCAATTAGCATTTTCCTTGCAGGCTTTTGATGCAGGATTTTTGACTTTGCTGTCTTCTTTTGGTTCTATATTTTGATCATCTTTGTCACCAAAAAACTATTCTGTAGTTTGATTTTGCTTCCTCTGTTTGCTCATATTGCCAGCCAATTACTTGACTCTTGAGCTCTTTGCCACGGTAGAACTCTACTTCCAGAGTGGAGAGTACTGTGTCCCAAATTTCTGGAATTTTTCACAGCTGTTGTCAGAGCTTCTTCTAGCCACCTGCCTCAGAACCGTGAGGAGGATTTTCTCTCCACAGCCTCAACAAGCTCTTCCATGACAGCACTCCTCGCCCTGGGACCACCATCCAAGACTGCAACCCAGATCCAAGCAGGACAAAGCAAGAGAATCCTGCCTCAGTACCAGCAGAAAGATTCCTGCAGATGCACTCTGGTTGACCACTTTGTTCCCCCATGATCTGTAGGTTTGGAGTTCAGGAGGCAGTGGCCTCTGCCACCCCAGGGGCAGGGGCTGGATGGCAGTCTTCTCTCATGTAGGATCAACAGAGTTCCCCACTGACCTTTTACATTATCTTTGGCATTTATGGGTTGAAAAGTCTGGAAACCATCCCAGCTGCTAGTGAATTAGTCCCCTGAAGTCTGCTCTGGCTGGTCTGTGCCACCACTCTGGACTGGCATGGCTCATGGCAGACTGTGCTCCACTCCCAGGTCAGTGAGATAGACCCTTCCTGTTGGCCCACCAGGTTGCCTCCACTGGCAGATTTATTTCTCTCTGTCACTTTGTGGGTTCTGTAGCACTAATATTTGTTTAGAGTCATTTTTTTTAGAGGTATTGGAGGTAGTTGGAGCATCAGCTCAAGGAAATTCCTGCTTTTACTCTACCATCTTGGCTCTGCCCCATGTTTCCTCCATCCTTAAAAAAAAAAACAAACCCCAAATATCTTACTATCATCTTGTATTTTTTTTCCTTTTGTAGCAAAACTCGTTAAACAGGCTATCCACAACAGGTACTTTCTTTCCTCTCGCTTTCTTGTTAAATCTCCACTTATTATGAGACTTATAGAAATCCTCATTCAACTGAAACTGTTTTCTTTAAAGTTACCAAGGATCTAATAACTGCCAAAACTAATGACTTTTTTTTCTCAATCCTCATTCTTCTTGACTCTTGGCTTTTGACAGTATTTATCACTCCCTATTCTCCTTAACACTCTCTTCTGTCTAGGTTTTTGTGATACTGCTCTTTCCTGGTTCTTCTCTTACCTCTCTGACAATTCTTTAGTTTCTCTTGCTGGATATTCATATAGATCACACACACTAACCACAGGGCTCTGTCTAGGCCCCTTTTTCTTCTTCCTATATACTTTTTCATTTGATGATATCTTAAGCTGCCATGAATTCAATTACTTTCTCTGTGCTGATGACTCTCAAATCTATTTCTCCAGCCCTAACCTCTCTGTTGACCTCCAGTCTTGAATCTCCAACTGCCCATTAGATATCTCAAACTGGATGTCTCATAGATAACCTAAACTCAACATATCCAAACTTAAACTCAACTTTCCCCCCTTCAAGCCTTCCTCTTTTCCTGAGTTCACTATTATTATCGCAGGTACTACTCTCCTCCCAATCACCTAGTCTGGCAACCTATTCTGGCATCCTTGATTCCTCATTCTCTCTTTCTCCACATATTCAAATTCAAATTATTGCCAAGATATGTTAATTCTACCTTTGTAATATCTCTGATCTACTCCCCCTCTTCTCTCCTCTGACACTGCCACCAACATGGTATAGCTCCTCATCACTTCATACTGGACTGCTAGCCTAGCCTTCTTGGTTGATCTCCTTGCCACAAATCTCTCCCCACTCCATTCTGTCCTTCACTCAGCTATCAAAATGATCTTCTTAAAGAGTAAGTCTGACCATGACCTCCCCACTTAATAAACTCCAGTGTTTCCCTGTCATCTCCAGGATTAAATATAAAATCCTCTCAAAAATCCCAATCCTCTCAAATTGCTTCAAATCTTACCCCCTCCCTTGCCTTTTTGGTCTTCTTAATGCTTTATATCCTCATTCTCTCCATCATGTACTCTGAGATCTAGTAATACTGGTGTCTTTGATGTTCTTTTCACAACATACACCATACCTTAACTCTGGACATTTTTATTGGCTGTCCCCCACTTCTGGAATTCTCTTTCCCCTCATTTTCACTTCCTGACTTCCTTTAATTCTCAACAAAACTCCTGGCTTTTAGAAGAAGCCTTTCCTGATCCCCTTAATTCTATTGTCTTTTCTTGCTGTTGTTGTTATGGTCATTATCGAGAGAAATGATTATTGAATAACCAATTGTTAATACTGGGGAGATCAAGGATTTTTTACTATTCCTATTTCCTCATTTGGATAAGAATAATTTTTTTCAAGAGCCTTGAAATTGGCTAAAGTAGGCTCTGTGGAGCACTTAGAGCTTGGTCAGAGATGGAAGATGCTAAGGTAATTTCGTGGCCATCGCTTGTCATCTTGACTTTTGTCCTGCCACTGGACTTTCATGACACTGAAAGAGAGAGTAAGACTGAGCAACTTTGCCTTACTTAAATCCAATTCACCCACAAGTTAAGACACCACTTATTACCCACTATTTTACTCTACTGTCATGATGCCATTGGTCCTCTTTGAAAATGAAAGATGAACAACAACTTTGTGTTCAATTACCTTGAATTTCTTCTATATATAATTCTATGTCTATACAGCCATCTCCTACTTACCAACTGCCTAGCTAGCTTGGAGAGACTTCTGTCCTGAGGTTCTTTGGTCCTGACTAGTGTGTACATGAAAACTGATTTCAGGAAAGTTCCAGTGCCCAGGGCTCCCTGGTTACCTCTCCTTTCCATGAGTTATCTCCTTTAGTAGAATGTGAGGGCCTTGAGGGTAAGGATTCTTTTTGTTTTTGAATTCCTATTCCCCCAGCTCTTAGAATAGTGCCTGGCACTGATTAGTAGCAAGGGCTTAATCAATGCTTGTTGATAATTCTAAACTAGCAATTCTCATACTTTCCAGGAGATGCCATTTCTGAAGTGCAGCTACAATTTGGAAACTTTATAAGTTTCTAAATTCAGAGGCAGCTAATAGCTTAGGATAATGTTCAAAGCATCCTACCGAAAGCAGCCTCAGGACTGGTTTTCCTCCTTGCCAGGCAGATCATTCAACACAAGGAGTCTGCCAGGCACTTGAAACAACAGATGAAAGTATGGGGGTGGGTGGAAAGATTTTTATGTCTATCAAGAGCAATTTATGAAAATTAACAAATTTTACTGGCAAGTGATTATGAACTTTATGGTAATGACTTTCATTATGTAGATCTAAAATTTTGAGTTGAGACAACAGACAAATATAATAAGAAGATCTCACAGGTTTAGACTGCACCCATATGACAACAGTAAAATGTACATAATTGAAAAAAGTATAATTGTTTTAGAGGAGCAAGGTGTCACAGTGGACAGAGAGACTCAGAAAGACCTGAGTTCAAATCCTGTCTCTGACACATACTGAATATGTGACACTTCTCAGTGCTTTCAGGCAATTCTTTAAGATGATGTTACAAGGATAATTTTGATTATAAAAGTTTTTACTCAAACAAAGCCAATGTAGCCAAGATAAGAGGGAAAGTAGGAAACTGGGGAAATTTTTTCACAGTAAATTTCTTTTTTTACATATTTTTTGCCTTTTTTGGAGGGGGGAGGGCAGGGTTAAGTGACTTGCCCAAGGTCACACAGCTAGTAAGTGTTAAGTGTCTGATGCTAGATTTGAACTCAGGTCCTCCTGAATACAGGGCCTATGTTCTATTCACCTAACTGCCCCAAGTAAATTTCTTTAATAAGGATCTCACCTCTAAAATATATAGAGAAATTAATCAAATTTGTAAGAATACAAGTCATTCCCCAACTGATAAGTGGACAAAAGGTATAAACAGGTAACTTTTAGGAGAAGAAATCAAAGCTATCTCTACTCATATGAAAAAACACTCTAAATCACTGTCTATTTTTGTTGTCCATTTGTTTTAGTCATGTCTGACTCTGTCACCTTATTTGAGGTTTTCTTGGCAAAGATACTGGAGTGATTTGACATGTCCTTCTGCTAATTTTACAGATGAGGAACTGAGGCAAAGAGGGTCAAGTGACTTGACCAGGGTCACTCAGCTTTTAACTGTGAGGCCAGATTTGAATTCAGGAAATCTTTGTTATTCCGGGCCTGGCATTATTGATTAAAGAAATACAAATTAAAACAGGTCTGAGGTACCACCTCACCCCTATCATGTTGGCTAATGACAGAAAAGGTGAAGATAAATGTTGGAGGGGATGTTGAAAAATCAGGACACTAATGCATTGTTGGTAGAGTAGTGAACAGATTTCAGCCATTCTGGGAAGCAATCTGGAACTATGCCCAAAGGGCTATAAAACTGTGTGTACACTTTGACCCAACAATTCCACTGTCAGGTCTGTATGCCAAAGAGCTCAAAGGAAAAGGAAAGGATCTATATTTACAAAAATATTTATAGCAGATCCTTTTGGGTAGTAACAAAGAACTGGAAATTGGGACATGCCCATCAATTGGAAAATCGCCAAGCAAGTTGTGTCATGTAGTTGTGATGAAATACTATTGTACTATAAGAAATGGTGAGCAGGATGGTTTCAGAAAAAACCTGGCAAGACTTATATGGACTGATGCAAAGTGAAGTAAGCAAAACTAGGAGAACATTGTACACAACAATATTGTATTATGATTAACTGTGAATGACTTAGTTATTCTTAGCAATATAATGATCCAAGACACATCCAGAGAAAGAACTGCTAAGAGTCTGAATGCAGATTGAAGCAAACTTTTCTACTTTCCTTCTTTTTTTGTGTGTCTGTGTTTTCTTTTGCAACACAGCTAATACAAAAATATTTTGGATGACTGCACATGTATAGTGTATATCAAATCACTTGCTTTCTTAAGGAAGGGATTAAGGAGGGAGGAAGAAAGGAATCTGGTATTCACAATTTTTTTTAAATGAAGGCTAAAATTTTTGTTTATGTGTAATTGATAAAAACAATTAAAATATTTTATTAATAAAATTTTATTAATGCAAATATTATAAAAGATTATAAACAAAGTGCTGATGTTCAGCAGTGGAAGGGTCCAAGCTGACCTGGTCCCCATGTCTGGAATAACAAAGAAATCAATGTTACCTTGATTGACTGTAACACATTCACATGATCTCGTGACTGACAAGAGCCTGGAAGTGTCTACTAGTTGATAGGATTGTTCCAACTATCTGTTTAAAGCTGTTCAAATGCTTTGTTAGAAAATAACTGAACTTTGAGTTATTATACAGTGATAGTCTTTGGTAACAGTACTGGAGTGGTTTGCCATTTCCTTTTCCAGCACCTTTTACAAATGAGGAAATGAAAGTAACTAGGGTTAAGCAATGGCTAATAAGTGTTGAGGCCATATCTAAACTTAGGAAGATGAGTCTTTTTGATTCTAACTCCAGTGCTCTATCCACTGTGCCACCTTGTTGCCCCTTTCAATCTCGGGCTACACAGAAACACAATGTTCAGGTGACTATCTGCAGCATCAATGTGATATTTACAGTGCCTACAGCAGTTACAAATATGCTGTGTAATTCCGAATCACAAAATATAACAGACTCTCCATATGGAAGGCAGAACTAAAACATTTATTCAAACACCAGAAAGCTGAATCACAACACCAGAAATCTAAATCCATCATAGCAACAGAGAAATCTATACACAATTACAATGCAAGACGCACTGCCATCCCCAAGCCTTCCCCTGCTGGAGGGCCTTCCCACAAATGAACACTCACAGCTCACTGCCTGCTTCCTCTCTCTCCCTCAGCTCTAACTGCTCTGACTTCCAGCTCTGTCTGCTGTGATCAACTTCCTCTCAGCTCTGCTCCACTCTTCCTTTATGTGACTCAGGCTTCCATGTGACTCAAGCAGGTCACATAGGTCTATTAATAGATGGGAAAGATATTCCCATTAAGCAAAAATACATTAACAATACACTATCCCTCTATCCTTTGCACCACGCAACCCATATCTAGAGTAATGTGGCAAATTTTGAACTTAAAGTCCACAAAGTGCAATCTTTATAATAGCCTTTGAAGTAGGTAGTACAAATATTATCAATTTCATTTTACAGATTCAGAAACTAAAGCTCAAAGAAAGCAAGTAACGTGCAGATAATCACTGTGTGATCACAAATGTAGAGCCAGGATTTGAACCTTGGTCTTTTCTGACTCTATCTATAGTACAACAGATGTACTTTCTTTTGCATCTTATACTTACTGCCTATGCATCTCTGGGAAAATCACTTTATCCTTCTGGGCCTCAGTCTCTTCAGTTGTGAAATGAAGTGGTTAAACTAGATGCTCTCTAAGCTTCCATCTAGCTCTATCTTGATGATCCTGTTCTCCTTTATGAAATCAAGTAAAGGGTCAAAATAGATATTTGGACACGATGTCAAGGGTTAGGCTATTCTTTGGAATATTCAGCCTGGGGAACAATCTGAATTTGAGGAAGGCTTTTGGGAGGGAGAAAGGGAAGATGACCTGCTACCCCGGAAAATTTTCCCTCATGACCTACATACCATTCCAGTACATACATATCCTACAAACCTTTCCAGTCTGTTTGGTAGATGTTATTCCTTTCCCTTTGTGTATGTATCTGAATGATGAAGTATTTGAAAGTAGAGCCAATAGTTAGATTTCTCCCACAGTGACTGACCGGTTGAGGTTCCTAAAGCTGACTATATTAATAAACAGCATCATGCCCTTGAGAGAAATGATTACTTCTCTCTTGTATTAGTAACTAATTGTTGAATCAGGATCAAGGTTTTTCTCCTTTTCTATTTCCTCTTCTGGAAATCAATCAGTGTGAGAAATCTTTTTCAAAGAGTGTAATGGTAATATAATTTGAATTTGAAGATCCCTTTGTATTGGCAAAGGTAACAGGTACTTAGCACTTAGTAATTAATCAAGTCTCTGTTAAAGAAAAATAGGTATTAACTCCTGTCTTCTGTTGCTGATGTAACAGGAAGGGGCTGAACAGGGAGAGGCAGCGCTGTATATAAGGAAGAGGGAGAGTCAGATCTTCATGGAGGCAGCAGAAGCTGCTGCCACCTGGGAGGCTGAAGAGAAAAGTGCCACCCCCCACCCAGGCTGGAGAGAATTATTTTGATTTTGAAAACCTGGATGGGGTGATTTTGATTCTGGGAACCAGCTGAAACTTCTGCTAAGTCCAAGGGCCAGCCAGAGCTGCTTAGGATTTCCAAAGGCCAGTCAGAGCATTGGGCCAGTCAGAGCTGCTGAGGCTGCTGAGGATTTCCGAGGGCCAGCCAGAGCTGCCAAAGACTGAGGAAGTATGACTGGGATGCTGATACTTTGCATGAATCTGTTTGCGGCTTTGTTAAGCCTTGACTTCCTGGGAGCAGAGACTGTGAAGGATTTAAGGTGGACTGGACACTGCAAACGTCAGTGTGGGGCAGGACCTGCATGGAGAGCTGGACAAGGATCTGGGAGTTGTCTGCCTTTGAATCCAAGTGATAGTTTGGTGAATCCAGGTAGGATCTGGGACGATGGAAGGGGATCCAGGGAATCTGGGTAATAAGTCAAGCTGAAAGAAGATTTTACTTGGATACTGTGTACTGACTGAGAAATTGTAATTTACTAGTCATCTAGGGGTGGAGGGTCTGTGTATTTTCTGATGATTGAATAGTGAATGATGAAGGATGATTGAATGATTGAGTTGATTGAATGATTGATTGATTGACTAAATGATTGTACTTAGTGAATAATGACTGAACAAGTAATTAATTTGTAACTTCATGTGTCCCATGAGTGGAGAACTTTTACTATTATACTTTGTGTCCCTTAAGGAGGCAAACCTCCTTAGGGATGATTGAATGATTGAGTTTTGATTGTTCTTTGTTCAAAACTTTGTGACCACTGTGGTGGAAACTATGTGGCTATTTGCTGTGATCAGCTGTGAATGCTATATTTAGATTTTCTGTGATAAGTTGTAACATTGTGAATGCTGTACCTTGATTTCTGTGAATGTTTTACTCTGATTTGTTATTGAATAAACAGAATTTTCACTATACTGTGTAATTAGAACCTTGGAAAGCTGTTCACAGCAGCATTCTTCTGAAAAGCTGCTAGTGCTTGGCTTTACAAAGACTTAATCAGCTGGGATGGCTAAGATCTAATCAAAGACAGTAGAAGAAATTCTCAGTTTAGGTGAATGGGTGGAGTCCTGCTCATTGTGTTTACTGAGACAGGTCTGAGAAAATGTGAATCCTCCCTTTTGTCAGACAGGTGATATGGAAATTGATAAGTTTGTCTGACCAAGATTTGGGTGCTCAGAGGCACATAACTCAAGACCCTCAGTGTAATATAGTGCATCTTTCATTGTAATATTTATTCTCTCATCAATTGTTAACCAATCAGAATTGATTGCCACTCTCAGGAACACCTACTCTTCCATGGGCGTATAAACTGTATTCTCACCACCATAAGGGTTTTTCGCATTTGAGAGTGCCACTGACCTCTTTTATTAAGAGCATGCCAGTCTTGTTAATAAAATGATGACTTACCCTGAAACTAAGTCTCTCAAACTTTTAAAACAACATACCCTAAAGCAAGAAGAACCCTGACGTGAAATCAAATAGAGGTTTGGAATTTTCCAGCTTCTTTTTCAGAGATTTCAGTTCCTAGTGAGGCTTTTGGCATATCTATGCATTCTTTTCTGCTCCTATGACTTTGCATCATTGACGTCATTCCTTTGCTTGTTCTCTGACTTCTGTTCCCAGAGGGGCAATTGGAAATCTTTTCTAGGATCATGGCTAGAAGGGAACTTCAGGGCTATTAGAGTTCTCCCTCTCACACTCCTTCCAATTTCCTGTGCTCATGGTGACCTGGCTCCCTCAGGAGCAAGCCACTATATCCCTGGTCATCCTAGTGTTCTCTCTATATCTCATCTTTCCCCACCTCCACCCAGATGCATTGGGTGACCAAGAAGCTTAGACTGTACTTACTCCTCACTGTCACTTCCAGAGCTCCCTGCTGCCATTTCCCTACATCATCTCCTCCTCTGAGGTTTGCTCTGTCTCTATCACACTTTTCAGTTCCTTACTCCTTTTATCTATCAGCTGTCAGGACATTCTCCATCCTTTTTTGTGCGGTGTGACTCTTTACTTTCCATCTTCCTTTGTACTTTAGCCTTGCCCTCATGCTTAGGGACTGTGATAGCCATTTTAATATTCCCTCTAATATCTTGGGCTACCAGTTCAAATTACTCCCCTGTCTGGAGCTACACTTTCATACCACTTAATCATGCACAGAGATGGTTATACCACTGTTTTACCTACTCAATCTAGAACTGAAATTCTTCTCAGACTCTAACTTCTTATTTTTCTGCATTATTCCTCCTCAACTTAGTCTTCTTCCTCATTAAAATCTCAAATCAGTCCTCTCCTAATTGCTTTCTCAGTTCATCACACCAAGAGTGACTCTGTTTTCCTCATTTTGTAATCTTGAAAGTACAGTTAGCTCCGTACACCTGTACACTATGCTATTCACCAAAAATCCTTTGCTCCCTTGTCCTTTCATTGCTCATACCTTGCAGTATTCCAACTGTAAAGCTAATCATGAGCAGTCCTCCTGAGGACTGCTGCTGTGAATAATTTTGAGGATCTAATTGCATAGTGTAGTGAACTCTCTATTCAACAATAAACTAATGCAAAACATCCAAGAAACTAAAGCCCAACATTCACAACAACATAACATAAAAACTTATTACTAAGGTGGCCACATAGTCTTAGATAAAACATATCATTCAGTAAGTCACAATCTCCTCAATCAATATAGAGTACCCAAGTCAAGTCTTCCTTCATCTTGACTCCAGGCTGGCTTCCAATCATCCTTAAGCCAATTATTCTTAAGGGGTAGTAGAAAGTACAAGAGACATACACCCCTAGGTCACAGTAAGTTACAATATCATACACTGAGTATCCAAGTAAATTCTCCTTTCATCTTAACTCAAGACTGACTTCCAAACCCCATGGCTCCTCTGCTAAGCTCCCAACTCTTGCCTGTATTCACCTGACTGTTGCCTAGATTCACTGGTAGTCAGCTCTCTGAAACACTTCCATATTGCAGCTCATAGGCACTGCTCCACTCCAAGCTCTTCATGGTTTCTATTTCTAGGAAAATAAAGCTCAACAGAGCTACACCAATATTCACACACATTGCAGCACTATCATCTTAATTCACTTTCTGTCTGAGAAATCAACACAAATCAACAGAGTGCTTCCATTTGATGAAATAACACTAACATAAGTCAACAGACAGAGTGCTTCTGTCTGACAAAGAATACAAAGCAACAGACAGAATGCTTCTGACTAATAAAGTAATACAAATCAACAGACAGAGTGTTTCTGTCTGACAAAGTAACATCAACACAGACAGAACAGATGGACAGAATGCCAACACCATAAGCATTCTCCTCAATTCTCTTTGGCCCCAGCTTGCGCTCAAACTTTTATCTGCTCTGTTCCTTCCTGTTCTATCCTTCCTGTTCTGCCCTCCCTGTTTTGCTCTTTCAGCAAGATGCTCCCATCATGGGCTCCATTGAGGACATTAGGCCTATTAAGGGCAGGGAAGGTCTCCAAACTCCCTTAGACCTATTAAGGGCAACACATTGTTTTCAACAAAACTTGACATAATCAAAGTCGAGATTCAAAAGTACTTGAATATCTGAAACAATCAGCAAAGTACTACTTTGCTTACCATTAAACCCAACCCTGAGTAAACCCCATCATCAGCTTTCTCTGTTTCTACTTGTAAGCTTGTGAGTGTTATTGGAGAAAGTCATAGTCCTGAGGAATTCACTAAGAGTTTAATTTTTCTAATTTTAATTGAACCTGACAGTAGTACTGAAGTTCTTTTATCCTTCCCAAAATGATTACTGGACAGCAAGGTGGTACAGTGGATAGAGTGCCAGACCTGAAGTTAGAAAGACTCATCTTCCTGAGTTCAAGTCTGACTTCAGACACTTATTATTTGTGAAACCCTGAGTAAGTCGTTTCACCCTGTTTGTCTCAGTTTCCTCATCTGTAATATGATCTGGAGAAGGAATTGGTCAATCACTCCAGTATCTTTGCCAAGAACAATTCAAATGAGGTCATGAAGAGTCACTGAACAACAACTACAGCAACAATTAACTATTTCATTCTTCATGATTCTGTTATAAACATCTCTTTTGTTGCCACCCAAACCATGCTCCCTTCCCTTCTTAGTAAAGAACTTTGAAGAATTCTTTACTGGGAAATTAGAGGCTTTCCATTATGAGCTCCACGATTTCCCAAATTCTATACCTTGGATCCTCTTAACATCAACCCCCATTCTCTAATATACAGTTTCTCTTTATCTTCCAGCTCCTTTCCTCCAACTTACAAACAAGGCAGGTTCTCTTTTATCCTTAAAAAATCTTCTCTCTGCTTTGCCACTGCCTCAAGTTATCTTCTATATCTTTCCTCCCTTTCACAGCCAAATGCCTAGAAAAAGTCATTATACTTGTTTCCTCACTTCCTTGACTCAGGCTCGTTTCTCCATTTCCTATAATCTGGCTTCCTACTTTACCATTCTACTAGAATTATTCTGTCAGAGGTTATCACAATCTCTTAATTTCTTCAATCATCATCTTCTTGCCCTCTATGCAGCTATGACACAGCTGACCATCACCTGGGTTAGGGGTGGGCAACCTGCAGCATTCAGGCCACATGTGGCCTTCTAGGTCCTTGGGTGTGGCCATTTTGACTGAGTTTAAGTTTTATAAGAATAAATCTTTTTATTAAGGGGATTTGTTCTGTGAAGTTTGAATTCAATCAAAGGGTGGGATAGGTTCCCCACCCCTGACCTAGTTGCTTTTTCACCCCTAGGTTTAAATGACATTGTTTGGTCCTGGTTCTCCTCATATATATTTAATTATTTGATCTCAGTGTCTTCTATTGACTGTCCCATACCCTATATATGAGTGTGTCTCAGTCCTCTTCCATTTTCTTTCTATATTTCTCATTAGACTTCCCTAGGTTCCATTACTATCTCTATATAGATGGCTTCCAAAGCAAATTCCTACATCACAACTGTCGACTATACATCTCCACCTTATGCACCTCAAATTCACAATTTTCAAAGTGGAATTCACAGTCTTTGTTCCTAATCCTATCATTTCTTTTTATTTTACTGCTTCTTTTGAGAAGTACCATCATCTTTCCAGTCTCCCAGGTTTGTAATCTGGGTGACAGCTTTCATTCATCACTCCTTAGTCACTTCCCATATGTAATCAGTTGCCAAATTTATCCAATTGTATCTGTAGGACATATCTTTGGTTGCCACCTTCTTTCCACTCACAAATTCACTACTTACTTTTTGCCTAGACTATTATTCTGTTAACTACCTGAGTGATCTCCTTGAATCTAATTTCTACCTCGCACCAATCCATCCTTCACACAGCTGCTAAACTGATATTCCAAAAACAGGGGTCAGAACATGTAACCACCTACTTCTGCTCAGCTTTTGAGGAAGTTGTGGGAATTGAGTGAATCACACTGACTGTCTTGTGGAGACCCTGGGCCATCTTGAGTCATCCTGATCTATATCTGGCCACTGAACCCAGATGGCTTTGGAGGAGAAAGTGAGGCTGGTGACTTTGCCCAGTGCTCCCTCACTTAAATTCCATTCAATTGCAAGTCATGGCATCAGCTTCCTGATATCATGGTCCTCTTTGAGAAGGAAGGAAAAACAACTACAACATGTCCAATTTATCTGGTATATGGATTACTTGTACTTTGGTTGTTTGTATATTGCCTCCATATTAGGCTGTGAGGTCCTTGAGAAAATAGATTGTCTTTGGATTTTCTTTTTCTTCCTAAGTTCCTGGTATTTAGTAGGCACTTTATACACGTTTATTGACTGAATAACTGAGACATCATAGTTTTTTTCATTTTCAGATATTGTGAATTTTAGCCTCTTTACCATTCTGTCCAGCCTATGTGGATACTTTCTAGCTTATTAATGTCTTTCTTATTGGACAACCCCTATCTTAGTTGACACCCCCAACCCTTACTGCTACTACCAGGTGTAGCTGCTACTACACCTAGGATACTAACACTGGTTAAAGAATCCTCCCTCCTGCATTTCCCCTTAACAATCAATATACTTCCTTTTTTAAATGCCATTCCCTCAAATTCACCTTACATCCATATCCTCTGTCTAGGACAGGTATATATTCCTTCTAACTGTACTATTCCTGGTAGGGCCATCTCCAGACATCATTGGACTCAGATGACTCCAGAGGAGAAGGTGAGACTGGTGATTTTGCACAACCCTCCTTCACTTAAATCCAATCCACTTGTAAGTCATGGCATCAGCTTCCTGATACAATGGCCTTCTTCAATAAAGAAGTACAAAACAACAACTGTGAGTAGCATGAACTGCTCCAGAGGGGACTCAACTGGCCAATTCCAGTTGGACAATGAAGATCTTTCCTTCCTCCTCTCCCTTAACTCTCTCCTCCCCTCTCCACCTCTCCCCTTATTTCCTCTCCTTCCTATACCTCTGTCCACATAGGGTATCATACCCTTACTAGTGGGTGCTGTGATCAAGGAATATAAATTTTGATAACTGAAACCTAAAAAAGATATCTTGAGATTTATGGGCTAGATTTCTTTCTTAAGGACTATCTATACCTTAAAACCAATTCACTCTGGCTCTCATTGATTGGTCAACAATAGGTCCCAGCCCAAGACCACTTAGGAGTTAATGTTTGGAACCTGATGGCTCAGAATGAATGTAAATAGCAAATGTTTCTGTTTTGGTCACAAACTTTGAGCATCTTTTGCTCCCAGATTGATTTTTTTTTTACTAGATCAAAGAGGCCATTCTTTGACTAATTTTTACCTAGTCTTAATCACTGAATAGGCATTGCCTCAGTCAAATTGAGATCTGGGAAATACTTTAAAAATACTAAGGTCTCCCCCTGCATCCAGGACCATCTCCAGTTGTCTTGATCTATATTTTGCCACTGGGCCCAGATTGAGGCCAGTGACTTTGCACAGTTCTCCCTCACTTAAATCCAATTCACTCACAAGTCATTATATCACCTTCCCAATGTCATGGTCCTCTTTGAGAAGGAAGGACAAACTACAACAAATAATTCTGTGGACATCCAATTCTGGATCTAGCTCAGTTCCCTTTCTATTCAATTATGGGTCTAGTCCAATTTCTGTCTTGTCAGAAAACTTTATTCAATTGTAGAAATTATGATAAAACTTTATTGCATTGTCTGAACCTAGCCCTGTGTGGCTTGGAAGCTGGACCACATCTACCTGTTGCTTAGATCCAAAGATTGATGCCTTTGCAGGAGTTTTCTCACAATTATACTTTTCAAGTAATCCATATGTCTTATCTGAAAATTAGCCCTATACTGGTCAGTTTTTGCTTCCTTGTTCCTTTAATTGAATGTAGACATTTGGTAGGGAGTGGGACACCACTTTTTCTGATTTCAGAGAATTACACCTGTTTGCTCCTTCCAACTTGGAAAGCCTCTAATCTTCTCTCCAACTAGAAATCAGATTACCTAATCTTTTATCCTGGTTTATTTCCTGTTAATTGCTTTCTTTTAATGCCCCCAAATCTGTCTCTTGCTGTATTCAGGGTCCACTGACAAACGGAGGAGACCTGGTCCCGATTTGTTATGCATTTGGCATGCATTGCTTAATAAATCAATATGCTCAGAAGCACAAGCCTTTGTTTCTTTAATTATTTCAGATTTCACTTGTCACACTTTTAGGATTAATACAGACTCCACTGTTTGGCATTTACAGCCTCTCAATCTGACTCCAGTCTGCCTTTACAGACTTATTTCATACTATTCTTCTTCAAACACAGCTAGATTCGAACATATCTAGTTACTTTCTTCCATACACATCACTACATCTTCTATCCCCCTACCTTTGCAGAGGCTATCCCTTGTGCCTAAATGCCTTCTCTTCAGCACTTCCTTCTGACACACCTAGGTCTTTTCTAGTTTTGGTTAGTTTAATTCATGTACCACCTCCTACCAGTAGTCTTTAATGATCCTCCATATTTTTAATTCTCTCCCCCTCTAAATTATATTATTTTATGCCCTTATTATCTTCTTATCTGTATCTTATATCACAACAGTAGAAGGCAAGCTCTCTGAAAGAAGGGATGGATTTTTGTCTGTGTGTGTATATATTCCTAGTACTTAGCACAGTGCTTTACCCCTGTCCTTTCCTTATGAAGAGACAGCAACCAGGAATGAAAATTACCTAGGAGATCTACAATATTGTTTGATTCTTCCCCATACATAGAGATGAGAAAGCTATTTTGCAGAAACTCTTTGAAATTCAGAATCCCATAAACTATTTGTTCAACCCAGCTTTTCTTTCAGGGAAAAAAAAATTAAACTTTAATTCCATACACCCTAACTCCACTGTGGGAATAAAAACAGCAATGAGATGATCTAGGTCTCCTGGCTCCCAATCTTTATTTATTCACTCACTATCTACCAAAGAGCTGTTATAAAAAAAGTACTAATTGATTATTTTATATTATATTTCTTCTATACTTCGTACAGCCCACTTAATGCCAAGTGGACTCTCTCTCCCTCTCTTCTCTCTCTCTCTTTCTCTTTCTCTTTTTCTCTCTCACTCTCTCTAACTCATCTTGGGCTATTTGTCTCTTCTAATGGTGCCACAGCCATTGCTCCAATAGGCTGCCATTGGGATGCCCAAGAAGGGGAACACACCAGTCATATTTTAATATCTAACAAGGTTAGTGTGACAAAGGAAAGAAGACATCAATAGACATTATCTCTATCCCAGGCAGAGACTTGCTCAGGTGGCTAGGAGCTCGTTGCTTACAAATACATGAAGGAGAACTGCCCTCCCTCCACTGATCCTCCAAGTCTTGGAAGAGTTCAGAAAGTCATCCTTATACTTAAAGATCAACAAGAAGAAAAGCCAGAAAACTCAGGAAATGAAAATGAAAAGGCAGAACATTCTATGCATGAGAAACAGTGAGTGAAAATACCCAGTCAGGAGGTGGGGTGTCTTATTTGCAGAACACCAAGGAGGCCAGATGTCCATAGTATATTCAGTTTTGGATGTCTGATAGGCAGTTGGAGGTTTAAGACTGGGGCTCAGCTGGGTAAGTCCATTTGAGAATTGTCAGCATAGAAATAATAATAAAATCCATGGTGGTTGAGGAGTTCATCAAGTGAAATAGTATAGAGGGAGAAGAGAAAAGGTCCCTGACAAAAGCCAAAGTTAGCGGGTTTGATATATATGGAGAACCAGCAGAAGTTCCAAGAAAATAACATGAACAAAGGCCACAGGGTAAATGGTGATATTACAGACAATGATGATGAAGTTAGAAGGAGTGAATTTAGAAGGACAGATAATGTTCTGGTATGCTTTCAATCATACTATATTGCCTCCTATATAGAATACCGAAGTATAGGCCTCTTAAAGTGAGGGGCTTGTGCCTTATAGAATTGTATGCCCTATTGTATGCAGCAGTGGTTCTCAACCTGTGGGTCTCAACCCCTTTGGGGGTCGCCTAAGACCATCGGAAAACGCATATTTCCAATGGTTTTAGGAACCGAGACAACGCCCCTCTATCTGTCTCCAGGCGGGTCCACCCGCATGCAGATACACCCACACACCAGCATTAAAAGGTTGCGGCATTAGGAAGGTTGAGTGCAGTATATAGGAGGCAGAGCATTCCATGTTTGATGGACAGTTGATGAAAATACTGAGAGTCAGGAGATGGAGAGTCTTGTCTCAATAAATCTCTGTTAATTTGACTTGAAGGATGGCCTACAATTTTAGATATGCTTAGCAAATATCTACTTCTGTTGCTTATAAATTAAAGATATTCGCACTTTTCTTTGCTACTATTTTTTTTTAATCCTTGCATCCTTAAAAAACGTTTTATTAAAACTTTACATTCAATATCAGCACAAGCATCTAAACTTATTTAGGCATTATTTATATTTAAATTAATTTATTTCAACACATAAATTGAATAACACTGTCTCATCACTTCCTTCAGGTTCTTATCAGAATTCTTAGTTCATTCATACTCATTTAATTTTTCTTCAAAGAAGCACGTATATGCTTTTTTTTCCTGGTTCTCTCATTTTCACTTTTACCACTAACACACTTGAGAACAGTTCCAATTTTTTGAAGTCAACAGGGTCATAATTTTCTCTAACTCCCCCAACTCATTTTGTACCCTTTAAATTTGTGACTAATTAGGAGAATGTGTTGGCAGAGCACTTGGCATTTCATTCTGAGCAGCAGATGGTCTACTTGGCCAATTATTCTTCCTGGGATTTCCCCTCTAGTGGGCTGCTTTTTTTGTTGTTGTGTTGGTTAGATTTCTGATGGGGACCAGAGACTTGAGGAGGAAATGACTATATCCAGTAAGGTTTGGAAATAAAAGAATTATTCTCTTTTAAAAAGAATGCATGAAGCAAAAAACAAAAATTTGCTGAGGCTTTCAGAGTGGTTTGTAGTAGCTTCACTGCAGCCTTCTGCTCTTCAGAGACAGAGGCCCTGAGAGATGAAGTAGAAAACAGCACTGCATCTGGAACCAAAAGAATTGAGCTTCCATTTCAGTTCTGTCACTTCGCTACCTCTCTGCCCCTTCTCTGGCCTTCAGTTTCCACATCTGTAAAATTCAGGGATTGGACAAGATGACGTTAAAGACAATGGTGTTGATGATGAAAATTTCACATCTGTCTAGTACTTTAAAGTTTATTAAGCATTTTATATGCATCATCTTATTTAAGCCTCACAGCAACCTACTGAGATAGATGCTATTATTATACCTATTTTTACAAATGAGGCAATATAGCCTCAGTGATCTTAAATGGACTTGGAGTCAGGAAGATATTGGCTCCAGTTCTGCCTTACGTCTTTTATTTAATCTCACAAAGGCTACATTTCCTCATTTGGAAAGATGGGTATGATAATTATATATCTACCTTAGTAGGCTGTTGTGGGGATCAGTTGAGATCATTGTAACCCATGGTTCAATGGCCATTTGTATGAGTCTCTTCCTCATTGGTGGAGATTTGTTATTTGATGCTTTATGCCTATGTGAGGGATCAAGTTGCTGAGAACTTGAGAGAATGGAAATCATGGTATTCTGACTTCCAGTTTTGAGAGAAAAGATATGTAGCTGTAGACTCTCTTCAAATCCCTGAAGGGAGAGGAAAACTCTGGGAATAAATTGAAATGTAGAGGACCAGGTACCTTAATCTCACACCTCTCCATAGTTTACTACACTAGAGACTTTGGATCATTTCCCTTTGAGTGAGATCTAAGACTCTCTCTCTCTCTGGCTCTCTGTCTTTCAACTGAGCTCAATTGAGCTTAACTGGGTTATCCTCCCAGTGCCGATTTTCTTTGTTTATTGTCTAATATATATTCTCCTATATATTTCTTTGATTTCTGTTTTGCCATCAACTCAGATAAATGTTTTTTTTGTTTTTGTTTTTGTTTTTGTTTTGCTATTCACTATATCTGTTCATTGTGGAACCAGCATTTAATAGAAAGGGAGTCAAGCCTTGGATATATAGCTTGAGGTTCTCCTTATCCATTAAGGCAGCGGTTCTCAACCTGTGGGTTATGTTCAATTTAAATACATCCTGCATATCAGATATTTACATTACAATTCATAACAGCAGCAAAATTACAGTTATGAAGTAGCAACAAAAATAATTTTATGGTTGGGGGTCACCATAACATGAGGAACTGTATTAAAGGGTTGCGGCTTTAGGAAGGCTGAGAACCACTGCATTAAGGGATGGCAATAAGGGATATAAATTGAAGTTAAAAAGGAAATATTGAATAAAATTTTATGATTCTTTGATCCTTTAAGTATCAAAGCAGGGGTATGAAGCACAAGGTCCATTGAATGCTTTTAGAAACAACTACAAAATCTATTGAGTTGCAAAAATTTTGGATCACAGAAAAATGGTTCTGATGATCCATGAGTTAGATGGGGCCAGGATGTATGAAATACTAATGGAATTCTATAGTATAAGTGACAGTACAACCTATACTGGAAAGGTGGCCAGGGAAGCTGTGTCATTAGGAAAGAGGCAGGTCTCAATGACTGCCAGGAGATGGAAGAAGTGGTAAAGGGGAACAGGTTTAAGAAGAAAGAAAGTTTTTTAACTAGGTAACATCCCTCAACACCCTTTTCCCCTTTGAGGTTCACTTAATCCATATTTACTACCTAATGAACATTCTCATAGCTATTATCTGCTAACATCTAGGATGTTTTTTTTCCTTCCTTCCTCAGTGAGTTCAGTGCCTGACTTAGACTTTCTCTGCTTGAGAACTCTTGCCTTCAAATTAGGGATATTCAGCATAAATAGTGATGGTCCTTCAAACACTCTAATCTCACAGTTCCTCAATTTACTCATTTCCCTGACCTACTTTTCCACCCCGCTTTAGATACATAGATAGTCATTTTTTTAACCTTTTCATCACCCAGCAATGTTCCATATCCATGTTTATGAACTCTGAAATACTATTAGCTGATCATGACACCTCTCCTTCTCCCTTTCATAATGAAACTGATCTTTACCCTCATCTTGATCTCTAATCCCTCAACCCTTTATTTCTTTTCCAAGCTATCACCCCTGTACTTGTTATACTCATCTCTTCCTCATATTGACCCTTTAATGAACCATGTTGGCTCTCCGCTAGCCTCTTCTCTTAAGTTTCTTGCTCATTTATCCAGTTGCCAATTTACCCTCCCACACCTTAGCCTTAGATTACTCCAACTCTCTTATGCCTTTACTACTATCCACATGCTGCTGAACGAAGCTGGAGAAAATCCTGAAACCTTGATGACTACATGTACTACAAATTTATGTCACATAATTTTAACTGTGCCCTTAAAGTTGCACAACAATCTTTTTACACTTCTCTAATCTATTCATTATCCCAATTACCTAAGAGACTCTTCTAAACTTTTTCTCCCTTCTCAAACTCCAAAGATTACTTGGCTCCACACCTCCATCTTCTCAACTGAAAACTTTGCTTCATGTTTTATTGAAATAATTGGGATAATTTACTAAGAGGTCCCCTTTATTCCTCCCTCTTCATTTCACATCACTCAGATGCCAGTATCTCCTTCTTCACCCCATCTCTTATGAAGATGTGGCCCTCCTTTTTGCCGAGGCAAACCCTTCTACTTGCACAAGTGATCACATCCCATTCTACCTTCTCCAGTATTCTGCCCTCTCTATTATCACTGTTATTGTTCAGTCATATCTGCCTCTCATGACTCCATGGACCATAGCACACCAGGTCCTTCTATCTGCCACTCTCTCTTGAAGTCTGTCCAAGTTCATATTCATTGTTTCCACGAAACTATCTACCTCATCCTCTGCTCTCCTCTTTTCCTTCTGCCTTCAATCTTTCCCAACATGAGGGTCTATTCCAATGAATCCTGCCTACTCATTACATAGTCAAAGTATTTAAGCTTCAGCTTCAGTATCTGACCTTCTAGTGAATAGTTAATTTCTTTAAGCATTGACCTATTTGATCTTTTTGCTATTCAAGGGACTCTCAAAAGTCTTCTCCAGCACTGTGATTAGAAAGTATAGATTTTGTGGCACTCAGTTTTCCTTGCCTTCCAACTCTCACAGGTGTAAATTGTTACTGGAAAAATCATAGCTTTAACTCTGTAGACCTTTGTCAATAAAGTGATGTCTCTGCTTTTTAATATACTGTCCAGATTTGTCATAGCTTTCATTCCAAGGAGGAAGTATTTTTAATTTCATGGCTGCAGTTACCATCTGCAGGGCTCTTTGAGCTCAAGAATACAAAATCAGACCCTACTTCCCTTTCTCCTACCTCTATTTGCCAGGAAGTGATGGGACCAGTTGCCAACATCTTAATTTTTTCAATGTTAATCCTCAAGTCATCTTTTCCACTCTCTTTTTTCACCATCATCAATAGGCTTCTTAATTCTTCTTTACAGTTTGCCATGAGAGTGATATCAACTGCATATCTGAGATTGTTGATATTTCTCCAGGCAACCTTAATTCCAGGCTATGATTCATCCAGCCTGGCATTTTGCATCATGAGCTCTGCTTATAAGTTAAATAAATAAAGTGACAATATAGAGGCTTGTCATACTCCTTTTCCAATCTTAAACCTATCATTTGTTCCATGTTTGGTTCTAACTGTTGTTTCTTGGCCCACATATAGGCTCCTCAGGAGACAAGTAAGATGATCTGGCACTCTTCTCTCTTTGAGGACTTGCCACATTTTGTTGTTATCCATACAGTCAAAGGTTTTAGTGTAATCAATTATGCAGAAGTATATGTTTTTCAGGAATTCCATTGTTTTCTCCATAACCCAGCAAATATTGGCAATTGTGTCATAATGGATAGAGTGTCAGGTCTGGAGTCAGGAAGACTCATTTTTGTGAGTTCAAATCTGGCCTCATACTCTAACTGTGTGACCCCAGGGGAGTCACTTAAAACCTATTTGCCTCAGTTTTCCCATCTGTAAGATGAGCTAGAGAAGGAAAGGGCAAACCTCTTCAATATCTTTGCCAAGAAAACCCAAAATTGTATCACAAGGAGTTTGACACAACTCTGTCATCACTACTTACTCACTAACTCTGTCTATTGGCTATTTCCTTACTGTCTATATAAGCTTATATTTCCTTTATCCTCAAAAATCTCTTGTTTAACTAATCTATCCCCATTAGTTATCACCCCATGTCTCTCCTCCCTTTTATGGCTAAACTCCTTGAGATGGCTGTCTACCATTCATGCTTCTATTTCCTTTCATCTTGCTCTTTTCTTAACTCTGCATACGAAGCAGCTTTCTACAAAGACAGCAATGATTTTGTAATTGTCAGATGTAATGACCTTTTCTCAGTTCTCATTCTTCTTGACCTCTCTGCAGGCTTGATAGTGACATCTCCTTGCTACTAGGTTTCCATGACACTACTCTTTCCTTGTTCTTCTCCTGTCTGTCAGACCTATCTTCTCAGTCTCCTTTGCTGGATCTTCATCCACCACTTCCCTACTAATATCCTGCTAACCATGTATGTCCTCCTAGGGCCTGTCTAAAATTTCTTCTTCTGCTCTTGGCAATCTCATAATTTCCCATAGATTCAATTTTCTTTTCTATGTTGATTATTGTTAGATCTGTTTATTCATCTGTAACTTCTCTCCTAACCTCCAGACTAAAGTCTCCAATTCCCAAAATTTAACTCACTATCTTTCTCCCTAAACCCTCTCATCTTCCTAAATTTAGTGTCAGAGATATTAACATCTTCCCAGTCATCCTGGCTCACAACCTAGATGTCATCCTCTCTCTCTCTCTCTCTCTCTCTCTTTCTCTCTCTCTCCTCTTCTCCCTCTCTCTTTCTATCTCTATCTCCCTCTCCCTCTCTTTCTCCCTCCCTCCCTTCCCCACATATCAAGTCTGTTTCCAAATCCTGTTGATTGTATTTTAAATATATTTCTCTTATGACCCAGCAACTACTCTTGTGTAGGCTATTATCATCTCAAGCCTGGACTATTTCAATCGCCTTCTGGTAGGTCTTGCTTCAAGGCTCTCCCTATTCCAGTCTACCCTTCAGTTTGTTTTCAAAGTATTCCTCCTAAAGCATAGTTCTGACTAGGCCACTCTCCCAACCTCACTCCCATTCTTTAAACTTCGGTGACTCCTTATAACCTCCAGAATCAAATATAGAATTCCCTGGCTTTCAAAGTCCTTCATAAACTAGCCTTATATTGGCTTTCTAGTATTTTGATACCTTACCCTGCTCTCATGGTTTCTGAGATCCAATGATGCTGGCTTTCTTGCTGCTTTTCATACACTCTACCTCCCAACTTCATGCATTTTTCACTGACTCTTCACCAGGTTTGGAATCCTCTCCCTTCTCATTTCTGTCTCCTGGATTCCCTAGCCTCCTGCCAATGTCAGCTAAAGTCCCCCTTTCTATGGCACAACTTTCCCTATCCCCCTTGTTTCTAGTGCCTTACCTCTGCTGATTAGCTCCAATTTACCATGTATACACCTTGTTTGTACATAATTTGAATCAAGCCAAAAACATTTGATCTTGGGGGTCAGTTCACATTGGAGATGCGGTTTTGGCATAGATTTGTGTTAAACAAACCTAAACGCTTTGAAACCTGCTCTCATTTGCATCATCCTGTAAAATGTTAACTGACTTCCAAAGACCTGTTGGATTTCCAAAGACTTTTGGTGCCTAGAATTCTCAAAGCTTCAGATAACACAAGCCTTTCTTGTTTGGGTCCCAAGGTATAGCAGATTCAAGACAATGATTTACAAAACCTAGATGTTTGAAGGCCTGCTCAGGCCTTTGCATCCTCTTTGTTAATGCCTTTAAAAATGTTAATTGACTTCCCAAAGACCTGATGAATGCCCCCAGACTCTTGGAGCTTAGAAAACAGAAATTTTGATTTTATCTGAGTATTACTTCCAGGATATAGTAGACTATTGTAACGATAAAACTATGATAATATACCAGGATGTGAAAAACTAAGTCTATTGATCAGAATACTTGAATCTTTGTCTTTTGCATCTTTAAAAACCCTGTTCAAATCACCATTAAATAGAGTTCATGGCTCTTCCTTGAACTACTCACATTGTCTGGCTACTTTTCTCTCTCTCTCTCTCTCTCCCCCCACCTCTCTCTTCCTCTCTCTTCCTCTCTTTCACATCTCCACCCACACTTGGGGCTGGTACCCAAGTGGCCCCGATAATAGTTGTCTGTATGTGGTCTCCTCCGTTAGATGTGAGCTCCTTGAAAGCGGGATTCATCTGCCTTTCTTTTTATCTCTAGTACTTAGAATAGTGCCTGGCATAGAGTAAACATTTAATAAATCATTGTTGACTAACTATCCAGACCCATGTTCTCTCTTTGACCAGGACACCAAGGAATGGCTAGTGGAAGGCATCGCTGTCCTTTATGAGACATTAGCACAAAAGTACTTCCCCAGGTCAGTGATTCAACAACATATCAAAGCAACTCTATTATATGCCCTGGCCTCTATCACAGACACAGATTGCAGAGAGACAGTATAGAAAGAAGGCAAGACCTAGTTTCAAATTATAACTCCCAAGCTTAAAACCTGTGTGATTCTAAGCAAGTTATAACTTCTTTGTTTTCTCACAATTAAAATGGAGAAAAGATTGTGTACACAATCTAACTCATCAATTTGTTGTGAGTAAAACGTTATGTTTTTAAGCCTTGAAGTGGCATATAGATGTGACCCTGTGATATTATTTATTATTATAATAAGATATGCCTTAAAAAGGCAATTTTAGACATAAATAATTGTAACCTTGATAGGCCTCAGTTTCTTCACACATAAAATAAAGGAGCTGAATTAGATGATCTCTATGATCCCATCTAACTCTATATCCCATGGTCCCATGCTCCTCCTGAGAATGGGAGGTTTTGACAAAAAGCACCACAGAATGATGACACAGAATTTAAGGGAGGTCGATATTGATCATGGCAGGGAAAATATGTTTTCTTCTCAAGGCATCTTAAAGTATGGTTTTCCTGGGAAATTCTCCATTTGCCTCCTTACTTGCCCTGTGCTCAGTGGGCAGATGGGGCATCAAAAAAATTGAGTAAGAAAAGTCCCAATGGCCAACTCCATCTCTAAGAACTCTGGCTTGATGCCATTGCCACCGTATGTTTCCACTCACTACTGCTGTTCCATACACATCCTCAACTTCTCATCTCTGGCTCTGCCTCACTAGCTCTTTCTTCCAGCTCCTGAAAGAAGATCTGCAGATTTTCACTTGAGAGAAAACAAACCAAACACTGTTCCTACCTCAACAACAACAGGAACAACACACCATCAAAAACTATATATGAACCAAGTAAAATACATAATTCACTTCAGAGGAGAATAACATAATGGAAAGACCCCAAGTTTGCTGTAAAAATCTAAATTAAAGATGTTAAAAATCTATATTATAAATTTAGAGCTGGAAGGGGCCTCAAAAACTACTTAGTTCAATTTTTCCATTTTACAGAACTCAGCCCCCAAAAGATTCAATGACTTGTCCAAGGTCATGCATGTAGTTACAGAGAAAGGATTTGAACCTAGGTCTTTTGAATTCAGAGTGAGTGCTAGGTCCTTCTGAGCTCTAAATTCTATAGCTTGTTATACGTGTAGCTATATTTACTTTTCAAAATTAAATTTTATTTTTTAATAATTAATAGCCATCTACCTTCTCTCCTCCCACCTCTCTTCTTAATTAGAAAAAGAAATAAAGAAAACCATTCCAACAAATCAAAACAACCCCCAACTTGGCCATATCTCCAAATGTGTGTCTCACTCTATCTGTTCCCATTTCTTCTCTGTTAGTAGGTGGGCAGATCTGTAAATCACAGGGCCTCCAGAATCATGACTGAATGCTGGGTTGACCAAGTTTTTAAATTTTTCAAAACCATTTTTACAACATAGTTGTTATAGTATAAATTGTTCTGTTTCTACTCATTTCATTCTGCATCAATTCAAAGTGAGGTTCAAATGATGCCAAGTCCCCTCACTGCTTCCTTATTTGTAAAAAAAAAAAACCTTCTACTTATGCACCCCAATTATGTGAGATTCACCTCTTCCTATTGCTCTATTTTCTTTCCTAGTATATCCTTTCACTCTTTCTTTTCCTTTTTTTTAAACATCACAAAATAACCAAAAAACCACTTCAAAGGCCTCCATTTTTTCACTTTGTTCCCTTTATGACCCTTGCTAACATTACAGTTTTCAGTGGATACTTGTATCATCCCTTCCCCATTAGAATGGAAAGAATTTCATCCTTATGAAGTCAATATTGATTACTAGCTTCTATTTATCTTTCCATGTTTCTCTTTACTCTTGTCTTTGTAATTTGAAATTTTGTTCCGTTCCCAGCTTTTCTGAAAGGAAAGCTGGGAAGTCCTTTATTTCATTAAAGGAACACCTCCTCTCCCCTTCCCCCACCATAGGATAAAATAAATTTTTTTCTAGGAAATTTAGTCTTGATTTAAACCTTTATGTTTTGCCTCTTAGAATATTGTATTCTCTGCCCTCTGCTCTTTTACAGAGGTAGCTGCTAAATGTTGTGTAACTGATTGTGGTATTCAAACTCTTTCTTTCTTGATGCTTGTGGCATTTTTTCTTTGACCTGGAGGCTCTGGGTTTGGCTCATGATGTTCCTGGGAGTTTTCATTTGGAGTTTTCTTTCAGGTGATTAGTGGATTCTTTCTATTTTCCACTTGGAACCTCTGTTTCTAATATGTCTGGGCAATGTTCTTTCATGATAAACAAGATAAATTGGAGATAATGAAGAGAGGGAAGGCAGTAGCATTAAGAGGAATCAGAAAAGGCTTCTAGCAGAAGGTATGATTTGAGCTGATACTAAAAAGGAAGCCAGAGAAGTCAGGCTATGGAGACAGGAGGAAGAGAGTTTCAGGCTTGAGGGACAGTGAAAAGCCCCAGAATTTGAAAGGGAGTGAGAGGAGCAATAAGGAGGTCGGTGTCATTGGAATTCAGAGGATATGGGGGGATGTAAGGAGTATACATAGGAAAGTCCCAGGTTATAGAGGGTTTGGAATACCAAACAGAGGATTTTATATTTGATCCTGGTGGTAATTAGAAGACATTGAAGTTGTTTGAATAAGGGATATGACATTTTAAAATGCATTTTAGGTAAACCAATTTGATATCTGAGTGAAGGATGGACTCCTTCAAGGACTAATAAGCTGACTATTGCAATAGTTCAGACATGATGAAATGACTTCTGCAGCAGGTTGACAGCAGTGTCATAAGAAAGGAGGGGTGTATATAAGAGATGCTGTGATGTGGCAACTGATTGGATATAGGAGGCGAGAGTGAGGAGTTGATGCTGTCACCTAGGTTGCAAACATAGGTGAATGGGAGGATTATTGTACATTTCATAGTTAAGGGAAGTTTGGAAGAGGAAAAGGTTTTGGGGAAAGATAATGAGGTCAGTTTTTGACATGTTGAGTTTAAGATGTCTATAAGATATTCAGTTCTAAATGTCGAATAAATAGTTGGAGATGTAAGACTGGATGTAAGCAGAAAGGTTAGGGCTGGATAAGTAGGTTTGAGAATTATTTACAGAAAAAGATCGTTGAAACCAGGGAGCTGATGAGGTCACCAGGTGACTATTGTATGAAAGTACTTTTAAAATTCAGGATGAGCTGCTATGCTAGTATTGTGTCAATCAGACTGCTTTTTATAATAGAGGAAGATTTTACATAGAATGGGCTTGGGGAGCTGGGATTTAAACATCTTATGTTTGGTGGACAAAAGAAAAAAAAAGTACACTCTAAAATATATGAAGAAGGCACATTTTAACTGAGAAGGTCTTTGGCATCTGAACCAAGAGCCAATAGAAGAACAATTTAGTACAATTATCGGCTTCTGTTAGAATCAATTCCACTACGGCCAATCAGGATCTCCAAATTCGTACTCACTTCTGAAGGACCTGGTACATTCTCAAGATTTGGAGTCACAGAATTTGGAGCTGAAAGAGACATTAGAGGTCAGCTAATCCATTTTATAGGAATCTGAAGCCCAGAGGGAGCAAGTTACTTGTAGGCAAGTTAACTGTTTAACAGTTAACAGCAGATCCTATTCCTAGTATTCGCAGTCCAATGTTCTTTCCACTACACCACAATGTTCTCCCTCCTGTTTTCAGGATAAGCTTAAACCACAACTTTTCTGAATCATCAAATGGGAAAAAAAGGGGGAAAAATCCTCTTCTCTTGCGTGACTTAGTCTTGATTTAAAGTTAGAAGAATTGCTCATAGCCAGAGGCTTCTGTATTTTTTTCTATGCCACATTTAAAGTGATTTAACATATGTCTGAATGGTTGGGTAATAAAAATAATGTAATCTGTCTTCCACTCACTCTGAAATTCCCACAGATTACTATGGGAACCTCCCAGATTACATTTAAATGTAGGGGTCATTTGGGCGATATAAACCTTAATTTGTTCAACCATCCCCATTCCCCTCTCCCAACCCTACCGTCCACCCCAGATATCATCCAGTCTGTCATAGCATCTTATTCACATAAGACGAGGAACAGATCTTATAAATGTAAAACATTCAGCTGGTCACAAGACCAACAACATGGTAGAGTAGACACTTTCCTCAGTTCATATTAATTATAAATCCCCACTTCACTCCCCTCTCCCCCCAAAAAAAGAGGAAGTAAGCATCAGATACAGAACAATTATAGCTCAATCCATAGGACAAAAAAGGGAAACCCAGACTAGGCAAAAGCCCTATGAATTAACATTAGACAATATTAATCCTAAAGCAGTTCACTCAGTATTCATTCCATACTAGTCTTCACATTTCTAGCAGGGACCACAAACCATCTCCTGGGGACTTATATTGGGCTCACCTTCTGATGCTTAGGTTTTGCCAGCCAGCACTGCTCTCCCCCTTTCCCCCTCTCCCTGTTTTTGTTGCCCTTTGGCACTCCAGCAAGAAAAGGCAAACAATGATTCTTCTCTGCCACGTGAGGAGGAGAAGGGGGAGAAGGAGGAGGAAAAAGAGGAGGGGGAGGGGAGGGGAGGGAGGAGGGGTGAGGGGAGAAAGGAGGAGGAGGAGGAGGAGAGGGTGGGAGGAAACATACTTTCTTCTTTCTTGACATGGCCCCTAGGTTAGGGAATCCCAAGGCTTTAAGGTCAATACCACCAAATATCCTTCCCTCCTTCCCGTATTCCTCCAAAACAGGAAGGTGCTGATTCCGCTCATCCAGGGAAGAAAAAGAGAATTAAATGAAAAGCTGATTTAAGGAGCCACCATGAGTGGCTACACAGCATCTCAAGGAAAGGCTGTACTGAAATTCAACTGTGGTCAGTCCTGTATGCACTGAGGACACTCTAGGGCACTTTCACCAGGACTGGTGAAAGCTACATTCTTCACCATGGGAGGAAGTTGAGGCAGTGGGAGTTGTTGATCTTTAAAAGATTATATGTAGAGTCATTTTTAAGGATTATAGATCTTTCAGAAGAATATAACAAATTAAAAATCTGAACATGATGCACAAAATGACATATGAAAAATTGTTTAGAACTTCTGAATCCAGAAAATGAAGCACCAATGGAAAGAAACTACAGATTACTTTCAGGAAAAAAAAAAACCCCAAAATTCTAAAAATACAGTGCTTAAATTTAACATTGCAATAATAAATAATAAATTCAAGAAAATTCAAACCACACAAGATTATTCTGAACTCATTAGTAACCACAGAAGGGAATGAAAAGCATACTCTGAAAAAAAAAGTAAGTTAAGATACAACCCAAAAATGACATAATTTTCAAATGGGAGCCAAATCAATAAAAAAAAAACCCAATATGGAGTCAATCACAGGTATTTGAAGGATCCATGAAAAAATACAGACACATGTTGCATGTTAATATCCAAAACAACAGAAACACAATAAAGGTAAATTAATTGCAATTATGAAAGAATTAATGTCATGAAATAAATTGCCCTCTGTTTAGAACTCATCACGAAAGAAAAAGAAAAGCATTTAATTTGAATCAATGCAAGTAGTGCAGTCAACAAGTAGAGGAAACACTTTAGAATCTCCTACCCCAGCAAACGATGGGAAAATCTGGGGACTTTTACTTCCAACCAAAGACTCACAGGCCAGGTTGAAGAAACTAAAGTATTTCTTTGTGTGACCAGGTAAAGTGGAAAAGATTTAGTATTTTCCTCTTAGTTATATTCCCTTCACTTGTAGGAAATCTAGGACTTGATGCTACTTATTCCTTTCCAATGGAATCAAGTTCCTGGGTTCTCTTTGTCTTCTCTCTTGATCCAAAATGCAGCAAACAGGGGCTGTAACGTAACCCTCAGTAAAGCAAATTACCCAGATTTAGACTTGATCTCATCTGGTTCTCCATCCTTTGCAATCAGGAGTTTCTCCCTGCTCCCAAGGCCTACAGAATAGAAGGAGTCAGGACCATTGAGGACTCATCCACAAGATTCCCTCTGGTCCTATTTTTTCTTTTCCTCTTTTAAATTAGTATCTCTTATCCATTGATAAAATGTTCCCTTAGCCTAGGCATCATGAGAAATGTAGTGGCATGGGCAAAGCTTTGCCCTATTTATTAGACTTGCCCTATAATAACAAAAATGATATCTTACATATATACAGTGTTTTGTCGTTCCAAATTACTTTTTCTGCACTGTTTTCATTTGAGTCTGTAAACAACTCTTAAAGGTGGATAGTATAAGTATTATTATCTACATTTTGTAAAAGGAAACAAACTAATTCGAGGCTTAGTCACAGAGTTTGTTAAGTCTAGCCCCTGGCACCGTGCTATGCACATACTAAGTACTTAATATTTATTTATTGAACTAAATTGTGGGGGGAGGGTTGAAATTAAGTTCTGCAGTATATGTTCCACTATAGAACAGTGACTTTTGTGTTACCAGGCTGCAAGGAGACTGCTTTCCAGGAGAAAGCCTGATAGCATGGAGAGTGGCTTCTTCACATCCAACCTGTTCTGGGTTATTCATTTCAATTCAAGAAACAACGAATTCCTACTATGTGCAAGGTATTGTAGTAAGGATAATCTCCTTAAACAGATCCGGCAATTTTAGAAACATAAGAACATTATAGTCAAGTACTTACCCTTATCCTAATCTAATGTATGTATGTGAGTTATTCTCTCCCTGTACAAATCCACAGGGTGTCTCTTGTGCAGGTTTATATAAAGTCCTTATGGCAAGAGAACCAGGTTCTTAATTTCCTTTATCTGTATATAACCCTCTATCAGTATCAGGTCAAAAGGGAGTGTATAATAGTGAATATATTTCATACATGTAAGATGCAAAGCCATTGTAGCAAAGCCGGTCGAGATCACACAAAACTGGTTATGAAATTGAGTATTTTAAAAATTCTTAATTTTGTGCTTTATCCAGTAAACCAGATGTGCAGACCCAGAGCACGGTCACTTTACACATATCCAAATGTAAATGAACAGAAAACAATTTTTATCTTGCTCTCATGGCTGTGTCAAAGCCCTGGTTGAATTCAGTATTTTTCTAAGCCTGAAGTTTCCTAGTACTCTGTGAAAAGTTCCTAAAGATGTCAACTCAATTCATTTTGACAAACCATTTATTAAATGCATATAATGTAGAAGGGTCTGTATCAGGTACTAGAGATGCAAGAGGGAAAAATGACATTATTTCTGATCTCAAGGAGTTTACATTCTGCTATGGAGATACAATAGACACAGCACACACACAAGAACGCATATACAAGCAAATCCACAGTAATACAAAATAATTTCAATTTGGAGATAGTCATAACAACTTAGGGCAGCCACCTCATTATAGGCTATGGAAACTGATCTCTGCTTTGAAGGAAACTAAACATCTTAAAAGGTAGAGGTGAAAATATGATTATATACATAGAGACCCATGTGTACAGAAGCATTAGAGCCATAGAAATGCCCTGTACTGTAGAAACATAGACAGTTCAAATTTTTGGTAACAAGAATTTAAGAAGAGGAACAATGTATGACAAGTCTAGAAAGGTAGACTGGAGTTAGATTGAAAGGAACTTCAGATATCAAACAGGTTTTTTTCCACTTTATTCTAGAGGCAATAGGGAGACATAGAAACTTTTTCAGTAGAAGGTTGACATGATTAGGTCTGTGTTGCTGGATCTCAATTTAGGAGCTGTGTGGAAGACAGCTTAGAAAGGGAAGGAACTTGGGGGCGGCTAGGTGGCACAGTGAATAGAGGACTGACCCTGGATCAGGAGGACCCAAGTTAAAATCCGGCCTCAGACACTTAACACTTACTAGCTGTGTGACCTTAGACAAGTCACTTCACCCCAATTGTGTAAGGGTTGGCAGTCACAAGCAGGAGGAGATGCACGTGATCGCCTGTGGGCAGAGTTGAGAGAAGTCTCCTCACTCACGGGGCAGGACACGATTGGTCCACCTCGGCGGTGACGCCCTTACCTATACGGCAACCTATCACATTGCCAGAACTCGGGTGACGCCTGTACTTGGAAACGCTGTGAGAGGATATAAGGCTAGCTTCTTCTGGTAGCTCTCTCTCTTGCTCTTGCTCTCTCACATGGTGTGCTCGTGGCGTGTGGTGAGTCCCTGTATGAGATAGGCTTAGGGATGTAGTCATACAATAAAGTCAGCCTTCGCTATAACCATGTCCTGAGTGTTCTGTGGTGGTTGCAGTCCTCCAGTATCGTACTGTAGCATGAGCAGTTCCCCAGTATCGTACTGGGGCCAGAGACATCTGAGGTACCGGGCCAAGGTAGGAACGCCAGTGAGTGAACTTAGCAGCGAGAAAGGGAAACTAAGGGAACTTAACACAATTGCCCCCGCTTTACCCCCTCCAAAAAGGAAAAAAAAAAAGAAAGGGAAGGGACTGAGGCAAAAAGACTGGTTAGGAAGTTATTGCAATAGTCCAAGTGAAAGATGATGAAGCTGTGTGTAGTTATTGTATGAGTAGAGTGAGGGCAATGAATGGGTCTAAGAGGTATCATTGAGTTAGAATAAATGGATATTTTATTGGATGTGGCTATTAAGGAAGATTTAAGAGGCAAGGATGACTCTTGACTTGTAAATTTGGGCGAATGGAAAGATTCTAGTGTTTTCCTCAAAAATAGGGAGACTTAGAAGAGGGCTGGGTTTGGGGGAAAAGTATAATGAGTTCCATTGTGGATTTGAAGTCAGCAGCCCTGTTTTCAAATATTAACTGTGTGACTATTGACAAGACCCTAAACATCTTTGGACCTCAGTTTATGACTGTGAAATAAAAAATTTGAATTCTATAGCCTTTTAGGACCCATCCAGCTCCAATTCCTTTGATCCTATGAGAATATACTTTTCAGCCTGGCACAAGAGGCAAGAAAATCCTTGCTTTCCTCAGTCAGAAAGCAAGGAATCCTCCTGGATAAGCAAAAAAAAAAAATAAAAGTTAATGTGGGACTCCCTCTATAGTTATATAACAATCTGTTCATTAGCCCATGGGAATTGGATAGATTCAAACACTCACCAATCATGAGAAATATTCAGAGTGAAACAGATTTAGACATGAAAATGGCTCTGTCAGCTTACATCCTAAATACTGCAAAAACTCTATTAGCCAACATTAACGGTGAAAGAAAGGGTTTTGTTTAATTGGCTGAGTGTCAACAACAAAAATCTTTCTTTTCTCACTGTGGAACAGGAGAAAGACTGCATCTGTGATTTAACTGGCATGGGGGAACTTCTTGGTAAGGATGAAATGCAGGTGACACATTCTCCACAATTTACAGCCTTAGAGAATTGCCCAGAGCATTGAAAGGTTATGTGTGTGACTTGTGGAGGTTCATGCAGCTAGTATAAATCAAAAGTCGGGCTTTAATCCAGATCTTTATGGCTCTGAAGACATTTCTGTCTCCCCTTTGCCACACCACCTCTCATTTTCATTGCTGAAAATCTTTGTAAAATATGTTAGTATTCATCCCCATTAGAATTGTGAGCCCTTTAGCAGAGACAGTATTACTTTTCTGTTTGGATTTCTAACACTGAGCACAATGCGTTCTTGCATATAGTAGCACCTGATAAATGCTTCACTCATTCCTTCATTCTGTGCCTGATAACCTGGGAAACCTGATGAAGTATAATCACTTATTAAGCTTGTATCAGACACTGTACTAAACACAGAGGATATGAAGAAAAGCAAATATGGGGACCCTGCCCTCAGTGAGCTTATATTTCAAATGGCAAGACAACATGTGAACCACTATATACATACAAAATATATTGGAGGTAATCTCAGAGTTAAAGCATTAGCCATGGGATGTGAGGAACCAAGAAGTGCAGGTGATGGGAAAGAACATTCCAGGCATGGGTAACAGCTAGTGCAAAGGCATAGACTCAGGACATGGGAGCATCCAGCATAGAGTTATTGAAGTGAATTCTACAGGGCTGTGGGCAGAAGTTTAGAAAGAGGGAGAATTTGGATAAATATCCTACAAGTAGCTGTAGGATAGTGGGTTAAGAAGCAGCCTCCTAGCTTCAGATCTTACCTCTTACTTATGTTGACTGTGTCAGGTTGGGTAAATCACTTATTTCCTAGGGCCCTAGACCAGTGGTGTCAGACTCAAATGGAAACAGGGGCCACTAAACCATTTATAAGGATCCATACAAGTCATGTATTGACTTAGAGAACCACATATCAGCATTATCTATTTTCTGTTGTGGGCAGATAGGTGGGTGGAGTGGATCTGAAAGACTCATCTTCCTGAGTTCCAGTCTGGCCTTAGACATTAACTGTGTGACCCTAGGGAAGTAGCTTTACCCTGTTTGCCTCAGTTTTCTCATCTGTGAAATGAACAAGAGTAGGAAATGGCAAGCCACTCCAGTAGCTCTGCCAAGAAAACCCCAAATGTGGTCATGAGGAGTCAGATAGGATTGAAATGACTGAACAACAAATTTTCTATTGTATTTTTATTTGTCAGATTTTCCCAATTACATTTTAATCAGGTTTGGACCACCCTTGGGAGTGTTGCTGGACCTTTGCTCTAGAAAACTCTCTAAGTTTCAAAAAGGTGCTGACCTGAGTTGCTAGAGGGAGTTTCCTCATCTGAACATTTCTTATACCAATAGAATCACCAGTCTGGTCTCTGTCCCTCTGTATTGTGAGCCCCCTGGAAGTATTTTTTCTTCCCCCGAAAAAGACAAGATCCCTAATGTCTGATGATTTTCTTGTCATTTGTCTCCTAGAAGTTGAGGGTAGAAGATTTTTCATTCTCTTTCTATGCTATTCATCCTCCAAACTTTAATAAACATTTCTCTCTTCACTTATTCTAAGCTGCTTTTTGTCATTATTATACATACAACTCTCTTTAATCTTCTCAGATTGGTTGGTGACTTCCTTCTGTGTTTCTCAGACGTCAATGGGATATTTGCCAGTGGGTGGGGGTGAAATATTGTGGAAGGTGAAATTATGCCACTGGAAATAATCTACCTTTTCTAATATTATATTAATTCAGGTGAGAAATGGTGCTGTTCCCCATAAATTTCTTTATTTTAATATTGGGTAGGAATTAGATTTGTGCTGGGGATCTTTTATGTAATTCTCATTCCTTGACTCTATTTGAAGTGTAAGGAATGCCTCTAGGCCCTTTAACTATAAGCCACACATCCTGCTCCTGGGCATGAAATAATTTGAAGGTGTATTTGAGGATAGAGTTTGCATAATTTAACCAGGAAAACGGTTAAAAAGTTTTGGAAAACATGCTGTACTCAGCAGATCTTCCTAAGCTATGTAGACTCCCAGGATCAAGAGTGAGAGGAATTCTTAGAGGTCCCCAAAACCAGGACTTTCATTTTATAAACAAGAAAAATGAGTCCTAGAGAGACTTGTCTAAGGTCGTAACACAGATAGGAAGAAGCAGAGGCAGGAGGTGCCTCCAGGTGGAACAAGCTTTTTCTTGCTAGATACAGATTATCAGGTAAATCCAGTGTACCAGTAAGTGGCACCTGGATAGGTCTTTAAAGTCAATGAAAAGTGAAAGGTTGGGTCAGATTATCTGACCTATAGAAGGTTTCTGGCAGAGGGAAGGAAGTGAAAGGTGCATAAAAGGTCATTGAATGCTTTATGTTAGGAGGGAGCCTCTCACCCAGAGATTACATCTAGGGGGAGGGACTTTTATTGAACTGATTTTTTTTTTTTTGGATAAGCATAGATTTTTTTCATTGACAGAGGCTGAGCCAAGACAGCAACCTAACACTGTGAAGCAAGTGTGAGTGTTGGGAGCACTGTACAATTGTACATTAGCAGATATAATTGCATGCATGCATGTACGTTTGTATGTATGTATTGTCAAGATATTAGAAAACACGCTGTTTTCCAGAGCTAGGATCCAACAACCAAGCTGTGCTGGGAGCTCGGCACAGCAACAATCCTTTGCGCTCACTCTCTGGATGATCTCACCCTCTGGCAAAATCACATAATCATTGTATTTCTTTGACCAGCACCAGGAATTCTTTGAGCTCAGACTAACACTGGACAAGCACCCATGTTCCAGTCATGAAGCTCTGCTAGGAATCAAATTTGTGTGGTAGTTGTTACTTCTCATGTCAGGGCTACAGCTCACTGCATAGTCATTGGTAAAAACATCAAGGTTTAACCACACTAAAGCAGATCATCCCACTAAGGGCAGGGCCCTAGCACATGTGTGGAAGCCACTGAAAGCCATTTCCCTCACTTTGAAATTAAACTTCTGTTTGATTTCTGACTCTCCTGTCTCTAGCCTGCTCTGTTCAGGTCCATGTATGTATCTATGTTTTTGTATAACAATAGTTAAGGATGACCCATATGTGAATACTTAGATCAGACATAGCCCTCTTCAGGAGCCTATTGGACATGAAAATTTTGACAGGGAACACAGCAGTTTGTGGCTATTTCACATTGCCAGGTTTCTCTCTGAAACTTCAAGTTCAGAGTTGGATCCTTAAAAGACCTGGCCTTGGTGAAGATTCCCTGGTTCCCAGGAATAGAGGAAACTTAGCATGAGGACTTGAGTTTTTGCACTGCACAACTCAGTTTCAGAGTGCTGCAAGAAAAATGCCCATAACCCATCTCAGTGACTCTTGTTTCTTTTAAGAATCATCCCAGGGGTGACTAGGTGGTGCTGTGAATAGAGCACTGACCCTGGAGTAAGAAGAACCTGAGTTCAAATCTGGCCTCAGACACTTAACACTTACTAGCCATGTGACCTTGGGCAAGTCACTTAACCCTAATTACCCAGCCTTTCCCTCTCCAAAAAAGCCAAAAAAAAAAAAAGAATCATCCCATAAGGTGCCTCAAAGATATAGGATCTCAGGTAGCGCTGGAAAAGAGTTGGTATTACCATCTCTGAATCCCGTTTGCAGTTTATGACCTAACTGTATAGGTGATTTGGAAATCATCTGAGGCCATCAGGATGGGTACATGTTACTCAATCTTGAATTAGGGAACTAAGGTAGATCTGTACAAGATGCTGTGAGCTAAACATGCTATGGGCTATTAACTGGACAATTGGTTCTTCTCCTTGTTGCATCTGTATATTGGCTACTAACATCTTTCTACTGCAGAGGAAGACTAGGAGAAATTGGTCTTCATCTCTCTGGTCGAAGTTTACCTATTTGACTGTGGGTCCCAAGAGTTTTCTGGGGTTTTTACCACTTTAAAGTATCTCATTTTAAAAAAAAGCAGTGGGTGCTGTAACCTACTTAGAAATGTTAGTTTGTTGAGATGAGGAATTCTTAATCATTTTTGACATCATGGAACCCTGGGGAAGTTTGATAAAACCTATGTTTTTAAATGAATCGAATAAAATATATGATTGCTGAACAAACCAATTATGTAGAGTTATCAAAATATTAAAAAAAAATTCACAGCCCCAAATTAACAACCCTTAGTCTAGATCACCTTATTGAATTTGGAAATATTTCAAAGAATATGAAGAGATACAAATGAAAGTAATTACAGACAGATCATTGTTAGAGGTCCCAAAGGGATGGAGGCAACTTTCCAACTCACTTCATGACATGCTTTATTGACTTGATCCATCACATCCATTTCATTCTCACAGGTAATGTGGATGCTTCCTCCCTACCCTAAGTCATTCAGCTCTCATAGTTAAGCTTTTGCCTTATCTGGTGGTTGCTGAAGTTTGGAACGACTGCAGCACTTTATTAAAATAAGACAATAATGAAGTTTGTGGCATTGATTGACTCTTCCTTTCACTTGAACACTTAGAGGCCATGGTAGGCCTGTTAATTGGCCTAAATTCAATGTTGTTGTGTCTGCAGGAATAGGAAGACCCAAGGAAAGGGAGAGAGAGATGGGAA
The DNA here is from genome assembly GCA_028627135.1 of Pseudochirops cupreus. Taxonomy (NCBI): domain Eukaryota; kingdom Metazoa; phylum Chordata; class Mammalia; order Diprotodontia; family Pseudocheiridae; genus Pseudochirops; species Pseudochirops cupreus. Next base: position 287,721,355 of record CM053581.1, read on the forward strand.
CAGCCTGTCCATGGAGCAGTCAGAACACACCTAATATTTAACATTTAGGTTCATTGTCTTATATGGGTGCCATTTGGTGCCCCAAAACAATTACAACAGTAACATCAAAGATCATTCATCACAGATCACCATAGCAGAGATAATAATAATGAAAGAGTTTGAAATATTGTAAGAATTACCAAAATGTGCTGTAGAGACACAATGTGACCACATTGCTAGAAAAAATGACACCAACAGACTTGCAAGGTTGCCACAAATCTTCAATTTGTAAACATACAAAAATACAATAAAAGAGTTATGTCTGTACATATTTTAAGTGAAGATGTTATTGAAATGAAAATCTAGTAGGAGGTAAAATGGATTTGAGGTGTTTGGGGGCATATTTTTCCTACAGTTTCTGGCTTGCAAACCAATAAATGTAAAAAACTAGAAACATACCCCTTCTGCTCATCAGGAAGGCACAATTGGGCAAAGAAATGAATGAAAATATCAGCCTCTATCTGTGGGTCTTGATGATGCAGCTGTCAGAGTCAGAAGTGTGATTCTAGGTGTTGTTGAGGTTTCTATGGTAACACCTCCCCCCTCAGTAGCATTGTAAATGGTGATTTGATCACAGCAAATAATGAAAGATTCTTGGGACATTTCCAGTTCTGTTTTAGTTTGGACTGTGCTTACACAGGTGGAACGAAATGGTGAATTGAGCAATTGCCCAATGAACTGTATATATATTCTGTCGGACGAATGGGAAAAAAATGCCACTTATGAAAGACCTACTATGTTCCTAGCACTATGTAGCACTTTATAAATCTTTCATTTGATCCTCCCAACAATGTTGAGGTAATGGCATTTTTAGCTCAATTTTACAGTTAAGGAAATTGAGGGAGACAAAGTTGTTAAATGACTTTCTCAGGGTCACATAGCTAGTGTCTGAACCTGGATTTGAACTTGAGTCTTTCTGACTCCTAGACCAGAGCTCTAGCCACTCTATCATCTAGCTGCCTAACACAGAATGCTAACCCATCAGCAGCACTTCTTAGACTGTGGATTGTGTATGGAGTCACAAAAAATTTGGCAACAGCAAAAGATTTCTGATGAAAAATAAATTCAAAATCAAATGGGTAGCTCTTCCCTTAAGCCATCCTATGTAAACATTTAAAATGGTGAGGTACTCTCTTGATCCAGAGAACCCCCAAAATCATGCAAGGCAAGGGGTTCAAATCTCCAGGTCCACTTCAACAGCACCCATGAAACAGCCCAAGCTATCAAGGGAGCCATATCCGAAAAGCTACCAAGTATTTGAAAGATTTCGCATTAAAGAAACAATGTGTTCCCTTCCGTCAATGTAACAGTGGAGTTGGCGGGTGTGCCCAGGCTAAGTAATGGGGTTGGACACAGGGTCAGTGGCCCAAAAAGAGCGCTGAATTCTTGCTGCATATGCTTAAAAATGCAGAGTAATGCAGAATTAAAGGGTTTGGATGTGGATTCTCTTGTCATTGAGCATATCCAGGTTAACAAGGCTCCCAAAATATGATGGCAAACTTACAGGGCTCATGGTCAAATCAACCCATACATGAGTTCTCCTTGCCATATTGAGATGATTCTTACTGAAAAGGAACAAATTGTTCCTAAACCAGAAGAGGAGGTTGCTCAAAAGAAAAAGATATCCCAGAAGAAACTGAAGAAACAAAAGCTTGTGGCATGGGAGTAAATATGACATTATGGTGCAAATAAAAGTGAAATGAAAACAAAAACAATCAAATAGGTAATGAATCCAAGGTACTTCTGGCAGTGCCTGGCCATGTTGCATCAGGCAGCTTCACTTCAGGCTTGGTTCTGAACACAAAGCATGCCTGCAGACTTTGCACTGCACATGCCCTCGGGCCATGCAACACCAAGGAAAGCTGCCAAAATACAAAAAGGGGCTGCAAGTGCAAAAAGTTTAAGAAACCCTGCTGGAGCACTGGTCTGGGAGTCAGGAAGGCCTGAGTTCCTCCTCACTCTTGAATTGTTTAAAACACATGCCTACACCCTACTTGACTTAGATTGGGCAGAACTATTAAAGATAAGGACAGTCAGGCTTAGGATAGAAGAATCTTGTGATATCATTTCACCTAATCATCTCTTTTTACAAGTGAAGAAAATTAAGGCTCAGGTAAGTTAGGAGAATTGGTCTTAGTAAGTGTGTCAGAGCCATCAGATATTTGGATCTAGGTTTTCGGATTTCAAATTCCACTGTACTTTATATATCTATACTGAAAAGTTAGGGCAGAAATGGAATTATTTGATCATTTGGCAGTCAAGTCATTCAAAACTAGCTAAATGGAATTTGTAAAATAGCCTGTGGCAACTAGATGGCAGAGTGGATAGAGTTCCAGGCCTGGAGCCAGAAAGATTCATCTTCATGTGTTCAAATCTGGTTTCAAAAGCTTACTCTGTGACCCTGATCAAGTTGTTTGATCCCATTTGCCTCAGTTTCCTCATCAGTAAAATGGAGAAGGAAATGGCAAATCACTTCAGTTTCATTGACAAGATAACCTCAAATGGGGTCACAAAGAGTCAAAATGACTAAACAACAAAATAACTTAGCTTTGTTCAATATTTCAGTAAGTCAAAAAATATGGTTATTGGGTCCAAGGTGACATTAAATAAAGTATCTGTGATTGTTTATCTATGGCCAATTTTAATATAGTAATCAGTAAAGATTCTCCAACCACCTTCTTATTTGGAAATAGACTGAATCATGGAGTCTTGGAATTAGAAGGCATTTCAGAATTTTCTACTCTAATCTGAACAAGACGCCACTCTAAGAGCATGCTGTCACTCATTGAAAACCTCTAAAGTTTGGGAACATACTGCCTTCTAACCACTGCATTTTGAGATAGTTCTAACTGATAAGAAGTTAGATTTTAAGATCTGATTTGATTTTTTAGAAATAGCTAAAATCTGCCTCTTTAGAACTTCTATCTCATTACTATTAGCTCTGCCTTCTGGGACCCAACAGAATAAACCTAATTCTACTTTCACATGGCAGCAATACATTAGAAACAATTCTGGATCTGGAATCAAAGGACCCGAGTTTGAATTGTGATTTTGCTATTTACTATTTTTATAAAAACAGTAAGTCGCTTAACCATTTGGTTCCTTATCCTCAAAATAAGGGGTAGGAGTTAGATTAGATGTCCTCCAAGGTACCTTCCAGCTCTCAATCGATTCTTTGAGCTCCCCAAGTTTCCTCTTTTTTAGACTAACCAGCCCCGGCTTCTTCAATTCATCATTAGATTACTTATTCTCCCATCTATTTTGCCATCCTGGACACCTTTCCCTTTATTTGATCTAGTCAATGCCATTTTTCAGAGATTGTATTCTGAATTGAAAATAATTCTGTAGACGAATGTGTCAGAAGACAAGTGGGTTATCATCTCCTGCTTTATTTTCGCTTTACTTCTATAAACACAACCCAAGATTGTGTTAAATTTTTCAGTTACCATGAGATTCTGCTAACTTTGATTTAGCTTAGGTTCAACTAGGATCCTAAGGTTTCTTTCATATGAACTATTCTCCTTCTCCAAATAATCTTCATGATAAGTAAAATCACCTAGTTTTTACTTGGTCAGTGTCTTCTGTTAAGGCTTCACTCAAGTCAGATTAGATGTTTCCACCTCAGCGTAAGACACAGTATTTTTATGGATTAATAGCAACTCCTTAAGACTATAAATTGCAGAGAAGCTGCTAGTTTGCTTTTGTGGAAGCAGTTTTTTCTTTGAGTTTTCTATATGTTCTAATGGTAATCATTTCTAGGGCAGGAGGTGGTAGAGGTGAAGGTGAGGGAAGAAAAAGGAAAAAAGGAAATTTACATAAGAAGTTTTTTTTGTATATTTGAAAGGAATAGCAAGTTATATCCAGCAGATTTGCAGTTTCATGTGCAACCATCTTTTTATTGTTCTTTGTTATGGATATACTTGTCTTATTCCATGAATTAAAAATAAAAAGAAAATGTGAATCAAAGTATCCAAGTGAAATTTTTTTTTAAACTATATGCTAAAATCATAGTTTTGGAAACCTTTCCCCCAAATGCTTAGGAAGAACATGGAACTGAGTAAGCAACACTGAGAAAAAATTGGCCATGCGTCATGACAAAGTAGCAAGTTAAAAGTGGTCCATGCAAATACGGATGAAATGGAATGGATTAAATGTTACTCCATCTGATTCAAATTGGTTCATACATTATGACTGAGCCTCATAATAAGCACCTGAAACTTCAATACTATTATCCCCTTGCCACTCAACTGCCTCTTCCTACCATGTCTGGATCCTAGGTATTAGTTTTCTTTCCATCTCGAAATTACCTTGTATGTATTTTTTGTATAAAATTATTTATGTGTGCATGCGATGTCTTCTAGTAGAATGTAAGCTCATTGAGAGGCAGGACTTTTTTTTTTTATAGTTAAAGTCTGACAGCAGAAGCTTAATAAATGTTTGTTGAGTTGACTTGCTAGAGCTATCCTCTGTGATTGGAGGAGTTTATTGCCCCCAGTCAAATCTGCCCATGATTCATATTGTCCCCACTTTTTGGCTGCAATTTTGCCTACTTCTCACTTCAAAAATAGGGCAGGTGGAAGGTGGTGCAAATTGGCAAAAGAAAGTAGTTGCTAGTTATTCTTTCAGTATAATTTCTACTAGAACTGGGGTTACACTTGGCAAGAGGAGAGAATTTCAATTCCTCTCTATATTCTTTGAGAGTATCTTTGGGAAGTCTAGCAATAGATACATTGGGGCTGCTAGGAGGATGCCCAGAGGCACAGAATCTTGAGAAATAAGAGATTAATTCCTCATCTGGTTGTTTCTTTGCATATGTCATGTTTCATCACATTAGTCCATTGAAGGCTGCTGTCATAGAATCATAAAATGTTTATGTTGTAGAATGTCAGAGCTGGAGAAGAGCTTAGAATATGGAATACTGAATTTTAGATCTGAAAGTCACCTTAAAGGATTCCTAATCTAAGTTCTCGTAGTTTTCAGTTTGAGAAACAAAGAGTAAAAGAGAAGTGATTTTTTCAAGTTCCTGCCTAAGGTTATCACAATCTGGCTTCCCATCCCTGCTTGTGGCTCAAGGACTCATTTCTTTGATGTAGTACTCAAAATACAAAGAGCTTAGACACTGGTAGAATTCCAGATCTAGAAAGAAACTTAGAGATCATTTCCAAAGGATTTTTAACCTGGGGCAGGGGGATGTCTATGAACCTAAAAACACTAATAATTGTATTTCGATATAATTGTTTTTCTTTGTAATCCTATTTTATTTTATACATTATTTTGAGAAGGGGTCCATAGACCTCCTCAGTCTGCCAAAATGGTCCACAAAACAATAAAAGCGTTGAGTCCCTCATCTAAACCAAGGCATTCAATTGTTTTTTTTTTTCAGAAGAGCAAACTGAGGCTTAGAGATAACGTGACATTATTTCCCCACTTCCTCGAGTACAAGCAGTATTTTTCACATTGTTCTAAACTGGGAAGCAAAGTAGGTTGTTTTTTGTTCACATTGCCTACTTCCAGTCCCTGGAAAGAGAAGAAAAAACCCAGTAGTGTTTCCAGAATTGGATTCTGGCCAAATAATTTCAATAGCAGAGGAAAGAGCTTCTGAATGGATGAGTGTGTACAAAAGGTAAAACCAGTCTACAATCATCTCTGTTGTAATTCAAGAACAAGAAGAAATAATGTGGAAAAGATAACCACCTCTCAGAAAAGCAAAAAAGCAAGGGAAGAAAGGGTTTGGCACTTTCTGCTTCATTTAATTTGTGGTTGCTTTTGTTGTCATTATTCACAACTCTATGTTCTGTGAACTTTGAAGATCTCACAAGAGTTTTAATTAGGCCTAGTTTCTCTCTCTCTCTCTCTCTCTTTCTCTCTCCCTCTCTCTCACCATGTGATATCCACATGTCTCTTGTTATCAGCTCTAAACTGTAAGGCTATCCTGTGACTTCCTGGCAGCACAACCCCAAAGCAAACGAAGTATACACTGTTCCTACACACAAAGCAGGCTTAATCCAGTTGAGGAAATAGGGGTTACATACGTGGAGCTTTAACTAGAAATTATTTCTACTGGTACAAAACCAGCTAAGTGACATATGTGGGCAGTGATGCAGAGAACCATCTGTGGGGAGAGATACTGAGGGTGCAGAAGTCAGTCTTAATAATGGGGGCAGTCATTCTGAGAGAAGAAAGCACAGCCCACAATCCCAAGAGGGTTGGGGGAATGGGAGGTAGACCCAGAGAGACATGTGCCATAGCAATGCAGAAGCTAGAGTCCCTGGGGGAAATGGTTTGAAGGTTATGTAATGTATCATGACAGGCTAGTATATAAGGTAGTCATAAGGTAGGGGGTAGCAGTCACAGCAGGGAGGAAGGGTACTCTCCCTTAGAGTAAGCTCATCTTCTGGGGAGAATGTGTGTTCCCTTCCCTTATATTTGTATCTTGAAGCTAAGTCCCATTCACCTTGTGCTAGTAATTACAGTTGTGTTCATATATTTTTAAAAAATACTGCACAGACATCAGATGATGTGAGTTGTTGGGTAACAGGAATGCTACCAGTATTCCATGGAGGGATAGATCCTGGTGCCTGGGCTGGGTTGGAGGAAGTAGCCAGGGAAAACTTCATGGAACAAATGGGACTTGAATTGGTCATTTGGAGGATGGCATGATTTAGTTTTTCAGGGAGAAATAGGAGAAGGCTCATTAAACAATTCTTCAAGAGGAGGAATAGAATGAAGAGAAAGAGGAGGGAAGGGAAACAAAGAAGGCAGGGAGGAAGAAAGGGAGAGAGGCAGGAAAGCAGGAAAGAAGGTAAGGAGGGAGTGGTAAGGGAGAAGGGAAGTGAGGAAAGAGAGAGGAAATGAAAAATCAAGAGGAGATAAATACAGAAAAAGAGACTGAATTGTTAACTCGAAATGGAGCAAAATTGGGAAACTTTTCAGTAGTGAAACTGGCCATCACTTGCATTTCTGCATCATACCATCCACCTCATAGCCATGGGGGAAAAGTGATACTGTAGTTCAGTTAGAACAAAGATCTGACTGGTTTTCTTTACTTTTGCAATTGATGGTGATGGTGTCATGGGAATCATAGCAAACAAGTAGCATAAACTGAGAGTTGGAAGAGAGACTATAGAGTGTCTAGTCTAGTCCGATCCAACCAGTTATTCAATAATCATTTATGGAGGGCTTCCTATGTGCCAGGCAGTGTGATAATCACCAAGGATACTAAGAAGGGCAAAAAGAGTCCCCTGCCTCAGAGGTACCTATCTTCTAATGGAGGAGACAATGTTCAAATAATTATGCATGTACAACATGACAAACATTGTCAACAGAAGGTAATTTTAGAAGAAGGCACTAGTAGTAGTGGGGGAAGGAGAGAAAGGCTTCCTACAGGAGGTGGGATTTGAGATGAGTCTTGAAGGAAGTTGGGAAGAAGTGAGAGAGAGCATTGTAGGCATGAGCAAACAGCCAGTGCAAAGACACAGAATTGGGAGATGGAGTGTCAAGGGAAAAGAAGAGCAAAAAGGCCATTGTAGCTGAGTCATAGAGTACATGCAGGGAAGAAATGTAAGAAAACTGGACAGGTGGAAAGGGGCCAGATTTTAAAGAGTTTTAAAAGTCAAATAGAGTATTATTTTTTTCCTGGAGCTCATAGGGAGAAAACTGGATTTTATTTTGTAAGGAGATGACGTAGTCAGAACTGTGCTTTAGGAAAATTACTTTGATAGCTAAGTGAAGGATGGATTGGTATGAGGAAAACTTTTGGGGGAGAGAAACCAACAAGAAGGTTATTTCAAGAGTCCAGGCCTGAATCTATGAGAAGTCTGCATGAGGGTGGTAGCCATGCATGGGTAGAGAAGGGGGCATATATGAGAGATGTTATAAAGGTAAAAATGACAAGACTTGGCTACAGATTAGATGTGTGAAGAAAGTAAAAATCAAGGAGTCATGAATGCCATCAAGGTTTTGGGCTTATGTTCCAAGGAGAATTCTCAACAGAAGTAGTACCATGAGAAAACTAGAGAGGAGAGAGTATGTAGGAGAAGAGAGAGATTGATAGGATGAAGGGTGTTGAGAGGTCAATAAGGATGTAGACAGAGAAAAGACCATTAGATTTGGCAATTAAGAGCTCATTGATTACTTTGGAGAGAAAAGTTTTAGTCAAATGATGAGATTGCAAGACAGGTTATAAAGGGTTTAGAATCTAGTGAGAAGTGAGAAAGTAGCAGCACTGATGGTAGATAGCTTTCTCATATATACAGTATGTTTGTATATGCACATCAGAGATGTAGGATCAAGTAAGGATCTTTTTTTTTTGTTTGTTTATTTTATTAAATTTTTTTTTGAGTTACATATTTTCTCCCCGTCTTTCCCCCACCCACCACCCCAAGACAGCCATCCCAGTGTTTCCCCCCTCCCCCAGCCTATTCTCTCCTATGTCACTTTTTGGTAGGGCAGGATG
>CM053581.1:287730348-287801481 GCA_028627135.1 Pseudochirops cupreus
GTCGATTTTTTAAGGCATTCTTCTCCTCATTGGCATTTTGGGCCTCTTTTGCCATTTGAGTTAATCTATTTTTTAAGGTGTTATTTTCTTCAATCAGGTTGTTGACTCTCTTTTCATGATTTTCTTGCATCATTCTCATTTCTCTTCCCAATTTTTCCTCCACTTCTCTTATTTGGTTTTCAAAATCCTTCTTAAGCTACTCTATGGCTTTTAGGCAGTCTACATGTTTCTTGGAAGCTTTTTATGTGGTAGTTCTGACTGTTTTGTCTTCCTCCCATTCCATGCTTTGATCCTTTTTGTCCCCAAAAAAGGATTCTAGAATTCGATTGCTGTTCTTACTTTGCTTCCTTTGCCTGCTCATGTTGCCAGTGAATAATTTGACTTTTTAGCTCTGTGGAACTCTGCTTCCAGAAGGGAAAGCTCTGTCCCAAATCACTGGGGTTTTCACAGCTGCCAGAGCTATTAGGAGGCTGCTGCAGCCCCCATCAGCTTTGGCTCATTGAAAACGCACCCTACAACCACCACCCAAGCCTGTTATCTGGATCCAAGCCATTCATCGCAAGAACACTTAGCTTCTGAATGATGGCTTGGCCCTGCTGCAGTCTGCAGGCTGGGAGCTCTGAAGCAGCCACATGGAGGTGGCTGCATGGCTGCCACTTCTGCTGCTTCCTTGCCCTGGAGGCAGTTTGGCCGGACTGCTTTTCTCCCCCAAATTTAGCTGAGTTCCACTGACCTTTCACTTAGTCTTTGTTTCTCGTAACTTCATAATTCTGGAAACTGCCACAGCTGCTGCTGATCCACTCTCCTGAGGGCTCCAGTTGTGCTGGCCACCCTGGGGCTGAACCATGGTTTCAGCCTGTGTTGGTTTCAGCTCCCAGCATGCTGTAATAAGCCTTTCCTGCTGAGCTGCCTTCAGCGAGAGATGTTTTTCTGCACTTTTGTGTGAGTTTTGGAGCCCTAAAATTTGTTTAGAGTCATATTTTATGGGTATTTGAGGTGGCTATGTGCGAACTGCAGCATTTTCCTGCTTCTATACTGCCATCTTGGCTCCACCCCCCAGAACACTCTTAATTAGTTTTCTTCAACAGTGGGGGTACATTGGAAAGAGCATTGATTCTGTTAGAATCTAAGTTTTTAAAGAAGCTAAATCAATTACAGCAGCAAATATACAGTAAAACTACACTATTGAGGGATCTCAACTTTTCCCTCTCAGAGCTAGATAAGTCTAACAGAAAAAAAAAGAAAGAAGCTAAGGAGGTAAATATAATTTAATAAGAACCAGATATGATAAGTCTCTGGAGAAATTTGAATGGGAATGGAAAGGAATATATATTTTTTCTCAGTGGTACATGACACCTACAGAAAAACTGACCATTTATCAGGGGATAAAAACACAACCAAATACAGAAAAGCAATGCATTCTTTTAATATCACAATGAAATAAAAATTACATTCAATAAAAGGTAGTAGAAAGATGGATTAAAATTAATTGGAAACCAAATAATACAATCCTAAAGAATAAGTACATTAAAGAATAAATAATAGAAACAATCAATAATTTCATTAAAAACAATGGCAACAAGACAACATACCAAGATTTATGGGATGAAGCAAAGCAAAACTTAAGGGAAATTTTACATCTTTAAATGTTTACACCAATAAAATAGATAAAGAGCAGATCAGAATTGGGCATGCAACTAAAAACATTAGAAAAAGAATAAATTAACAATCCACAAGTTAAACACCAAATTGGAAGTCCTGAAAATCAAAGGAGAAATTAATAAAATTGAAAGTAAGAAAACTATTAAACTATATAAATAAAACTAGAAATTGGTTTTATGGAAAAAAATAAAATAGATAAACCATTGGTTAATTAATTAAATAAAGGAAAGAACAAAACAAAATTACTAGCATCAAAAATGAAAGATGTGAATTAACTACTAATGAAGATAAAATTAAAACAATTTGGAGCCATTTTACCCCATTACATAATAATAAGTCTGTCAACCCAAGCAAAATGGATGAATATTTTCAAAAATACAAATTGCTCAGATTGACAAAAGAGGAAATCTCAGATAATTGCATCATAGAAAAATAAACTCAACAACTCATCAATAAAATCTCAAAGAACAAATCCGGCAGACCAGACGGTTTCAAAACTGAATTCTATCAAACATTTAAAGAGCAATTAACCCCAATGATAATATTGAGTATAACCTATTTGGAAAAATAAAAATCTATAGACCAATTTCCCTCATAAATATTGATGCAAATTTTAAAAATACTGGCAAGAAGATCACAGAGCGATCAGGTGATATTTATACCAGGGATGCAGGGTTGGCTCAATATTAGGAAAACTCTCATCATAATCAACCACATCAATAAAAAAACCAACAGAAATAATGTGATTATCTCGATAGATGAAGGAAAAGCCTTTGACAAAATACAACATTCATTCCTTTAAAAAGAAAAACCCTAGAGTACATAGGAATAAATGGAGCTTTCCTTAATATGGTAAATAATATCTATCTAAAAATTATCTATACTGGTATAAGCTAGAAGCCTTCCCCATAAGATCAGAGGTGAAGCAAGGACAACCACTATCACAACTATTATTCAATCATGTTAGCTACAGCAATAAGAGAAGAAAAAGAAATTGAAGGAAATAGAATAGATAATGAGGAAACAAAACTATCATTTTTTGCAGATGGTATGATGGTATTCTTAGAGAAATCTAGAGAATAAACTAAAAAAACTAGTTGAAATAGTTAACAACTCTAGCAAAGTTGCTGGACATAAAATAAGCCCACTTAAAATCATCAGCATTCCTATGTATTACTATCAAAGTCCAAAAGCAAGAGATAGAGAAATCCCATTTAAAATAACTATAAATATAAAATACTTGGGAGTCTACCTGACAAGACAAACCCAAAAACTACATGAGCATAATTGAAAACACTTTTCACATGAATAAAGTAATATCTAAATAATTGGAAAAATATTAATTGCTCACAGGTAGGCCAATATAATCAAAATGACCACTCTACTTAAATTCATCTACTTATTCAGTGCATAACCATCAAACTACTAAAATTATTTTATAGAGCTAAAACATATCATTACAAAATTTATCTTGGAAGAACAAAAGTTCAAGAATATCAGGGGAATCAATGAAAAAAATGAAGGAAGGTGGTCTAGCTGTACCAGATCTCAAACTGTATTATATAGTGATAGTCATCAAAATAATCTATTAACTGACTCAGAAATATAGTGGTGGATCAGTGAAATAAGTTAGTTACACAATATATTATAGTAAATTACCATAGTAATTTAGTGTTTGATAAACCCAAAGGCCCAAGCTTTTGGAACAAAAATTCATTTTTTGACAAAAATTTCTGGGAAAACTGGAAAACAAGGCAGAAACTAGGTAAAGACCATCATCTCACATATTATATCACCATAAGGTCAAAACGGTTACGTGGTTTAGACATAAAGGATGATCCATAAACAAATTAGGGGAACATGGAATAATTTACCTGTCAGATCCATGGACGAGTGCAGAATTTAGGATCAAAGAAGATCTAGAGAGCATAGTGAGATGTAAAATGGATAATTTTGATTGTATAAAGTTAAAGAGTTTTTTTTTTCCCAAAACAAAACCAGTACAACCAAAATTAGAAGGAAAGCAGAAAACTAGGTGGAAATTTTATGGCGGGTTTTTGAAAAAGGCTTCTTTTCTCAATTTGTGTAGAGAACTGAGTCAAATTTATAAGAATACAAATCATTCCCCAACTGATAAATGGTTAAAAATATGAATGAGCAGTTTTCAGATAAAGAAATCAAAATCATCTATAGCCATAGAAAAAAATGCAGAGTGAAATGAGCAGAACCAGGAGAACATTGTACACATTAACAGCAATATTATGTGATGCACAACTCCGAATAATTTAGCTCTTCTCAGCAATACAACAATCCAAGACAATCCAAAAGGATTCATGATAAAAAATGGTATCTTCCTCCAGAGGAAGAACTGATGGTGTTTGAATACAGACCAAGGCATATTATTTTCACTTCCTTCTTTTAGTTTGAGTTTTCTTCCACGAAATGACTAAAATGAAAATTTTTTGTATGATTGCATATTTATAACCTCTATCATATTGCTTACCCTTTAGGGAAGGGCGAAGGGAAAGAGAGAGAGATAGAATTTGGAACTCAAAACTTAAAAAAAAAGAATTTTAGAAATTGTTTTATGTGTAATTGAGGGAAAATAAAATATTATTTAAAAAAGACATTCAGACTTTTTCCTTCAAGTAACCCTTTAACATCCTGCCAATGTTCTCTCTCTAATTTCTCCCTAACCCTTCCTCTGAAAGGATGGGAGATGTGATAGAATTTGGCAAGGGTGTAGTAGGTATGATATGGGAGGGGCCTTCATATAGCATATATATAATGTCAGCAAATGGCCCTGAAACAGGATTAAGATTCAGTTTGGTGCCAGTACTGTGTGAGACATGGTTCAGTGTGAATCCTTACCTAAGTGAGAGTGCTTAGGAACCTCAGGGGATCTTTGCAAGTCATCCAACTGTGTTTGCATTTTCTCACATAAATAGGTCATTTGCAGGAAGCATCATTGTAATATTATTTTTTTCCTTGTTCTCCTAAGTTAATAATTATCTGAGAAGGGAACAGATGTTTATTCAAAGGAGGTTGAATAAAAATTTAGAGATTTAAAATTCTGAGGATGCTTCCAATTCATTCTTGGAACTAAATTAAATAATGTGTATCATGGTGATAATAGATATAAATTTTCTTCTGATACGGGAAGTTATATCTCTTAGCCACACACACACACACACACACACGCGCGTGCGCGTGTGTGCATGCACATGTGCACTAATATCTCAAAAGGTATGCAAGGTCACAATTATCTTAGTTATTGGTTAATATCCTGTTTATCAAATAATTATGCGCATGATTTAACTGTTGGCAAAAGTATTAGTCTGAACAAAAAAGAATCTGTTTAACATTAAAAATGTCTTCTATTCATTTATGGAAGCATTATATTGGCCATACTTTGTACTCTTTTTTATTGGACATTAATTTTGGTACTCAATTTGAGTGCTAGAATTCCTTAATTTCTCTTTAAGTCAAACTGGAATAGATGTATATTAACTTCATTTTCATGTGCTCAAGTTCAAATGATTATCATTTCTCATTGTTTTTATCTCCCCGACATCAGTGTGGTGCAGAAGAGACAGTGCTGAAGTAAGATCTAGACTTGAGTTTAGATCCTGGCTCTGCTACTTAGGACTATCTGTATGAGTTTGAGTAACCTAAAGTCTCTGGGCCTCAATTTTTTCAACTATAAGATGAAGAGATGGAACTAGATGACTTCTGAGGACCCTTCCAGCCCTCGATCTTTGATTCTGTGACCTCTCACTTCCACCTGCACCTCATATTCCTATTGTTACACTCAAAAACAACCTTTTATTGCTACTGTCTAGATCTATTGCAATGGAAAATAAATGGAAAATCCAGCTCCTACTTTCTTCCTTCCTCCATAATGCCATCCATCCTTTCTTCCTTTCCTCCTTCACTGTTCCTTTCTTCAAGGGAGCTAGATCTACCATGGGATTAAAAAGTACCATTTTATCCAAATAATCTTTCAAATGCCATCCTTTTGTGCTGCTGCTTTGAAGAAAAAATAATATAGATTTAATAATTCATTTTATCAATATGACTAATCATGTTAATTTGTCCCCTGTTAAACTTTCTTATAATTCTTGGTATAAATTTAACTTATTTCTATTTAATATTTTTACATATGTTATTACATTCATTCTTACGCTGTTTTAATTAATTTTTTTGTATTAATATTCATTGATGCTATCAGTTCCTAGCTATCATTCTTCATGTTGTCCTTTTTTTGGTTTTTGTTTCAAGATCCTATCTCTGCAAAGGGGAATTTGGCAGCACGCCAATTTTATTTATTTTGAGAACATTGTATTTTGTAGGGAGATAAGTTATTCTTTGGATGCATGATACAACTCACTTGTGACTCCTTATGGTGTTGGGGTATTCTTTGTTCCCTGCTCTCCTCCACCCCGACCACATGGTAGCTCATGTACAGCTCATTCAGTTGTTTTTCTTTCTGATTTGTTTAGGTTAGTTATTTCCAACTTTATTCATTTCTTATATATTTTAGAGCTTTTCATGTATGCCATTTACATTTTCCGTCACATTGCCAAAGGCTTGAGTGTAAATATATTTATGATGATTTGACTTTATTATATTTACATTTGGTGGAATTTTTCCCTTCACTTTTAAAAAAAATTTTGCTAATGTGACTTTCCATTCTCCCATTTAAAAGTAATACACTTTACAGTTTGCATTATTGGTCCTAAAAACCACATCTTTGTTTTCTTCTGTTTAATTATTTTGAAAATGTTCTGTTCTGTTTATTTGTCATTAATTTCTCTCATTTCCAGTTTTGAGCATGTTTTGGATCTTTTTGTTACTTTTCTAATCTATTGAAATTATGTACTTAGTGCATTATTTCTGTCTTTTTATCCATTTTTGGTATAAATGTTCAGAAATATACATTTGTTTTTGAGGCCCCCTTTACCTATATCCCATAAATATTAGTGCTTTTTGATATTATAATTATCTTTGATTTTTGTGTTTCTGTGAATTTTTGTTGACCTATTTATTATTCACAACATTGTTTTTAATAACTTTTTGTCTGCTTCTTTTGCTTATGTTCCCTTCATCATTATTTTAATTTTTTAAAATTTCTGGTAAAAGATATATTTAAACATTTTTATCTTTAGGAATCTATTTATGAGTTCTTTATGCCCTAAAACATGATATATTTGGTAAAAGTATGTTTGATTAAAAAAAAACAAATAAACCACGACAAAAACTTTGTGATCTTCATCAAATTATCTTCATTCATCTGTTGAACTGTTTTTCCCCCCAGTATTCTCTTAAAGCTTGTAATCTCCTCATTGACTACCTTTATTTGATTTGTCGAGTTCCAACAGAAGACTATTCAAATCCACATCTATCAATACTTTGTGGTAAGAACTGTAATATTATGAAAAGAATGGTAAGTTCAAGATTTGGGCTTCAAACCATGGCTCTCAGACTTAACTACCTTTGTAACCTTGGACAAGTCACCTAGTCTCTCTCAGTCTTATTTGCCTCATTTTACATCAAGAGCTTGAACTAGATTACGTCAAATACTCCTTCTATGTTATTATGAGACCTTGTTTCACATTTTTTTCCTCTAAGTAAATGTCCCAAATGCTGTTTTTTTCATATATACTTAATATTGTTACTGTTTCATTGACTTTCAAATTTTTAAATATAATCTAGTTCTTTTGTTTAGTTATCCTGTAGCTAACCATGAATAAAAATCCGTTTACTTTTGTATTCAGGGAAAACCAGTAATTTTACTTCGACTTCTGATTTTAAATCTGTATATATCCATATGTTTTATGTGAGTTCCTTGCTTTGCCCCCATGATACAATTCTTTCTATAGGTGTATGCAATCCATTTATACTCCAGATTACAATTGTTAAATTCCATTTTCTTTCTACAATTTCCTATTATATTATGTTTTTTTAAAAAATCAATATAAGACTACCTTCATTTGCTTTTTTGGAGGGGGGAGGAGAAGTTTAGAAACCTTTGGTTTCTAATTATTCTAATATTCCAGAAGGCAAAAGAGCTAGGATTATAACCAAGAATCAACTATCCAGCAAAACTGAGTATAATCCTTCAGGGGAAAATGGATAGCCAATGAAATAGAGGACTTTCAAGCATTCCTGATGAAAAGACCAGGGCTGAATAGAAAATTTGATTTTCAAGTACAATACTCAAGAGAAGCATAAAAAGATAAACTGGAAAGAGAAATCATAATGGATTCAATAAGGTTAAACTTTTGTTTTGGCAAGCAAAGTAGTACTTTGCTGCTTGTTTCAGCTATTCAAATGCCTTTGACCCTCACCTTTGATTGTACCAAAAATCATTGTTGGAAACAGTATACATTGTGTTGCCCTTAAAAGACCTAATTGAATTTTGAAGACCTTCCCTACCCTTCATAGTCCTAAAGGAATCTGAAGATCTTCCTTGTCCTTAATAGGCCTAACGTCATCACATGGAGCCCATGATGGGAGGAACTCACCAAAAGAGCAGAACAGAAAGGGTAGAATGAGAAGGAGCAGAGCAGATAAAAAGTGGAGCAGAGCAGCGACCAAGCAGAACAAGAGGGAGAATGCTTGTGATTTTGGCACTCTGTCTCTTGGCCTGTCAGACAAAAGCACCCAGTCTGTTGTTTTTAGACATAAGCCCTGAAAGAGGACTTTATTGCTGTTACAGAAGTTCTGAGGTTTTACTATTGATTTGTATTTGAGTTCTCAGAAAGAAGCTTTGTCTGTTGATTTGTCTTCAAATCAAAGACAGCTTTTGTCTTCAAACAGTAATGTGTCTAAATATTGATGTGGCTCTGTCAATCTTTGTCTTCCTAGAAACAGAAACTTTGAGGAGCTTGTAGTGGAGTGGTAAGCTGAGGTATGAAACAGGAGCAGAGAGTTGCCTACATGTGAATCCAGGCAAGAGCTGGGAGTGGTCAGACCATGGGAGAGGAGTCAGTGCTGTGTGGTTGGGAAGTCAGCCTCTAGTTAAGATGAAAGAAGACTTGACTTGGATACTCTGTATTGACTGTGACCTGTGGTGGATGGTGTTTGTACTTTCTGCTACCCCTTAAGAATGAGTGGCTTAAGGATGATTGGAAGCCAGTTTCAAGTCGAGATGAAAGAGGATCTTACTTGGATACTGTGTATTTATTGAGGAGACTGTGATTTGCTGAATAATATGTCTTGTTTAATATTATGTAGCTACCTTAGTAATAAGTTGTTATATTATATTGTTGTGAATGTTGTGCTTTAGTTTCCTGAATGTTTAGCTTTAGTTTATTGTTGAATAGAGTTCACTATACTATGTGATTAGATCCTTAAAGTTATTCACAGCAGCAGTCCCCAGGAGAGCTGCTCATGATTGGCTTTACAACTTTTTACATTTTTGCATGGGAAAATGATACCTATTACTCCTAAAAACTTTCTCATTATTAGGGCAGTTAAAAGGAGTATATGTAGACAGAAGGCATGTGTGTGAGTTGAATATGATGGTATGATTTATGGAAAAAAGAAAATAAATTTATTTTATATTTTCACTAATATGCATGAATCTCAAATCTTTCAGTTGTTCTGGCTTTTTTGTATTTTATTTTGTCACTTTTTTTCCTCACCCTTTAATTTTTGTCTTCCATCTGAACAATTCTGTTCTTCAGAAAAGCCACTGATATATTAATATCCCACACTTTGTTCTTTGCTGTCAATCTTACTTTTCTGGATTTTTTTTTTTTTACTTCCTTTGTGGATTTTTCTGGCTTCTTTATAGATTCTATAACTTCCTTTATTTTCCTTCTTTAGCTTATCAGTAACTCTTAATGTTCTTGCAGCAAACCTCATTTTACTGCTCTGTGTGTGTGTGTGTGTGTGTGTGTGCGTATGTGTGTATGAGGAGTTCTTATTATTATTCCTGTATTATCATTTTCTTCCCTTCAAGATACTTTGATTCACTTTCTTTTTAACCATAACTGTTCATTGTACTTGTAAATTTTCTTGTATATTTGCTTCCTTATTTCTTTTGCATTATTTTCCCTATAAATTGATTCTCCCTGTGACTGTTTCTTTAATTTCCATTCCTTGTGTGTATGCTTTTTTTTTTCTCTTGCATTATTTGGTTGTTATTTTGAGGTGATGAAATGGAGCTGGGTTTTAATCACAACTACTCACCCAACCATCTTGCCAGGTCTTCCTGGATCTGCTAATAATAGCCTATATTTCATGGTTACAACATACTTTACTAACTTTATCTAATTTTTTCCCCTTCACAATAATCCTGTAAGGTAAACAGTATAGGTGTTACTGTCTCAGTGTTACAGAGAATGAGACAAGCTCAGAGAGCTTAAATGACTTCCTTATCTTCATTCAGACAATAAATGTCTGAGGCTGGTTCAAACTCAAATTTCTTCTCATACCAAGTTCAGCACATTCTTTTTCCCATTGCATCATGATCTAGAAACCATTTAGTCTGATTTCATTTTATAACTTGGGAAACTAAGACTCAGGTTACATGGGTAAT
Organism: Pseudochirops cupreus; assembly: GCA_028627135.1. NCBI lineage: Eukaryota > Metazoa > Chordata > Mammalia > Diprotodontia > Pseudocheiridae > Pseudochirops > Pseudochirops cupreus. Next base: position 287,740,559 of record CM053581.1, read on the forward strand.
GAGAAGTAGCTCTCTGACTATAAATCTACCATTCTTTCTATAACACTACTTCATACATGTTGGAAGAGAAATGGTCTTTTAGATTATTTTTTTTTCAGAAAAGAGTTGGAATGAATATTTTCTAGTATTTTTCTAAGTTGTTTAGAACACAGATTTGCCCACAATAAGTGCGCAATAAATATCTGCTACTTGGTTGAATTGCTTAGTCATCAATTACTATGATTTTATTCCCTCTGTTTATAAATTAAATATTTGTATTCATTCTAAGAGATAAGAAATGATACTATTCCTTGAATTTCAACCCAGTGGCACAGACAAAATGTGAAATGAATTCACAAAGAGCTTTCTATGGTTCTTACAGAGTAGGGTTTTATTTTCTAAAGAGAAACTAAAAAAATCAAGACTAAGCGAGAGTACTATATTTTGATATATGTCATATCCAAATAATGTGTAAGTATTAATGATTTCTCCCACAAAATTTTTTTTTGTAAATAACATTATTCAATGGTATTTTTTTTTCAGATTAGAACACAGAAAGATGACACCATCATCTATAAAGGAAAAAAAAAGTACTTTGCTATTGATTTTACATTCACTGTTCATGCACAAGGTGGTGAAAATATAGGTCTACAGGGCTCAGTAGCTATAACTCCTGCTCACCTTGGCTGATTTGTGGCTTATTGTTTTCTGGAAAATATATTAGATTGCTTTGAATAGTAAATTGCATTTACTACCTCCAGACAAATAGGCGACTGTGCTGCTTCAATTTTGTACAAGTTTTATTGTTGCTTTCTATTACATTTCTATATAGTACTCCACAAGAACACACACTGAAACTCAAAGATGAGGTTCTTCCAGCTTTAAAGGACTCTAGTTCTGCTTCTACTCAATATAGTAGCTTATGGGATCTAAGTAAAATATTCTACCTTTTGTTTTTCCTTTGTGGTCAAAAAACATGCATGGTTTTATGTAAAGTCATTTAACCAATCTTCAAACATTTGTTAAATGCCAACTTATGCCAGGCATAGGATAGGAGCTAGGTTACAAAGGGAAAAAAATGTATATCAGTCTCTGCCATTAAGGACCTTTCATATTCCTAGGACCGACAACATATATATATACACACACACACATACATACATACATACATACATACATACATACATATATACATACATACATATACACACACATACATATATATACATACATACATATATATACACACATACATACATATATATATGTATATATATGTATATACAGAGAGAGAGAGATGTACAAAATCCATATGAAACATAAACATTATTTTGTGGGGAAGATACTAATCACTAGGGTATTCTAGTCATTTGTAGGTAGATATTAAACAGAAGAGATAAGTATGTCATCAGTTTTCCCTTTCAGATGGAGAAAACATTAACCACACTTTCTATTAGGGGAACATTGAGCAAAGGAAGCTCTATACACATCGTTATCTGTCCTCAGTCCACTGGTGCTGTTCCATGTTGCTCTGTTGCAGATTGCTTCTCCAGCTCACTTCATCAACATACCTCCAACACTCTCATATACCAGTCAAAAGTGTATCCTTCTTTTCAACACTCCCAGACACAGTTGAATTCCATCTCCTAGTTTAGCATTCACAATTCTTTAGTCTGTCAGACTAATAGTTAAGATTTGACAGTCTGAACTGCAACTCCAAGAATGAGAACCTAAGCCCAGTTTACCTTTTTCTTCAGGGCTTAGAATTTCTTAGTCCTTTGCAAAATCAACTTCATGATATTTGACATTTATAATTATTGAGAATAATAATTGAAAAAATAATATGAAAAGTGTGCATAATCAGACACATATTCTAGATTTTGGTAAAACACATTTTAAAGGGTTCAGAGGAAAAATAGACTCCTATATACTAAAATTCCACAGGGAAAGTCATGCTTATATCTTATACGATGACCAGGTGAGAGTTATACCAGGAATTCAGGGTTGGTTTAATATTAGGAAAACTCAGCATAATTGACCATATCAATAACAAAACCAACAGAAATTATACGACTACATAAATGGAAGCAGAAAAACTTTTGACAAAAGCACAACACCCATTCCTTTTAAAAACACTAGAGAGCATAGAATAAATTAAGTCTTCTTTAAAATGATAAGTAATATTAAGCTAAAACCATTAGCTAGCATTATCTGTAATGGGGATAAGTTAGAAGCCTTCTCAATACCATCAGGGGTGAAGAAAGGGTACCCATTATCGCTGTTGTTCAATAATACACTAGAAATATTAGTTATATATAAGAGAAGAAAAAGTAATTGGAAGAATTAGAATAGGCATTGAGAAAAGAAAATCATCACTCTTGGAAGACAATACGACATTATACCTAGAGAATCAACTAAAAACTAGTGGAAATAATTAATAACTGTAGCAAAGTTGCAGAGTACAAAATAAACCCACATAAATAATTTCTATATATTACCAACAAAGTCCAATAGGATGAGATATAAACAGAAACCCCATGTAAGATAACTGTTGACAATATAAAATACTTGGGAGTCTACCTACCAAGACAAATACAAGAACCATGTGAACACAATCAAATAATAACATTTTGCATACAAATAAAGTCAGATCTAAATAACCCAGAGTGAGAGGTACCTTTCCTGTTAATCTCCCAAGCCTCCCAGGTTACAAGACTGCTGTACCCTGCCTTTCTGCTGGCTCAGCTATTCCAGTGTTTTTCCTGGGGTGATGTTTTCTGGGTTTTTAGAAGTCAATAAGGGAGAGTGAGAGTGATGTACTTCTTACTCTGCCATCTAGTACAAAAACATTTAATAGCAGCTCTTTTTGCGGTGGCTAGGAACTGGAAATCAAGAAGATGTCTATCAATTTGGGAATAGCTGAACAAGCTATGATATATAATTGTGATGAAATATTATTGTGCTATAAGAAATGACAAGCAAGATGTTTCCAGAAAAACTAGGAAAGACTTAAGTGAACTGATGCAAAGTGAAGTGAATAGGACCAGGAGAATGTTATAACGGAAATATTGTATGTTGTTGTTGTTGTTTGTTGTTTCTAGGAGGGGACCACAGCATCAGCAATACAATGATTCAAGACAATCCCAAAGGACTTATGATGAACATACGAAACATACGATCCACCTCCAGGGAAAGAACAAATATTGTCTGAATACGGACTGAGACAGACTATTTTTAATCTTCTTTCTTTCATTCTTTTTTGTTGTTCAAGTCTTCCTGTACAAAATGACTAATATGGAAATGTTTTACATGATTGCAAATGTACAACATATATTGGATTGCTTACCATCTCAGGGAGGGAGAAGGGAAAGAATAGAATTTGCAACTCAAAACTTTAAAAAAAATTTAAAATTATTTTAACATGTAATTGAGGGAAAATAAAATATTAAATGGAAAAAAGAAAGTCATTTTTGAGGGACAGAAAATCATCAAGAATAAATCCTGGCTGCACTATTTACTTTTTTGTTTAAATATTAGCACTTTCTATCTTGCCAGGCTGGAAGTATGGTTGGCGCTTACAGATTCAATCCCACTGTTGATCAGCATCAAAGCTATGTGACCCTGGGCAAGTCACGTAACCCTGTTTGCCTCTCTTTCCTCATCTGTAAAATGAGCTTGAAGATAAAATGGCAAACCACTACAGTACCTTTGCCAAGAAAACCCCAAATGGGTTAACAAAGTCAGATACAACTGAATAACAGCAACAAATGACTTAAAGGGAAACAGTTCACTTGAGGAGGAAAAATAGAATTTTTCTGTATCTATGTGGATTTAAAGGTCAATTACCACCTGATTTAGATTTATAAAAGGAAGGTATAGAATATGGAGACAAGGCCAGATAATGGAAAACAGATATAAGAGCATGACGAAGTGCCACAAAAAGTGGCAGGAATGCTATCAGAATGAATGAGGCTAGTTAGTAAATCTAAGGATAATATTTTAAGCCATACTGTGAGAAAAGTATCAGAAAAGGGATCTGACCATTGCTTGAGTTTTATGGGGAAATAACTGACAACAGAGAAGAAATATAATTGCCTTATTTCCTTTTTTCTCCTTTTGTATTCTCTTTTCCATTCCTTGAGAATGACTTTTGACTTAGAAGTATCAATATCAAAATTATTAGGAAGAAGTTAACACCCAAGATAAATGAAGAGATAATAAGAGAGAAGCTAGCTGCCCTTGAGACAAACAGGGTTAAGTAACTTGCCAAGGGTCACAGAATTAGTAAGTGTCTGAGGCTAAATTTGAATTTAGGTTCCACTGATTCCAGGTCTAGTGGTCTTATCTACTGCTCCACCTAGCTACCTTACTCCTAGAAGATCTAGTACTTGAAGTTCAAATATTGAGAACTGAATTAGTCGGATGATTTATCCAAATAATGGGAGGCTGAAACATTTACATTCCTAATGCCCCTACCCTTTAATACTGGTATGTGAGTGTATCTGCATGTGGGCGGACCCGCCTGGAGATGGATAGAGGAGCTGTGTCTCGGTTCCTAAGACCATTGGAAATATGTGCTTTCCGATGTCTTAGCTGACTCTGTGAAAGGGTCATTCAACTCCCAAAAGGGTCGTAACCCACAGGTTGAGAACTGCTGATTTCAACGAACCTGGGATCAAAAAAAAATGTATGCAACAAATTGGCCCTTTTCTCTACATGAGGATATGGATTTTTAGAAGCTCTTTACAATCTGGAAGCAATTTACCTTTCTAGCCTTTTTATGCATTACTTTACCTAACATATACTACGGTTTGGTAAGCTGAGAGTTTTAGTGTACCTCCTACATATACTCCATCTTCCATCTCCATACCTAGTATGTGTACCATCCTCATTTTCTTTTTTCTTTTTTTGCTTTTTGGAGGGGTGAAGGTAGAGCAATTGGGGTTACGTGACTTGCCCAAGATCACATGGCTAGTTTTGTGTTAAGTGTCTGAGTCCACATTTGAACTCAGGTCCTCCTGACTCCAGGGCTGGTGCTCTATTCACTGTGCCCCCTAGGCACCCTAATCCTCATTTTCTTTATATTAAATATTTCATTTTTCCTAATTACATGTAAAACATTTTTTACAATTCATTTTTTAAAATTTTGAGTTCTACATTCTCTCCTTCCCTTTCTCCCCTACCTGTTCCCTGAGATGGCAAGCAATTTGATATGGCTCATACATGTGCAATCATGCAAAATGCAGTTTCATATTACTCATATTGTGAAAGAAAGTACAAACAAAAAACATGAAAAAATAAATAAAGTAACAAAAATAGTATGCTTTGATCTGCATTCAGACTCCATCAGTTCTTTCTCTGAAGGTACATAGTATTATTCATAAGCTTCTTGGAATTGTCTTAGATCAGTGTATTGCTGAGAATAGCTAAGTTATTCACAGTTGATCATAGTATAGCATTGCTATTACTCTGTACAATATTTTCCTTCTTCTGCTCGCTTCACTTTATATTGGTTCATTTAAGACTTCCCAGGTTTTTCTGAAAGAATCTTGCTCATCATTTCTGATAGCACAATAGTATTCCATCACACACCAGAAATTGTTCAGCCATTCCCCAAATGATGTGTCTTCTGTATCTGTACCACTTAAGATCCTTATTTTCTTCAATACTCAGTTCAAGTACTATTTTCTCCCCAAAGCCTTTTGGGGGCCCCCTTTGCTAGATGTTTGTGACTTCCTCCAAAAATTATATCTATTTTGTACATATTTTTGTATGGACCTATATCTGCTATATACCATCTCCTTTGATAAAATATAAGGTATATGTTTAACTTTTGTGAAACTTGGTTATCCTTGATAATATATAGAATAACAGTCCACATGAGGCAATATGTTGCATTGAACAAAGTTGTAGAATTAGAGACAAGAAGCCACGAGGCTGAAACTTATCTCGGATACTGTCTAACTGTGATCCTGGACTAGTCACTAATCTGTCTCAGTGTCAGTTTCCTAATCTGTAAATTGGGCATAGCTATCTCACAGTGTTGTGAGGATCAAATGAAACTATCTATATATCATCTATCTATCTATCTATCTATCTATCTATCTATCTATCTATCTATCTCTCTATCTATCTAATACACCACATATACATACACATACCTATATACACGCATACACACACACCTATATAGTGCTTTACAAACCTAAAATGCTATATGTATGCACACATATGCATGCTAGATATTATTATCAATAAATACTAATTGATTTCTGACTGATAAAACACTCCATTACACTCCTTGTAAAGGATTCTTCAATAAACTCAAACGATGTTTGATGTCATTGATGTAGAGTGATTACTATTCCTCCAGTGATGGAGATTGTAGCCCTTGTATGCCTGCCTATCCTGTGCAGCTCTAATTCATGTTTTTGTTGTTTTCTTGGTAGCCACCTTGCAACTCAGACCAGAGACTATTAGTACCCTTAAGGACTTAACTCCTTCAGTTTCAGAGTTCTGGTGTTTCCATTGTCTTGATTGTTAAATGCTTTACAGGACCATGATCCACATATCCAGGCCAGGCTGAACTCCCTTTATTTATTACTATATTGATGATAGCCACTGTATACTGTAAAAGGGCTGTCAATCTACTTGCCTAAAGTTCCACTCATTACCCATGATGAGTTTTGTTTTAAAAAAAAAATACTTCTCCCCAGACACCATGCTTCTGCATATATTGTCTCCCCCTATTAGAATGTAAGCTTCTTGAAAACAGGTGCAATCTTTGCTTTTGTATTTGTATCCCCAGAGCGTAGCACAATATCACAAATATTAAGTGCTTAATAAATGTTTTTTCATTCATTCATCCATCGTGCTCGGGGCCCTCCTAAAGTTTTATTTTTCCTCTGCGTTGTGAAGATACCAATGGAGCTGTCCGTTGTGAGGATGCCAACAGATTACTTGAACTACTTATTGTTACTATGCCCCACTGAATTGCCCTTTGTGTTAGTTTCAACTTCACTGATTCTTCCTGAAAGAAAAGCCTATTTTTCTCACACTACTATCCCTCCAATAATGTTATATCTTGAAAATCATGGAACACCAAACTGTAAAACACATTATCATTATTATTATTTTTTCCCCCATGCAACCTTCTCTCCCTCAGTACCAACACTGTTTTCTGTATTTAGCACCTTTTATGTAGACCTGGTAACCTCTATCCACTTCACATTCACTAAGTACACAGAACCTCAAGCTTTAACCATAAAGAAATCTTGGTGAAAAGCTAGAAGAAATCAGTCATGCCTAAAACATAAGAGCATCTGACCTTGTCAGGAAGAGGATCCAGAAAGCTCAATTTCCTGGTTCAAGTTTTGGGCATTTCTGGGGCTAATTGAAGAGGAATTTTAAAACAGGAAAGATAAATGGTCTTGTTCTTAAAATGCCACCGAGTTTAACTGGAGGTGATCCTTGCAAATCAGGAGAAAAACAGCAATGGATGTTTTGCCCAGAGCAGGAAAGTTAATGTTCCATAAGAAAGTATCATAACGAAAAAAGAGAATAAAAGAAATAAAGGAAGAGAACACACAGTCTGACCCTTTCTTATCAGACAAGGCAAGTTTCTGAAGTTGACATACTGGAATGATTTGCTAAGAGTGTATAGTTATTAGGTATTCATGGAAAAATGATTTCCCGCTCAACAAGATAAAAAGGGCTGGTTCGGTAGGAAGAACACTGGATTGGAGGACAGAGCACTTGGGCTGGAATATTGACTTTGCCACTTACTAGCTGTGTGACTTTAGGATCTTATTATTTAGATGGTGAAAAAAGTCCCATAAGGGATGGTCTCCTCATTCTGAAGCTGAGGAAGCTCTCAGACAAAATGAGGACAGTCACATGAGTACTGTCTATAGATCACTTTGCGAATTGTAGAAATATATATATATATATATATATATATATATATATATATATATATATATACACATATATATATGTGTGTGTGTGTGTCTGTGTATACATATGTGTATATGTATATGTATTCACACACACATATATATAAATATATATATGTAAAGGAGTATTATTATTATTATTGAGTCAGATCAGTTTAGAATCACTCACCATCATGACTTGATCTTGCTAGCATTAAGCTTTCTTGACATCATCCATTTGCAAGGATTTGAGGCAGTTATTGAAAGGGAATCCAAGATGTAAATCTTGTAAATAATTCAGCAAAGCTGGTTTGAAGATGTCACTGTGTTGAATTGCCAAAGGTAAGTGTCGCATCTTCATTATAGAAATAAATATATCATGGTCATTGGCCTGATTGGCTTTTTGTCCTCAGCTGAGAAATGAATATGGAAGGCTTTCCAGGAGATTTTTTTAGGCTGTCCAGTTCAAGAGTGGGGAACCTATGACCTCAAGGTCATATGTGGCCTTCTAGGTCTTTGGGTGTGGCCTTTTGATTGAGACCAAGTTTTACAGAACAAATCCTTTTATTAAAGGGATTTGTTCTGTGATGTTTGGATTCAGCTGAAGGACCACATTTGAGGGCCTAGAAGACCATATGTGGCCTTGAAGCCATAATTTCCCCATCCCTTGTGCAATCCTTTCTTAATCTGAAAAAAAGAAAAAAGATCCATAATGTGTTTATTTAGAGAATTTTATTGGATAGGGGAGTTGGGAATGGGAAACAATTTTTGGTTAGAGATGAGAAAGAGGGAGGGATGGAAGAAGGCAGAAAAAGAGAGAGAGAGAAAGAGAGAGAAAGAGAGAGAGAGAGGAGAAAAGAGGAACATGATGAAGATGATGAAGATGATGAAGGAGAAGAAGAAGAAGAAGAAGAAGAAGAAGAAGAAGAAGGAGAAGGAGAAGGAGAACGAGAAGGAGAAGAAGGAGAAGAAGAAGATGAGGAGGAGGACGGAAGGAAGGAAAGGAAAAAGTAAAAGACTAAGAAAGGAAAAAGTGAGAGTGAAAGAAAGAAGAACAGAAAGACAAAAAGAAAGATAGGGAGAAGGTGATTTAGAAAAGATGAAAAGTTTGCTATATGTATACATGTATGTATATATACATACACACATATGCACTCAACGAGTGGTATGGTACATAGGTATTAAAAAGTTCAAATAAGGGGAGTGGCTAGGTGGCACAGTGAATAGAGCACCAGCTGTGGAGTCAGGAGGACCTGAGTTCAAATCTGGCCTTGGACACAACACCTTGGGCAAGTCAGTTAACACCAATTGCCCTGCCTTCCCTTATCCAAAAAGCAAAAAAAAAAAAAAAGGTCAAATAAGGGGAAACTTTTGGGGAAATGGGGTTCTTTAAAGACCTTCACAAAAATGAATAAATAAATGGGAGATATATCAAGTGTTTATTAGGCGAAAAGCACTGTGCTAAGAATTTGGGACAGAGAGAGGAAGTGAGTGAAGATGGCAGAGTGATATTGAGCATGTAGTGAAATTCTTTCCACAAACATTTCCTAATAGTTTTAGAAAATGTGCCAGACCAAATCCTGATAGGGAAATTGAGAAAAATTCACAAGGGGTCCTTAATCCAGTTCAGTTTAGCATAGGAAGACAGACAGGTAGGTCTACTGATGTTGGAGACAGAGTTGGGCTAGCAGAATATGGCATGGGGCATTCTGGCACTCAGGAAGAGATCATGCACCAAGGCAAGAGGAGGTCTCAAACTCATAATGGGGTACTCACATCCACAAGTGAATGTGATGGGGACAGGTAGCAATTGGCATCTTTGTTGTCCACTACCCAGTCAGGGTTACACATCCAGGGTGGAGTAAAAGAGGACACACACACACACACACACACTACAGTTGCATCCACATAAAGAAGCCCTAGGTGGTATATGTAGGAAATTCAGAAAACAGCAGAAGCAATGGTGTGGTTCAAATTTCAGGCACAGAGTCTCACTTTCATTACCTAGCCCAGTTGTCAGAGGAAAGTCCAGGGTGGCAATCATAGAAGAAAGATGAGCCTATAATTTTACTGTGGTGAGCCCATAGAGCTTTCTAGGTGCCTGATACGGGTAAAGTACCACAGTAGTCAACATATTATGCTATTATAGTGATAGGGACCTTCAACACACAAACACAGAAGCAATGCCCTCTAAGTCATCAAAAAGCATTTCTTCAGGGGGGAAAACACAGTTTAGGCACAAACTCAACAAGAGTTCCTAGAAGAAATAAAATAAGAGTATAAAAAAGAGTTAAATGATTTTATAAATACAGTGCCAGTACTTGAGGAAAAAACTGGAAAAGAAATAATAGCTTAGCACAAGAGGTACAAAAACTTGCCTAAGCAACAAACTCCCTAGAAATTTGAATGGAAGAAATAGAAGCTAATGACTCCTCAAAATAACAAGGAATATTTAAAACAAATCAAATCTGAAAAAAAAGAAAAGAAAATGTAAAGTTTCTCATATCAATAACAACTGACCTGGAAAACAGATCAGGGAAGGAAAAACATTAAAAATCATTGGAGTGTCTGACATCGTGACAAAAAACCAAAAAACATAGACATCATATTTCAATAAATCTTAGAAGATACTTGCTCAGATGTCTTAGAACCTGAGGACAAAGTGGAAATAAAAAGAATCCACTGATCACTTACTGAAAGAAACTCCAAAATGAAAACTCCCAGGAACATCATAGTCAAAATCCAGAGCTGCCAAGACAAAGAAAAAAAAAAACAAAGCTTCAAGCAGTCATAAAAAAAAAATTGAAATAACAAAGATCCCCAGAAAGGATCACAAATGATTTAGCAGTCACTCCTATAAAGGAGCAGAGATTCTGAAAAATACAAGTGAAGTATTTGGGGTCAACAGATAAAAATAATTTACCTAACAAAAATTGAGTACAATATTACAGGGGAGGTGAGTGAATGAATCTTTAATGAAATAGAGAATTTCTAAGCATTCCTGTTGAAAAGACCAGAGCTGTGGACAAACTTTAAAGTACAAACACAGGAGTGAAGAGAAACATAAAAAGTTAAGCATGAATGAATAATGATAAAGAAGTAAGCAAAGATAAACTGCTTACATTCAAATATGAAGAGATAATACGTGTACTCTCTCTGATCCCTTTTATCATCAGGGTTTAGAGATGGAGTCCAATTAGACAAAGCCTGTGATTGGTTCCATTATTTCTTGTGATCTTAAGAAAAAAGAAATAGGAATAGAGGGGAGAGAGGAATACACTGTGGAGCAAGGGGGAAGGAAGGTAAGGGAAAATCATCCCGTAAAATGAAAGAATAAAAAAAGACATCTATAAAGAAAGGATGGGGGAGCAACTTACACTTGAACCTCACTCTCATCTAAACCGATCAAAAGAAGGAAAACATACATAGTTGGGTACAAAAATGCATTTCACTCAATAGTGAAACAGGAGAGAAAGGGAAGGGGGAATTAGAAAGAGGGTAGATTAAAGGAGAGATGAGTCATAGGCAAAGCAAACTAATTATGTGCAAAAAATATTCATAGCTATTCTTGAGGTGACAAGAATAGTAATCTGACAGGGTACCCATAAATTTGGGGATGGAAGAAGTAATATGATGGAATACTACCATGCTGAACTTTTACCAGTGTATTTACCAACCAAGATTCCAGAGGACTTAATGAAGAAGCATTCTACCCACCTTCTGATAGAGAGGTGAAGGACTTAGAGTTTAACATATATACACACATATGCACATATCCACACATACAAAGTACACACAGACACGCACACATGTATATGTGTGTACACACATACCCATCACAATACATGCATATACATATGTGCTCACACAGCTACATAGCCATACATGTACATGCATACATACATTTACAATGCATGCAAACATACACATACATATGTATGGACAGCTAGGTGGCCCAGTGGATAGAGTGCCAGATCTGAGGTCAGGAAGAGTCAACTTTGTGTGTTCAAATCTAGCTTCAAATGCTTGCTAGCTGTGTGACCCCAAGCAAGGTCACTTAACCCTGCTTGCCTCAGTTTCCTCATTTGTAAAATGATCTAGAGAAGGAAATGGCAAACCATTCTAGTATCTTTGTGAAGAAAACCCCACATGGGGTCGCAAAGAGTCAGACATTACTGAAATGACTAAACATCAAAATACATACATATAAATACAATGTACACACATGTGTTTATATACATACATACATACATACATACATACACGTGTATGTATATACGTATATTAGACATAGCCAATTAGAAATTTTGTCTTGCTTGACTGTGCGTATTTGTAAGAGGCCTTTTGTTTGTCTTACTTTCTAAATGGAAGAGGGGAAAGCAGGAGGGAGAAAGGGCTGATCTTTGAAGATAAAATATAATTTAATTAAAAAAAACACTAGGGTGTTTAGATTTATGGAAATGGGTGGATGAGGAAGGAGATCCTTGGAGTTGGGATAGGGTAAGTAATAGGAGGGCAAAGTAGTGGGTGGAAGTAAAGTAGAGGAATCAGAGGGATAGGAAATGAGAGATATGCAGAAATATAAAACAAGATCAGGAGTAGAATTTGTTGGGAAAAGCATATGTCTATATATGTATGTATGTATGTGTGTGTATGTATATAACTATCAATATATAAATATCTATCTATATAATATACATAAATATCTATATATAAATATAATATATATAAATATATATCTTTCATCTATCTATCTATCTATCTATCAATCAATATATCTGCACTTAATTGTAGCCTTCAGGGTGGGGGAAGAAGAGGGAAGAACAAAGTAAAAAGTGCACAGCAGAGGAAAAAAAGAAAACTTACAAGGAAGCAAAGAAAAGATGAACAGTTTTCAACACAACATGTAGTATTTCTCACACAAGCTTGAAGTGAAATTTATTGCTATATATTCTCTGTCTCTCTCTCTCTCTCTCTCTCTCTAATATATATTGAAATGAAAATTTATTGCTCTATATTTTGAATGCTCTCATGTTCTGTTGTGCACATGACATGCTTGTTTCTTACTTTCTATATAAGTTTTAATATTTGCATTTGTGATAGATTTCTTTTTCTTTTCTCTATTTTGTGTTTGACTTCTGGTGTTCAAGTCTACAAATATATATAAATAAACACTGGAGATACAAACAGAAAAGCAAATCAGTCCCTGTTATTAAGGAACCCACAGGCTAATATGGGAAAACAACACATATGAGGTGGCTTCAATTGTAAGTCATCTGGCTGTATGGTCCTTAGGGAGTAGTGACAAAACATATAGCAATGCTGTTTCTTTAGCATTGCATTAAGAAAAAATCACGTCAGTTTCTGACATTAATCCATTTGACAATGCCAAGGACTCTGGTGGTTAGAACTTTCTTAACCCTCAACAGTTGTAGCTGCTGAGGAGGTGTGGGCTGTAGTTCCTGTGGAGTTAGGTGTTTGTTAGGTTTTATCTCCAGAAGGGTTGCTTGCCTACCAGTGGTGTCAAACTCAAATAGAAACAGCTTCCATAACATATGGACTTAGAAAATCATAAATGAACATTATCTATGTTGCATAGTATTTTAATTTATTTTGTTAAACATTTCTCGATTACATTTTAATCTGGTCAGGACACTTGAGGGTTTTTACAGGCAGCTTGGGAGTACAGGCAGAGAGTTTGACACCTCTGCCCTAGATGATAGCAGCAAAGGCTTGGCTACAATCAGGATTGGTGGTCTGGAGGGTACCACAATTCATGGAGTTTCTGGGATCTGGGTCTTGGGCCATCTCCACTGTTGTAGGGGGGGAAGCTGTTTAAAGCTAAGGCAGAAACTGGAAACTCCTGAACACCATTTTTAGAAGAATATAAAGTTCTAAATTTGCCAAAGAACAAGTATGACCTCCTCCCCTCAGCCCCCCCCCCCCAAAAAAGAATTCTTTATTGATACATCTGACTTGTGGACATGACCCAGTGATTTTGATATGCATCCAAATTCCTCCTGGGTTTGTTAGGCAGACTCCCATCCATGCCCCTTCCCTATTCCTTCCTCCCTTCATTGGGTAGTGTGCTAATGTTTGGTGGGTTTGGGGGTGGGGTGTTGGTGATGCTTGTTGGAATAACATAGAGGAGCCCAGAGTCCTGGACTGAAATTGTCATTTGATGTATCTACAACCATTAAACTGAGTAATGTTTCCCCTGGCAGACACAGGTATTTTTCTCAGCACTCTGTCCCTACCCCTCCGTTTTAATGATGACATCAAGAAGGTTTTTAATAGAGATGTTCAAAATAACCCCCTGATTCATCACTGAGATGGCTCGTGGCAAGCATCATCGTCATCAACAGGTCTGAGTAACGTCTGCAGGTCAAATGAGTGCTTCAGAGAAGTTATCTGAATAGCAGCTCTGTGGTGTGAAATGCCTTGAACTATTGCAGGCAACATAATTTTTCTTCGTATGCAGTTGTTCTGTTTATTTTTTCTTTTTCTTTAGAATTAAGAGAATGGTAGTGTGGAATAGTAGAAAAAGAAGAATCAGAGGTCTGGGAGTATTCATCCTGATTTTGCCATTACCTTGATGAGTAAATTCACACAACTCACTTCCCTAATCTGAGTTTCAAGTTCCTCACCAATAGAAAGAATGAGTTAGAATAGTAGGTCACAAAATTTCTTTCTGGGTTTAAAAGTCATAAAATATCAATTGAGCTATTTTTCTAGAGTAATTTATCAATTGAGCAAACTATTTCAATTTTGAAACCCAAAATGTAATGTGCACTTTGAAACCCAAAGATCATTAGCCACCATGCTTAGATAGAAGGGCTATATTCACATGGTGAGGTTGCCCATTCTGTATGGAATTCTTAAGCTGGATAGGACTCCAACAGAGCATCTGGTACAACATAGCTGCCTTTAGGCAGGTGGATGTCTAAGTCGTTCCAAATGGAGGGCCATCTGTCTGTTGCTTACTCTGTGAAGAAACAAAAGCATATGGAGTTGGTATGAAAAATAGAGAAAAATATACGCCGGCAAACAATCCCATTTAATAACCATTACCTCATTGAACAAATGTTGACTAAAGCTAGATGCTATGGTAGAGTCAAATAAAGGGCAGTGTGTTATGAGAAAAGCATTGGATCATAAGTTAAGAGATCTGCATTCAAATCTGTACTCTGTCACTTATAAAATATAAGATGTTGGATACTTCACTCCCCTGAGACCACATTTTCTCAACTCTAAAATGAAGGGGTTACATGAAATGTTCTCTTTCAGTTCTACCAATCTAGTCCTTGTCCTCAAAAGGCATATAGTCCAGGTGAGGAAACAAGGTAAACACACACAAAGAAAAACTGAACAGTCCTAATACAAAAGACATTCCAAACAAGTCAGGTAAAAGCAACAAGCATTTCTTAGGCACATAGTACGTATTAGCCACTGGCTAAACACTAACAGAAAGCAACAAAACCTATCAACCAAGCAAACAACCCAACAAAAATAAAATTGCCCAGAGTTCAATGGAGGGGGTGGAGCTTTAGACAATATACAAACAGCCACATATAAATGAATACACACAGGGTTAGGTAGAGGGAATCAGAGAGGGAAAACACCAGAATTTTAGAGGACAAAAAGATGAGTCTTATGCTGGGACTTGAAGGAAGCCGGAAAATAGAAATGTAGAAGGAGAGAAGTTCTGTCCCTGAAGACAATGAATACTCATGATGTTGAAAGATGGAGTATTTTGTGGAAGAAGGTGGCTAGTGTCATGGAATCAGAGAGAATGTGGAGGGGAGTGAGGTGTGAGAAGACTGGGGCAAATTATAAATGGTTTTAAATAGCACACAGAGGATCTCATATTTGATTCTGGAGGTAATAGGGAGCCACTGGAGTTTTTTCAGTAAGGGGAGGAGGGTGAAACAGTTAGACTTAGGAGGTCAATTTGACAGCTGCATGGAGGATGAACTGGAGTTGAAAGAGACTTGAGAGAGGGAGACTAACAAAAAACATCTATTGCAACAGTCCAGGCATGGGCTGATTAGAACTTGTACTAGGGTGGTAGCAGTGTCAGAGGAGAGAAGCAGGCATCTATGAGAGATGCTATGTGAGCATGACTTGGCACTTGGTTGAATATGGGGTAGAGTGAAAGAGAAGTAGCATGCTATTAAATACCAAACCTCTTCAATATTTCCAAGATCGATGCTTCTATCCTCTTTTTATGATTCTGTCTCCTATCATAGACAATGGCTCCCCACCTCTTACCCATACGTAGAGTCCATCAGTCCACCAACCAATAAGCATGGATCAAATGCTTACCACGTGTGAGGCATTGTACTAAGTAAACGGTTCTCGGCCAGTTGCCATTTCCCTCTAAATCCCATCCCCTGCTAATGTACCTTCTGGACAGCTTCTCTGTCCTTAGTCAGGTGGCAGACACAAGAAACCCACACCTGATGAATTTAATCTGTCTACAGGGCACTCCCTTCAGTTACTAATTCTAGAGGGGCGTTGTGTTTTATATTCTTTTTTATTCTTATAATGGGTGTTTTTAAATGAACAGTTATTAAAGTAATTTTAATTGAATTTTAGGAGTAAGTCCATTAAAATTTGTTAAGTACCTACTATGTGCCAGGCACCATGGTAAGGTCTTGGGATACAAAGAAAAGCAAAACAAAAACAAAAACAAAAATAAAAAAATCCCAACCAAAGAAAAACAACACAAAGCAAAACAACAACGAGGACAAACCAGTCCCTGCCTTCAAGGAGCTCACAATCTAAAGGGAGAGTTAACATGCAAACAAGCTAGGTACAGGATAAATCTGAACAAAAATTAACAGAAGAAAAGCCCTAGAACTAAGGACAATTGACAAAGACTTCCTGTAGAAAGTTCATGAGTTCCTACTGAATTTTTAAAAATGAAGCAAACCATAAACCTTAGTTGTTGGAGTGGCCAGTTGGTCAACAAGCATTTATTAAGCGTTTACTTAATCAGTATATTGAGTGCTGGGGATTGAAAGGAAGGCAAAAATCGTGGTTCTTTCCCTCAAGGAACTCACATTTTAACAAGGGAGATAGTATGTAAGTGTGTGTGTGTGTGTGTGTGTGTGTGTGTGTGTATACATATGCTTACAAGATATAAGCAGTATAAATGGGAAGTAATACAATATGTAACAACAATGAATCTTGCAAAACCAGCAGTCCCCCAATTATCTTTACACACACACACACACACACACACACACACACACACACACACACACGCTTTCACACATAACATAGAACACAGAAAATTACTCATGTCCTAGCCAGCAGATGACAAAGAGAAATTTCCCTGTCATGGGCCCCAACTGTGCCCAGGAATATATATAGCTACTTCCACCTTATAATCTTTTTCTGAGGTTGACTATTCCTTCTCCCCTTTCCGTATGGGAAAATAACTCAGAGTTGCTAGAGAAACAGGCAATTTATCTCCTGCTGAGCCCAATCTTCCCCAGAGATCAATACAGCTGCTCTAAACCTGTCTGTATCACTGCCTTCAGTTGAGGCCCCTCTCCCCACATGAGAGAAAAAGAAGAACACAAGGCTGGCAGAGAGTCAACCCTCAGCCCCTGAACAGACACAATCCATATGACTCATAGTTAGTCAACAAGTATTTGCTAATATCTTAGCAGGTGCCAGGTAGTACACTAAGCACTGCACTAAGGATATAAATAAGTCAAAAAATTGAAAACAAAAACAACAAATAACCCAAACAAACACAAAAGCAAGTAACAGTAAAGATGACAATGACAACAACAGGGGAATTATTCCTACCCTCAAGGAGTTTACATCATAGTAGGGGAAGGACAATATGAAAATGACCAATGTCCGTAAGCCTTGAGATATGGAATCAAGCCAGCAAGCCATAGATATGTATTAAGTGCCTATTATGTGCCAGGTCTTGAACATAGTAGACTCTCACTAAAATGTTCATTGAATTAATGGAGAGAAAGCAGCGGGGAGAGGAGGGACTTTGTTTAAGGAAAAAGAAATCATAAAATGGATTGGGCTAGTCATATTATGTCAGTGAAAATGATCTACATTCTTTGAATACCTCTGCTGATGTGCATTTAAGGACATTCTACCTCCTCCTCTCCCCAAGCTAAAGTTGCTAAATCAGGAATTTTTGCACTTTTTTGTGTTATGCATCCCTTTGGCAGGATGGTGAAGCTTAATGAATCCTTTGTAGAATAACATTTTGGAATGCATAAAATAAAATAAATAAGATTACAAAAGAAAACAAAGGTTAATGAAATTGAAGATGTATGTATGACATCAGTACATATATATATTTTTACCTCTTATGTTCATGGACTCCCAGAAATCTATCTATGGACAGTTCGGGAGTCTGTAGATTCCAGGTTAAGAAATTCTATACTAAATGATAAATCTAAAAAAACACAAAACAACAACAAAAAAACAACAACTAAGTAGGAAGTATGCATTGAAAGCTAATTTTGAGGATGATGGTGATGCAGGGAGTATTATTTTATTGCCTTAAAATTGATATGGTCAGTAAGTGTGTTAGTGGATCTTTAGTCTTATTGGCTTGGGTGATCCCTTCACTATTTCAATTCTATTTAATTCATAAAGCATTCATTAACATCTGTGCTAGACAGTGTTCTAAATGCTGAGCATACAAAGAAAAAGATGAAAGAGTTACACAGAGCTTGTATCCTACGAGCTCAGCATCCATTCAACACATCTCATCTACATTCTTCAACTTGTGTTTTCATAACTTTTCCACAGGAGTCCAATTCAACAAACTGAAGGCTCTCTTCTGGTTCCTTCCTTCCTTCCTTCCTTCCTTTTTCTTTCTTTCATTCTGTCTCTCTCTTTCTTTCCTTCTTTGCTTTTTTTGGAGGGCAATTGGTCTCCTCTGGTTTCTTAAGAAATATTTTGTAAACATTATCACAATACTTAACTATTCACTCTTAGTACATGAATAGTCATGCTCTCCCAGCTTCCTTCAAGTCTCAGTTATAACCCTAATTTCTAGAAGAAGCCTATCCAGATTCCCCTTTAATGTTAGTCTTTTCCATCAGTTGTTTATATCCAATTTATCATTTATGTATGTATCATGTGTATATGTGTTTATGTATTATAAATGTGAGTATCCATATCTATTGATATATCTTGTTTATACATAGTGGTTTGCATATTGTCTCCTCCATTAGATTATGAGTGCCTTAAGTGCAGGAACTGGTTTTGTCTCTTTATACCAAGAACTTATTACAGTTGAGACATATTAGTTGCTTAATAAATGCTTATTGATTTAACTAGTTGCATACCCTTGTTGTTATTACACCACTTTTTGCAAATGTCATGAAAAATTACATGCTGCAGTTTGCTTCTCTCCATCATGTATCTTTCCATTGCCTTTAAGGTGAGTGTGGTAATCTAAGAAGAAAGAATATAACATTTAGTCAGGGGACTTGGGTTGTGTGACTTTGGGCAAGACGTTTCTCTCCTCTGAGCCTTGGCTTCCTCATAAATAAAATTAAGCATTTAATTAGAGCAAAGATTCTTAAGCTGAGGTTCCTAGACTTTATTTGTGAAATTTATTTTGATAACTGTATTTCAGTATAACTTGTTTCTTTGATAATATTATGCATTTTATCTCATGTATTTAGGAATGCATGCACAAAGGAATCCATAGCTTTCACCAGGCTGTCAAATCTGTCCAAGTCACACAAATGTGTTAGAAATCCTTGCACTGAGGGCAGCTAGGTGGCTCAGTGAATGGTGCACCAGCCCTGGAGTGAGGAAGACCTCAGTTCAAATCCTGCCTTAGACATTTAACACAAAACTAGACATGTGACCCTGGGCAAGTCACTTAACCCCAATTGCCCTACCTCCCCTCCTCCAAAAAAAAAGCAAACAAACAAACAAACAAAATCCTTGCACTGGGTGATCTTTAAGGTCCCTTTAAGCCCTGAATCTTGTGATCATAATGTTTCTATTAAATGCAATTGCAATACTCCTAAACTAGGAGTGGGGAACCTGCAGCCTCAAAGCCACATGTGACCCTCCAGGTCCTCAAGTGTGGCCCTTCAAACTTAGCAGAACTTCTCAGAATCCAAACTTCACAGAATAAATTGACTTAATAAAAGGATTTGCTCTGTAAAGTTTGAAGTCAGTGAAAGGGCTGCACTTGAGGACCTAGAGGGCCACATGTGGCATCGAGGAAGCAGGTTCCCCATTCCTGTGACTTAAACCCATAATACTCTCTGATTCAGAGCCATAAAGTATTAGTAGAAGAGTATCCGTATTAAAGAGGAGTTTAGAGACAGAGTAGGAAGGAAGGAAGGAAGGAAGGAAGGAAGGAAGGTTTAGAAAAGAAGGAAAAAAGGAAGGGATGTAGGAAGGGAGGGAGGGAGGAGAAAGGGAGGAGGAAGGAAGGAAGAAAGGAAGGAAGGAAGGAAGGAAGGAAGGAAGGAAGGAAGGAAGAGAAGGAGGAAGCATTTATTAAGTACTTACAACAGGCAAGACGCTATGCTAAAGGAAACAGTTCAAATCAGCACTGCAAGATGTCTTAAATGTGATCCAATGTGTTATTCTCAGATTTAAACTTGGACCCAGCTCATTATCCATCTGCTACAAAAGTCCAAGAAACATAAATTGATAAACTACCTCAATAGACTTCATGTTCAATTGCATACCACAATTTGCTTGATACATCTTTATAAGCCATTTGGTCTTTGGGTTATGTTGCTTGTTTGCAGATCATTGATTGAAAGTTAGATTAAAAAAAAACCAACCAAACAGGAAACCTTATCTAACCTAACCCCTTTATTTTTCAGAGGAGAAAATTGTGTTCTCTGAAGACTCAAATTCATAACAGGTACTAAGAAACAAAGAAATAGGAATTGTATAATTTACATTTTATAAAGCTTTACAATTTACAAAAGACTTTTAAAAAATAATATTTTACTTTTCCCAGTTACAAGTATAGACAATTTTTAATATTCTTTTTTTATTTTTTAATTTGAAATTCTCTCCCTTTCTCTCCTTCCTCTGCCCTCCCTGAGATGGTAAGCAATTTGATGTAGGCTCTACGTGTGCTATCATGCAAAATATTTTCCATGTTAGTTAGGTTGTAAAAGAAAACAGACCAAAAAAGAAAAATAAAAATAAAGTGAAAAATGGTATGCTTCAATCTGCATTTAGATTCCATCAGTTCTTTCATTGGATATGGATAATATTTTTGATCACGAGTTCACAAAGGAATACTCTTAAAATAACCCAGTAAGTGCTATTATTTCTATATAGATAAGGCATTTTATGCTTGAGGAAGCATTTGAATAATTCCTCAGTCATGCTGTTGAGAAATTAAGTAGCTTGCTCATGGTTACATAGCTGGAGGGCAGCTGGGACTCACACACAGGTCCTCTGACTCTAAGGGCAGTGCTCATTCAATGATCATTCTACTCATTTTATTTGCTTGGGCACATCCTGAGTCTTTTCAATGTGAATGCTGAGGACTTTCTTCTCACCCTTTGGCTATTCTATCATGAAACATGCCAGGGAATGTACTGTTTGATAAAGATACAAAATAAGTATTTTGCACAAATGATAAAGATGTTTTAGGGTTAAGTTTATATATTTTATAAAACAAGAAAGAAATGATCCACTTAAATCTTATAGGCCAATCAACTCTATATCCAGTGTTTTAAAGAAATTCTTTGATGTTAATGTTTTGTTTTGCTTTGTTCCAATCATGATAACTTTGTTAAAATTGTGCTTCCCAAGTGACTCTATTAACATCTTTGAAGATTTGCCAGGTACTTTTTCCAAGCAGAACGTAGAAATAAGGGATGCCTGAGTTACTCATTTTCTGGGAAATGCCCTCTATGCTTTGCTTGCATGAGTAAGCAAACAACAATTAAAACAGGCCATCATAGCTTTCGGAATCCTCATCATTCTGACCAAATAAAAACTCAGTCAGAAATAAACTGAGTTGCAGCATGGCACTGAGCCATGTGCTTGTTCCCAATCAGACTCCCCATGCCTGCTAGGCTCAGATGGGAAAATCCCAAGGACACCAGAGGCAGAACTTTGGAGGATCAGTGACATTATCTGTAACGTTAAGGTCTTTCACAGAGATCTCTCGTGCAGGATCACAGGTTTTAGAATGAGCAAAGATCTTAGAAAAGTAGTCCCGTATAATAGTGGGCATCTAATTAGGGCTGCTAATGGCTTATTTGCCATTTATTAAGAGGGTTTTGAATCAAAATTAAATAGGTAGGGAGAAAACTGAAATATCATTATGTAGGGGTTCTTAACCCTTATTGCGTGTATGATGAACCCATTGAACAGTTGGGCAAGACTTAAGAAATCCCTCTCAAAATAACATTTATACGTAATTGAAGGAAATTCTAATTTTTACTTGAGGTTATTGAAAATAAAAATGTAATTTGTTTCTTCTCATCTAAGTTTATAAACCTACTGAAATCTATCTTTGAACTCTTCCTTAAGATAAGAACCCCTGTCATAAAGAATAGAAAGTTATGTCAAAGAAAGGACAACAGTATAAAGAAGCTATTTACAGAAGATATATATATATATATATACACATACATATATAAATATAAATATATATATGCATATATATATAATTTTTTAAAAAAAGAACTAGCAATAACACAATTTCAGATAGGTAGACAAAGAATGAGAGATAAACAAAGTGAACTAGAGATCTTAATGGAATGAGGTGAGTTTGACCTCACAGGAATAAGATTTTGTGACTGATTAGAAAGACATAGTCCATTCAAAAATCAAAACCATTGACAACAACGGCAGTGGAATAATATTACGTGAGAAGATATACTCATATGAAGGAATCCAGAAGCTGGAGTGGGAATGTCCAGAAGAATGTAATCATGTTTGGCATTTTGTCTTTGTATCACCACCAACACACTGCTTTACATACAAAAGGTGCCTAATAAATACTTGTTGGGTTGAAATGAAAAGCACTGAAATGAACAGACTGAAAGCTCCTTGAGGGGAGGACCATTTCATGTTTAATGTGCACAGAATAGACAATATTTTTTTAACTGTTAAATCAATGGTCACTAGACAGAAAATAGATAGAGTACTGTCATGAGAATATACTGGAGGCCAACAAGAAAGAGGCAAATAGGAATTTTGGAAACAGATAACAAGCTTGGCACAGAAATATGATGGAGTAGTGATGGGGAATTTCATACCGTCCAGGGATCTGACCTACCCAGAGATAAGTGAGATGTAAATCAACTGAAAGATTCCCATTTGGCTTAACAATTTAATTCTTCTAGACTTGAAGAACACAAGGTGATAACGTGCTGTTATGATTTTGATCAATGAGGAGAAAAGAGTTATTCAAGTTGAAAAAATGTGAAATTTGGGGAGAAAGTGATCATTCTATCTCCATTTTGGGGTTTCCCTCAATCAACAAGCATTTATTAAGTATCTACTATGTGCCAGACACTGTGCTAGATATTGAAGATATAAGTACAAAGAACAAAATTTCTACTTTCAAGGAACTTACATTCTAATGGAGGAAATAATATGTGCACATAAAAATACACACAGCATGGATATTAAAGGTGGGATCAAAACCACTCCATTCCATTCTAGCCTGATAACTAGTTGTTTGTACTCACATTAATTAATTAACCAAGACACTTAAAGTTAAATACAAAAAGTCTTTGAAAGCCATTTGATAAAGTGAAATGATGTCAGATAAAGAGGTCTGTTCCATTTTCTGTGGAATCTCTTCACAATCTCTGAGTCCTTTATAAAAGCATTGATGTAACTGGAATTGGAGACTTTCTTTAAAACCTGGAACATGTGTGGAGGACGTATTTCTGAAGAGGAATAATCTATGGGTTGGGGGCAGAAAGGTCTTACCTTTGACCTTGGACAAGTCTTCTTCCCTCATTACTTTTCACATGAGGAAGACCATGTAAGTTTCAAAGGGTCCAGAGGATCCTGAGCCCTACCTTTTCCCTTTGTTGTTGTTGTCATATTCCTGGATTAGCTGGCAGTAGTATCCAAATTAGGGCCAAGGACAGATTAGACTCACAGATCAAAATGGAATACAGCAGCCAAACTCCATTATGCCAAAGCATGCCACAAATGAAAGACAAGAATTTCTAGTGACCAAGAGAATTGTGTTATCCCTTTGCCACATGCTCTCTATGCTTGAGCCTACTTTATTGTGTATTTAAGTACTTATGCGTCACTGAAGTTTAGGAGGAATACTTTGTACCTCAAATTTTAAATACCCTGTTACTACATATCTCAAAATAAAAGGTATGTAACATTAGCTAACTAAAATGTTTCTCGCTTGATCCTCTTGCAGGGAAGCCTGCTAGTGGGGGCTAAGCCAATGGCATTAGAGAAAAGAAGCCCAAGGCATCTATGGATAGATTGTAAGATAGGGAGAGTGGTATATGAGGTTGGAAGGGAAAAAATCCTTATGTAAGCAACCCAAATCAATCTTCTTTAAGTCTTTGAAAAAGCAGTGTGTCACTAGATTAGTTATCCAGTGACAGAAGACAATATCAGAGTTGTCCACCAGATGGTATTGTGATCTAGTCATCATCCAAAAGGTCCATTAAAATGTTTCTGAAACACATGTACCAGTACTTCTGATTTTACTACTTTGGTAACGTTGGGCAATTCATTTAGCCTCCCTAGGTCTGTTTCCTCAGCTCTAAAACTAGGGAGCAAATTAGATGGACCTTTGAAGTCCTTTCAAACTCCATATTTATAAACCATTAACTTCCTCATTTGTGTATCATGTGGCTCTGACAAACTAGGCACATTGCAATTAAGATACTTGGACATTTCCATTGGAGAAAAAAAAATTTCAAATGCAATACATTATGGAGTACAGGGATATATATGAGCATAAGTTTAGAACACGGCTTCCCAAGATAAAAATTCCTAACCCATCAGATGCCCCATCACTTATCTATATAGCCTTCTACTGGAAATTTAGCCTGGCTCACCCCTTCTGCCCATCCCCTTTTCTCATCTGATCAACCTTATTGGATTTTGTAGGCCTTGTCTGATTTTCCTAAAACCACAGAGACAAAGAAAGGCATAGAGATAAAGGCAGAACAGGAAGAACCATATGCTTGGAATATCATTTTTGGTTTCATGCTTCCTCACTGTAATGGGCCAGAGATTGTTGTGTGGTTTGGGGACCTCTCTGAAACTTAGAAAGCTCATTTGCCATAGCACTCTGTGTAGCACCACACCCTTTTGCTTTTTTCTGTAAAATTTCCATGTGTGATGATTGTACACCCAATGCCTCCCCTGACCTACACCTAGCATCTACCTACCTGAGACAACAAAGATGGAAAAACAGGTCTGAGTGAGAGTCCATGCCCTCCCTATATAACCAAAGCCTTGGTGAGTCATACTGATGGGGAGAATACGAAGGACTCAGGGATCCCAGATGTAGATTAGAAATAGAGGTGGAAAACTTCTTAAGCTGGGTTTGCCCAGACATGGTGGTACATTTCTGCAATCCCACCTATTTAGGAGACTGAGATTGATGGCTCTTTTGAGTTTGAGAATTGGAGCTGCAGTAGGTTTTGCCAAAAAGCTGTTTGTACCATTTGTCATCAATATCATGAGCTTCTAAGAGCAGAGGGCCACCAGGTTGTCTAAGGAGGGGAAAACTGGCCCAGGTCAGAAACAGATCAGGTTAAAGATTCTATGATGATCAGTAGTGGGATCAGGCCCATAAGTAGTCTCTATACTTCTAGCTTGGACAAGATCAAAGATCTAGTATTCAAATTTTCAAAAGAAAAAAAAAAACAGCACCTAGGCATGCCAAATTCAAGAGTAATTTTTGTAGGACCATTGAAAATATCTGTCCTTCCTCTAGCCATAGCCTAATCACTGAACTTCAGCATCTGGTGACATCATTGGTATTATTCTTCCCTTATAGCCATTCATTTCCATGTTTTCCCTGCCAGGTGTTTCATTTTAGGCCTCAGATCTTCCTTTGAGCTTAAACAAGGCCTACTGCTATAAGAATAATTGGCCTGTCTTGTCTTTTATTTTGCATGTGAAAATTTCCCAATTCTCTAAAATTACAGGAACAGACTGGGGTAGCTACAAAAGCAACTAGTTGATGTCAAGGTCATGTGGTGAAATTTGCAGTTTATTAGCAAAAACTAACTATCTGTCTAACTTACAGTTCAGTTAATAGGGCCATTATCAGCAGGTGGACGGTAGGCACTGAAAAAAGAGTATATTGAAGGGTGAAAGCAGATAATAGGGACAGACACAGGGAATGGCTGACACATTTACATAAAGCTATACAACTACAAAGTTAGGGTAGAGTTCAACGTGCTAAAACAACTGATAATTGCATTGACTCCCTGGCTAATCTATTTTCAAAATAGCCCCTGTAGCTTGCAGATGTCATTGTGGATAATGAGGCACAGACAGAAGGCTGCTTTTTTGGTTTAAAGCAGCGCTGAAGTGTTATCATATTAAAAGGTTTCTCATCCAGGCATTTGTTGTCATTGATGTGGAATGAAAGCTTGATCATTTCTTCCAATTTTATTAATGCCAAGCAACATTACTGAGGGAACAGAACCGAGATCTGAATACTTTGATGAATATAGGGACACTGAGTTTTTCTAGCCAAGACTGCATCATACACAAGTTCAGGTAGTTGTCTAAAAACTCTTAAGAAATCTTAGTATATATGTCTTGAAATTGTCGACTTATACAGTAGGTAATAACATATACTTATTTGTACACTATGTGGCTCTGAGAAATTAGACAAATTGAAATTAGGGTGCTAGGAAATTCCCATAGGAAAAACAAAATTTCAAGAACAATGAACTATAGAGAGTAGGTAAATACATGTATGTATATGTATATATATATATATATATATATATATATATATATATATGTATGTATATAGATTTCTGAAACATATATACCAAGATTAATACACACATATTCATCAGGCCTATACAGTGAGACCTGGCAGCAGTTAGGCTTGGCAGAAGCATACACACTCTGGTACCCTGCCCCACTTCCCTCTGTTATTTAGTTCTCAATTCTTCAGGTGTATTTAATAAAGAATGTAGGCATGTGACAACCAAGATGGAGGAGTAGGTATTTTCTCTGATCCTTCATAATCTTCTAGTTCTCTCTCACACAGTACATGCACACAAGACATAAAGTAAGTTCAGCTGTTTCTGAGTTGTAGGACACCATGAATCCTGGTTGGTTATGGATTGGTTATTGTTCATTTCTGAAGAGAACCAAAATAACATCACTATGTTGAGGTCAAGATACAGTGTAATTGACTGTGGCAGATCAGACCAATACAATCTCAGAAGGCTCTACCACAGGTCAGACACAAATAGTCCACGTGAACATTTTGGATGAGGATGTTTCTAAATATGCACATCTCAACATTTCTTTTGAGCTACTGCAGTTCTGCTTCAATCATAGAACACAATTCCTTCTCTGATGGGGGCACACACATGCTTTGCCAATTTTCCCATGTCACACAATCATTTCCAAAGTTCTTCAGAGAATCCTTGAGAATGTCCTTGTATTGCTTATTCTGACCACCATGTGACCACTTAACCTCTTGTGAGTTCTCTGTAAAATAATCTTTTAGGCAAACTTATTTTGGCATTCAAACAAGGTGCCCAGCCCATCAGAGTTACACACTCTGTAGTATAATTCGAAAACCTGGCAGTACAGCTTGAGAAAGGACCTCAGTAACCACTACCTCATCTTTCCAGATGATCTTCAGAATCTTCCTAAGACAATTCAGATGGAAGCAATTCAGTTTCCTGGCATGGTGCTGGTATACTGTCCAGGTTTCATGGATATACAACAATGAGGTCAGCACAGCTCTCTAGTCCTTCAGCACAGTCTCTGGAGATGCATGTGCCAAGCTCATTTTATATACATACATATATCTCTCTCTCTCTCTATATATATGTATATATATATGTATATATATACATATACATATATATACACATACACATACACATACATGTATGTATATATACATATATATACACATACACATACATATATATGTGTGTATGTATGTATGTATATATATGTATATGTATGTATATATATATATATGCCTGGAAACTATACTGCCAAGGTAAGTGAACTTATCCACAGCACTCAATGTTTTTTTGTTTGATATAACTGATGGTTACATATGTAGGTGGTGTGGTGCTGGCTGGTGGAGCACCTGTGTTACACTCTTATGTACCTCCCACTTCTGCATAGGAGTGGGATGAGGATATTTTCTCATCCCTATTGTATTCATTTACTAAAATTTGGTTAACCATTTGCCAATGAGTTTCTTATTATGCATTATTTGGTACTAACAAAAATGTGGCTCTAAATATTTTAGTACATGTGCGGCATCTTTTTGCAAAAACCTATTTTTTTTAAAAAAGATAATAATGGAAAAGGAAAACCTTTTCTTCAGCACATACCTAATTCAAGACTTTTAGGCTCTGTGATTGTTATTGCCATGGAGATATTCTCCAATAGTATAGTTTGAAACTTCTCTTTTTCTTAGCAGATAGTCTTTTACTTTCTGTGATCCAAAATATTTATCACCAAGCTGTCAATCCTGTCGGAAAAAAGTCTCCCTGAGTTAAGTAGTCTTTTCTGTGTTCTTTATATTTTTCATTTTTTTCACAGTGAAGCATTCTTTCATTGCATTCATGCATTAATCTTAATTTTATTGATATTTTTATATACTCTGACCCCAATCCAACTAGACAGTAGAATGTCATGCAAAAAGGGCTCAATTTGGGAGGCTGATGACTTGTATTTGAATTGGAGCCCTGTACTCTACTAGGTGTGTGTTCTTGGACAAGTCATCTCACTTTTCTGAACTTCAGAATCCTCATCTGTAAAGAGTAAACTCCTACTGTTCACATAATCCAGGTCACAGGATTGTTTTGAGGAGTGTGCTTTTTTTAACCTTAAAGGGAAGAAGCATGCCTGTCAGAGAAAGAACTATGGTGTTGGAATACAGAACAAAGCAGACTATTTTCTTTTTTGTTTTGTTTAATTTTTTTCTTTCTCATGCTTTTTCCCATTCATTATAATTCTTCTATGCCAGTGGTTCTCAACCTTCCTAATGCTGCAACCCTTTAATACAGTTCCTCATGTTGTGGTGACCCCCAACCATAAAATTATTTTCTTTGCTACTTCATGACTGTAATTTTGCTACTGTTATGGATTGTAATGTAAATATCTGGTATGCAGGATGTATTTTCATTGTTACAAATTGAACATAACCCACAGGTTGAGAATTGTTGTTCTATGGAACATCACTAATGTAAAAATGTGTTTAACAGAAATGTGTGTGTAGCATCAACATCAGATTGCAAGTCATCTTGGGGAGAGAGGGGGGAGGAAGGTGAAGGAAATTTAAAACTTATGGAAATGAATGTTGAAAACTAAAAATAAATCATTTATTTTTTAAAAAAGAAGAAATATGAATAAGAAGATAAAAAGGGATAAAGAAATACATAATTTTCAATTTGGCTTATGTTTGCAGCAAATATCATGGTTATTTATGAAATTCAATATGGTAATATTACAAGGAAGACTATCACCTCTTAAGAAATTATGTAATCATTGCTTAAATGTACGTGTAATTTTTGCATCAAGCACTATTTAAGGATAATGGATAAAGGGTCAACATTACAGTCAGGAAGAACTGGTTTCAAGCTCGGCTTCTACCATATACTAGATGTGTGAGGCAGGAACAATAAATGTTGGAGGAATAGTGAAAAAATAAGTACACTAATGCATGTTGATGAAGCTGTGAATTAGTTTCCCTTTTGGAAAGCAATTTGGTATTATGTAAGTAAAGTGACTAAAATGTTCATGCTCTGACCTAGACGTTTCACTTCTACTCATTCTCACTATGTTGTGAGTCATTTTTGGTCATGTCTGACTTCATCACCCCTTCTGGGATTTGCTCAGAGGAATACTAAAGTGCTTTGCTATTTTTTTTCCTCTAGCTCATTTTATAGGTGAAGAAACTGAGGCAAACAGGATCACATAGCTAGTAAGTATCTGAGGCCAGATTTGAACTCGAGAAGATGAGTCTTCCTGACTCCAGGCCCAGGATTCTTTCCACTGTACCACTTAGCAGTCTCACCTATTAATTGAGTGAAAGGAAAAAAGGATCAATAATCAATGCCTAGAGTGTTTTTCTCTGTGTTGTCTTGCTAAACTTTTATCACCTATATGCATTAGGATAAGAAATAACTGTGTGATTTATAGGAAAGGATATAGTCCCAGGTAAAAAAACCTATGTGTAATCAAATTATTAGATAGTCCCAGGGAAAACCCTGTGTCAGTTAACCTTAGAATATAACTCAATCATTAAAAAATATGTATCTTAAGTGTGTGACTATTAACAATCATACCTATATGTTAATTTTTATATTAAAATGATAAAGTAAGAGGGGGCAGAGTCAAGATGGTGGTGTGGAAGCAGGAAAACTCCATGGCTCCCCCCATAACCACCTCAAATATCTATAAAATTGACTCTAAACAAATTTTAGAGCTCCAGAACCCACAAAGTGACAGAGAAATAAATCTCCTGTTGAAGGCAGCCAGGCAGACAGACAGGAAGGGTTGATTGCAGCATGCTGGGAGCTAAGCCCTGCCCTGCATAAGCCATGGTTTTAGCCCCAGGGCAGCCAGGACCAGTCTTGGCTGGAGCATTCCAGAGAGTGGATCACCAGGAGCTGTGGCAGTTTCCAGAATTATCAACCCATAAATGCCAAAGACAAAGTGAAAGGTCAGTGGAACTCAGCTGAATTTGGAGGGAAGGGGGACAGAGGAGCCAGACTGGTCCTCTGCCCCCAGAGCCAGAAGCAGCCAAAGTGGCCATGTAGCTGCCTCCAGATGGTTGCTTCAGAGCTCCTGGCCTGCAGATTACAGGGGGGCCAAGCGACCATTCAGAGGCTAAGTGCTCTTGTCTTAACCTGCCTGGATCAGGGTTGTGGTCTTGGGTAGTGGACCTGAAGTGCATGACCAGAGAGCCAAAATTGGTGGGAGCTGTAGAGACAGTGGCCTCTTAATAGCTCTGGCAGCTGCAAAAACCCTAGCAGTTTGAGACAAAGCTCTCCCCTCTAGAAGCAGAGTTCTATTGTGGCAAAGAGCTCAAAAGTCAAGTTAATTGACTGGCAACATGAACAGGCAAAGGAAGCAAAGCAAGCACAGCAATCCAATTTTAGATTCCTTTTTTGGGGACAAAAAGGATCAAAGCATCGAACAAGAGGAAGACAACACAGTCAGAACTCCTGTGACAAAAGCTTCCAAGAAAAATAAGAACTGGTTACAGGCCATGGAGGAGCTTAAAAAGGACTTTGAAAACCAAATAAGAGAAGTGGAGGAAAAATTGGGAAGATAAATGAGAATGATGCAAGAAAATCATGAAAAGAGTCAACAACCTGACTGAAGTAAATAGCACCTTAAAAAATAGACTAACTCAAATGGCAAAAGAGGTCCAAAAAGCCAATGAGGAGAAGAATACCTTAAAAAGTCAAATTTGCCAGATGGAAAAAGAATCTCAAAAGCTCATTGAATAGAATAATTCCTTCAGAATTAGATTGGAACAAATGGAAGTGATTGACTTTATGAGGAATCAAAATATTATTAAAGAGATCCAAACAAGTGAAAAAATAGAAGGCAATGTGAAATATCTCATTGAAAAAACCACTGACCTAGAAAATAGATCCAGGAGAGACAATTTAAAAATTGTTGGACTACCTAAAAGCCATGATCAAAAAAAGAAACTAGAAATCATCCTTCAAGAAATTCTCAAGGAAAATTGCCCCGATATTTTAGAACCAGAGGGCAAAATAGAAATTGAAAGAATTCACCAATCACCTCTTGAAAAATATCTCCCCCAAAAAACTAGTAGGAAAGTTATAGCCAGGTTCCGGAGTTCCCCAGATCAAGAAGAAAATATTACAAGCTGCCAAGAAGAAACAATTTGAATACTGTGGAAACACAATCAGGATGACATAGGATCTTGCAGCTTCTACATTAAGGGATTGAAGGGCCTGGAATATGATATTCTGGAGATCAAGGGAGCTAGGATTAAAACCAAGAATCACCTACCCAGCAAAATTGAGTATAATGTTTCAGGGAAAAATATGGTCATTCAATGAGGTGGAGGACTTTCAAGCATTCTTGATGAAAAAACCAGAGCTGAATAAAAACTTTGACATTCAAATACAGGAAGCATGAGAAGGTAAACATGGAGAATAAATCATAAGGAACTTATCAAAGTTGAACAATTTACATGCCTACATGGAAAAATGAAAATTATAACTTATGAAACTTTTCACAGTATGAGGATAGTTGAAGGATATATGTATACATACACATATGTCCATATAGGAGGGCATATATGCATATGAATACATATGTGAGTGTGTATATATGTGTACAGGTATACATAGACAGAGGGCACAGGATCAATTGTATAGGAATGGATGATATTTTAAAAGGTGAAACTGAGAAATGAGAGAGGAATAGAATGAGAGGAGACAGGGAGAGACAGAATGGTGTTAATTATCTCATATAGAAAAGGCAAGGGATAACTGTTACAATGAAGGGGAAGAACAGGAAGGCAAAAGGAAATGTGTCAACCTTACTCTCATTGAATTTGGCTTAGAAAGGGAATGACATACACTCTAAATTGGGTATCTTGCCCTGCAGGAGAGCAGGGGGGAAGGGGATGAGAGGGGGGATGATAGAGGGGAGGGCAGGTTGGAGGGGGAAGGTTGTTAGAAGCACACACTTCGGTAAAGGGACAGGGACAAAGTAGAGAATAGAACAAGTGGGGGGTGGGATAGGATGGTGGGAAATATAGTCAGTCTGTCACAATATACCCATTGTGGAGATGTTTTGCATAACTACACATATATGGCCTGTATTGAAGTGCTTATCTTTCCAGTGGAGGTGGGTGACAAGGGAGGAAGGGAAAAAAATCCAGAATTTAAAGTTTTAAAATAAAATGTTTAAAATATATATATAATAATAATTATTATTATTATTTATATGTAACTGGGAAATAAGATATACAGGCACTGGGGTGATAAGATCCATTTTGCCCTACTGGAAAGTCAGAGGGCTGATGGGGGAGGATATAGGAGAGAGCAGATTGAGGGAGGGGACATACAGTGGGATCGCTGTTTTGGGATGGTGGATAGGGGGAAGAAGGGGAGAAAATTTGTAACTCAAAATCTTGTGGAAATGAATGATGTAAACTAAAAATAAACAAAAGTTAATTTGAAAAAATTTAAAAAATGATAAAGTATGAAAGCCTTGTAAAGGACAAATTGAGACATCAAAGAGCTAATTGAAACATCACAGAAAGTACGAAGTTAGGACATCATAAAGTTATGACATAAAGACCTGCAAAATGCAATCTTGCATGAATCAGAGCATTTTGTTGCACCATACATGAAAAAAGAGAACTATAAATAACTGTGATTTTTGTATCTAAGTGTCTCAGATCCTACTGGGTGGACTGTAGACCGTACTTCTTTTTCTCTTAATAGGGGTTGTGTTCTTTGCTCTGAGAGGCTTCCTAGTTTGTTTTTTACATGGGGAAAAGCTAAATAAATTGTGTACATGAATGTAATAGAACATTTCAGTACAGTAGTAAACAATGAAAGTGATGAATACGGAGAAACACGGGAAGACTTAAATGAACAGATGCAAAGTAAACAGAACCAAGAAAACAATATAC
Organism: Pseudochirops cupreus; assembly: GCA_028627135.1. Classification (NCBI taxonomy): domain Eukaryota; kingdom Metazoa; phylum Chordata; class Mammalia; order Diprotodontia; family Pseudocheiridae; genus Pseudochirops; species Pseudochirops cupreus. The sequence continues at coordinate 287,774,324 of CM053581.1, forward strand.
ACAATACTATAACAATGTGAATGGAAGAACACAAAATAACAAAAAAACCAAAAATTGTGAAATTGCAAAGAACAAGCTTTGCCACAAACAAGAGATATGAGAAGACATTCTACCCCCTTCCCCAATTCCTTTGTACAGATGTGTGTGAAAGAGTCTACATATTCCATAAATTGTCAGTTTTTTAAAAAAGAGATCATTTTTGTTAATTTTTTCTCATTTTCTTTTTCTTTTGAAAAAATGTTACATAGAATGGATTTTTGAGAGAGGAGAGAAGAAGCACACAGTGGGAGGGGAAGTTAGACAATATAAAAACTACATTTAAATAGAATTTTAAAATACTATGTACTTTATAGTATATAAAGTATAAAATACTATATACCTTAAAATATTATATGCTTGTTCACATAGCAAATTGCTTACCTTCTCAATATCTCTATGCAATTCTCTAAGACTGAAAGTTATAGACAATTTGGCAATATTTATCAGTGGAAAGAGTTTACATGCTAGGGACTTCCTCACATGATGAAATCACAGGTTAAATCCAAAAAAACCAAGAACAATAATCAAAGTTAAGCACATATTTATTAACCATTTAAACAGATGCAACTTTTAATTTAAAGATATATTTGAAAGAAGGAATTGTTTATGCGACATGTAATTTGCTATGGTTCAAGGCGATGCCATTGGCAGTAATCTTTATTGTCTGGGGATGGGAGACGCCATATGAGGTCAGAAAATAGGTGATCCAACCACAGAAGTACTTTCTATTACAGTACAGGCAAATAGAGACCATCCTTCATCATTGTGATCATGTTCCTTTTTGAGTTTTAGCTCAAAAATTCTGCCTTATTAACTCTTTACTAAAGTTGATAGACTGAAGGCAGCTAGGTAGTATAGTGGAGAGAGCACTGGCTCTGGATTAAGAAAGATCTGAGTTCAAGTCCAGCCTCAGACACTTACTAGCTATGTGACTCTAGACAAGTCACTTAATCCCGATTGCCTCAAAAAAAAAAACCCAAACAAACAAAATAACAACAACAAAAACCCTTCTGTGCCATAAAGTTGATGTCCAAACTGGGCCAACATTTTCCATCATTACCTGAAATTATGGCCACTTATTAAGGAAGTCATAGAAGCAATTCCTGTCCAGGTGTGAGCATTCCTAGGTGCCTTCCATGTCACCTTGGAGATTCTGCAGTTTTATTTTATTTGAAATTCTATTAAAATAGGTTTATGGCACTGGTATTCAGGTCTTCCTTTAGAAAAGACTAGGTCTACATAACAACTAGATACACAATCAATATGATTAATTTAGTTAAACAAATGAAACTTATAATTTGCCTTTCTGACCTGTTCAGTTTAATGACAAATCTAGAATCAAAGAATTCTGATCCTCAAGGTGCCCTTAAATAGCTGACAACTTTGTATAACTCTGCCTCAGAAATCCAAGTCACGCACAAGTCAAGGCATCACTCATAATGATTCTCCTTGAAAACAAAGGATGAACAACAACAACAAAGAAGTTCAAACCTCTTCATTTTACAGGTGAAAAAACTGAAGCAAAAAAGGAGAAATGAAAGATAATACTGATAAAGAGAGAACTCTGTATCACTCTGGGACACAAGCAAATCAATGGGAGAATCAATATTCAAATTCAGGTCTTCTGGTCCTAAGACCTGTTTTGTATCCATTTCCAGTAACCCTATGAAGACACAACTTAAATAAACCAGAGAAAGGATGTGATTTGGGGGATAATTCAGCGTCCAGATGTGCTTTGCCCCTATTACCTAGGTACTTTGTCTCTTGGAAAGGCTAAGGAGACCCAAGTTTTCTTTCTTGGAAATGTGAATTTTTCCCATTAAAGATGCAATTAAACAATCAAGACATTGCACCTTCTCCATACAGACTAATTGTAGAATAAACACATTGCACTATGTACCAGGTTACTAAGTAAACAATAACCTCTTATTACTGCACAACTTGAAAATCATTTTGAGTTCATTAAAATTCTTTTTACCATCTGCACCATCTTATTTTATTATCTACAGGAAAACTCTGTTTCCAAGGAGGAGCTAGGGTCAGTGAAGAGAATTAACTGCTTTGCCAAGTCAAAATGTTACTTTGTGTAAAAGTCCCCTTAAAGACAAACTCTTGGATACATTGCTTCTATACCTTGACTCCTTCATGAAGTAAATTAAGATATTTTTAGTTTGCTATTTCTGCCTTTTCCTCTCTTGAAAACATCTCTCTCATTCCCCTCCTCCTACAATTCAACCACAGTACAATGGAAAAAGGGATCAACATGAAGTCTGAAGACTTGGGTTTGAATTGAGGCCCTATACCTTATTAACTGTGTGACTTTGGACAAGTTATCTCAATTGTCTGAGCCTCAGGTTCCACATTTGTAAAAAAAAAAAAAAGAGCAAACTCCTATTTTTCACACTATCTACCTCATAGGATTGTTTTGAGGAGTGTGCTTTTTTCAACCTTAAAGAAATGATTTGATGATTCTGAGGGCTGCAGTTTGAGACTCAGTAACTGACCTTGGCATTGACCCTTCCTTCAGTTAATGGCTTAACTTTTGATAGCTCATTTAATCTCTGTCTCTGTCTCTCTCTGTTTCTTTTTCTCTTTCTGTCTCTGTCTCTATCTTTCTGTTTCTTTCTCTGTCAGTCCCTGTCTATCTCTTTTTTTGGGGGAACTTTTTAAAGAGGCGATCAGTGGATTCTTTCTATTTCTATTTTACTCTCTGGTTCCAGAATGTCAGGGCAGTTTTCCTTGATAATTTATTGAAAGATGATGTCTAGGATCTTTTTTTGATCATGACTTTCAGGTAATGTAATAATTTTTAAACTGTCTCTCCTGGATCTATTTTCTAGGTCAGTGGCTTTTCTAATGAGATATTTCATATTGTCTTCTTTTTTTTTCATTTTTTTGGATCTGTTTATCATATCTTGATTTCTCATAAAGTCATCAGTTTCCATTTTGCTCCATTCTAATTCTGATGGAATGATTTTCTTCAGTGAGCTTTCAAACTTCCTTTTCCATTTGGATAGTTCTGATTTTTAAGGCATTCTTCTCCTCATTAGCTTTTTTGGACCATTTTTGCCATTTGAATTCATCTATTTTTTTAAGGTGTTATTTTCTTCAGTATTTTTTAGGATTTCCTTTAGCAAGCTGTTGATTCATTTCTTTTGTGATTTTTGATCATCACTCTCATTTCTCTTCTCAATTTTTCCTCTACCTCTCTTTCTTGATTTTCACATCCTTCTTGAGCTCCTCCATAGCCGTCAACCAATTCATATTGTTCTTGAAGGCTTTTGATGCAGGCGTTTTGACTTTGTTGTTTTCTGGTTCTATGTTTCATCCTCTTTGTCATTAAAAAATGATTCTATAGCCTGATTTCTCTTCCTCTTTTTCCTCATTTTGCCAGCCATTTACTTGACTTTTGAGCTCTTTACCATGATAGAATTCTGCTTCCAGAGTGGAGAGTGCTGTGTTCCAAATTTCTGGGGTTTTGCACAGCTGTTGTCAGAGCTATTTCTAAGCACCAGCTTCAGAACTGTGAGAAGGATTCCCTCTCCACAGTCTCCACAAGCTTTGCCACAAGGGCTCCTCCTCATCCCAGGGCCACCATCCAAAATTGTGACCTAGATCCAACCAGGGCAAAGCAAGAGAATCCTGCCTCAATGCCAGAAAAGAGATTCCTGCAATTGCCCTCTGATCAGTCACTTCGTCCCTCCCCCCCGCCCACCACTGCTTCATCCATGGGCCTGGAGCTTCAGAAGCAGCCACCCCACTGCCGCAGCCACCTCTACCACCACAGAGGCAGGGGCCAGACTGCACTCTTCTCTCACTCTGGTCCAACAGAGTTTCTCCATTGACTTTTTACTTTCTCTTTGGTGTTTATGGGTCGAGAAGTCTGGAAACTGCCACAACTGCCAGTGATTCACTCTTCTGAGGTCTGCTCTGGCTAGTTTGTGTCGGTACAGCCCACATGGAACTGTGCTCTGCTTCCAGCCTGGTGTGATAGACCCTTCCTTTTGGCTTGCCAGGCTGACTTTAGCTGGAGATGTATTTCACTCTGTCATTTTGTGGGTTCTATAGCTCTAAAATTTATTTAGAATAATTTTTTTTATAGCTATTGGAAGTAGTTGGGACATGAGCTCAAGCAAGTTCCTGCTTTTACTCCACCCACATCCTCTATCTCTGCCTCTGTTTCTCTTTTTGTCTGTCTATCTCTTTCTCTGTCTCTCAGTCTTTTTATGGCTCTCTGTCTCTCATTCTCTATCTCTCTTTGTCTCTGTCTCTCTTTGTCTCTATCTCTCTTTGTCTCTGTCTCTCTCTGTCTCTGTCTCTCTGTCTCTGTCTCTGTCTCTCTCTGTCTCTCTGTCTCTCTCTCTCTCTCTCTCTCTCTCTCTCTCTCTCTCACACACACACACACACACACACACACACACACACACACACAGCTAGCATTGACCCTTTCTGAGGTTGCTGAGAGAATTTAGTAATTTACCTCAAAGGACTTTGTAATTATAGACTGACAAGGAAGCCCTCACTGCTGGCTTTAGTTCTCTGGCTTCTTCTATTAGACATTGATGGACATAAATCAGCAGTAGAATTGCTGTTCTTTCTCTATCCCTTGGGCATAAACTTCAAAACAAATCCAATCATTAACCTTTCCTGTTTGCAAAGGTTGACATTTTTGCTTGGATACACAGAGTTTATACTTATGCCACTGCCCCTTGGGTCTTTCTTTCTACTCCTTTCCCCCCTGGCTTAGTTTATATTACTTCGTCTGTGTATGTGAATTTGCTTTCAGTCCTCACTGTAGGAATGCTTCTTGATTGATTTCTTCAGTGGACACTTCTAGAACCTCAAGCCATCATTTCTTGGTCACTAACCTTCTAGAGCTGAGCTTCTTTGTATATAGAGCTGGGTTGATTTCCCAGATAGTGAACATTCCGTACCAGGGATTATATTTACTATCATTCAGATACCCCATCTCCCACCTATGTGTACTTCCTGTGCATGACATGTCCTCCCTCCTTACTTGCACTTTCTTGGCTTCTTTTGAGATTCAGCTCCAAGGTCATTTTAATTAGAGGGCCCTTCCCAGGTCTTGTTTGTGTGTATCATGAATGCATCTATTTGTATACATTTCTCCCTCAGTGGAATGTAAGCTCCTTCCTTTTTCTCTTTCTTTGTATATTCAAATGAACATAGTGCCTGGCACATACTTGATTGACTAATAGTAGAACTTGCCAAAGCTTATGATCCACTGCAAAGTACTTGGAGACCAAGAGTCATTCACATGCCATGACCATCACTATGATCATTATCAGGACATTAGAAAATGACATTTGAAAAAGAGCAGATATTCTATTTACTGAGAAATATTGAAGAGTCATGAAATGGAAAGAACTCTAGATTTGGAGTTAGAAGAGTTTGGTTCAAATTCTAGTTCTCCTACTTATGAGGCATTTGGCCTTGGAATAAGATAATTCAGAAGAACACTTGGACAATAGTTTTAGATCTGATATAGATCTTGGGTTTTACCTTGCTGGATCTAGTTTACTTGTCTATAAAATGAGAGGACTAGACTAGTAAGGTCCCTTTTAGCTATGTATCCTATGCTCCTAAGAGAGTAAATTAGTACAAGTTAGTGCTGATTTGAAATAATGACTCGCATGCCATGGTCACATATATTCAAATTTGTACTATTTGAAATTACCATTATGTAAAATACAGTCATTGGTTCCATTGTAATATACCAAATGCAGCATGATTTAGAATAATACTACTATTTCACAATTAATTAGTTGTATTAACCAGGACCTAGCTATATATGATAGAATGTTTAAATGAAAGAATGGTATATATACAAGTAAATAAGCCCTAATCAGTATTGGTTTTTGGATTTTTTGTGGACTTAAAACTCTAGATAGATTCAAAATTCTACTTATTTCTAAGTAATCAAAAGTATGACTCTCACCGGAAGTAGAGGAGAACAAGAGGGCAGAAAGCAAGGCACCATCCTCCCTCCTCACTCCCAACTGTAACAAAAAATAACAGCACATATTCATCAAGGGACTGGAATGCATGAGTCAGGTCATCCTGGCAGATCTCAGTTCCTATCTTACTCTAAATGACACTAAGGCTATAATTGGTAACGTTCATTTATCACAAGATAGATTCCCAGAATCAAATATCATTTCAGGTCATGTTTATAGTAGCAAAGAGAAGTGGAAAGTCTAAGATGTAGTGCTTATGACTTAAACAAGTTTCTTTTAACTTTTTTTTTCTTTGCTTTTTGGAGGGGGGAATGCAGGGCATTTGGGGTTAAGTGACTTGCCCATGGTCACACGGCTAGTTTTGTGTTAACTGTCTGAGGCCAGATTTGAATTCAAGTCCTCCTGACTCCAGGGCCAGTGCTCTAGTCGCTGTGCCACCTAGCCACCCCAAGTTTTTGTTTTTTACTCTGTAAAATGGGGATGATCCTATTTGTCTTGTTATCCTGTGTGGTATTTTAACAATCATTTTGTAGACCTTAAAGTCTGGGCAAATATAAAACTACTCAAACTGCCTTACTCCTCTGAATAGTCAAAAACCAGTGGCTTTGCTCTGATATGTAGTCCAGTGGTCACTGTCAGTTCACACAGAGGTGGAAAGCAATTCAAGTAATGTTAGAACAGGAAGAGATCTTAGAGATCATGTGATTCAAATCTCTCACCTTACAAATGAGGCAACTGAGGCACTGAGAGGTCTTAACCAAAGTTTTATGATTAGTGAATAGTTGATCCAGGACAAGAACACAGGTTTGTTTGCTGTTGGGTTTTTTTTTTCACTACTAGTCCAGGTCCCCTCTCTTCTCTATCTCCATCTGTCTCTCTCTGTCCCTCCCTCCCTCTCTCTCTGTCTCTCTCAAGAATTTATTGCCCTTATTTATAATAAAAAACTTAAAAATATCTACTTTAAGAAAATAGTGGAATAAAACTGACCAAAACATTCCAGCATTATATCTAGTTGTGTCAGAATCTTCATGACCCCATTTGGAGTTTTCTTGGCAAAGATACTGGAATGGTTTGCTATTTCCTTCTCCAGCTCATTCTACAGATGAAAAAGCTGAGGCAAACAGGTTGAAGTGACTTGCCCCCCTGGGCAAGTCACACAGCTTATTAGTGTCTGAGGCCAGTTGAACTCAAGAAGATGAGTTTTCTTATTGTCAGGCTGGGCACTCTATCCACTGTGCCAACCTAGTTGCCCATTATATCCAATGCTATGAATGAATAGCCTTGCCTTTGGAAAGAAGGGAGGAAGATGCATCCTCATTCTTTTCTTTAAGGTTAAGGTTGGCTGTTAGCATTTCAAAGTATTCAATTCCTATGCTTTTGTTGCTAATTTTCATTCCATTTACACTGGTGTGGTCGTTATATATATGATTTTTCCTTGTTTTTCATTCTGTGCCAGTCTTCCCATACTCCAGTCCTTTCTTCATGGTACCACACTGAATTTTGGCTACCTTCATTCCCCATTCATGAATGTTAGTAGCACAGAATTCTACTTCCTATCATCCAAACATGACATTGTATTTAAATATCTTTCCAGGATAGTTTAGTGGTTGCTATTGGGAAAATTTCCAAGCTATAGGGGAGTGGGGTGTCCCAACATAAAATAGAGGGGAAATCTGATATTTATCAAGTGTTACAATCAATTTCTACTGAGCTCCTTTAACCCCTGACCACACAGTTTTTTGTATGTGCATTTGTGGAAAGAACTCTAGAGAAGGCAACAAAGAACTTAATCTTTACTCCTAGTCAACCTTCTTTCCGTTTCTGCTTCTGGTTCTTTCTCAGAAGCCATGTGGGTCATATTTGGGCCAAAGAAGTGAGAAGTAATTCTCCTCTCTCTAATATAAACCTGGATAACTGAGTTAGGGCAAGGAAAGAGAGAAATTTCTATGAAATGGAAGTTAAGAAATTAGCTCTGTGTTGGAAGATAACATATTAGACCATTCAGAACAATTCCTTCTTGTGATATCAAAAGAAAAACGGAGATTACTTTGGTAATGGACATAATAGACTAATAATAAGGTTAAACTTGGACATTTATGTATGAGTTTCATATTGTGCCAGTTGATAATCTAACCTGTGACCCAGAATTCCAGCTTCAATTTGACATGGACTGAGTTCTATCTTGAGGATCCTCATGTATCATTCTTTTTGACTCATTCCCCTATATAGGGTTTTCTTTGGGAACATCAGAATCTGACTGAATTTTAACTCTACCTAAGCAACATAAGAATAAAACTTATGGCTAGTTTCTACAGGAAAGGTAAAAAGGTCCATAGTATCTATTCAAATATAAAAATCAAGTCGCTTAGATAGACTTTATTTCACGTGACAGAAAACACAAAGTACTCATACCTGAACCCATAAGTGGTCAAGATGACTCTGGCAGGTACAACCTATCCTTTGGATACAGATGGTGTTTCAGATATTTGGCACTAGTCTAGAGTTGAGATTAATACAGAGGCATTCTCTCTCACTGGGATGAATCCCACACCTAAGTAGTTCTCTGTGCTTTAAATATGAAATGATTGCCAAGGTTCCTTCCAACTCTCAAATTCTGTGAAACTACATCATGGTTGAGGGCTGACTGGACACTCTAGAGATCTGAAATTTGCACATATACTCTAAAATCCTTCCCAGTCGCAAAGAGAGAAAACAAGAAAGAGAGATAACAGAATTTTCTGAGAGTACCGAAATGTTCTTACAATAAACCATTTTTCATTGAACAACCATCAATATAAGGCAAGCGACAAATTCATCGCCTAAGTGAGGTCTTCAGTCTATAATCATGTAGCACTGTGATGAGAAAACTGTACTGGAACTTTTCTGAAGCTTTGCCTAACTATAACACCTGAAGAGTTGAACTGAAATGAGAACTCTCCTGAGAATATCTTCCTCATGCAATTTCAGCTGCTTCTACTTTTGATTAAAGCCAGAAATGGTATCGGAATCAGATGCTTCTTTTCAGTAGGAACTGAGATGGAAATCAGAACTTTTCTTTCTTCTTACAGTACTTCAGGGATCACTGACTTTGTCAGTGTAAGGGTTCTCTTCCTTGATGTACCCCCTTTTTAGTAGGTATTCTCCATGAACTGCTGCAAAATAAAATTAAACTAAACCAGAAACAAACACTAAACAAAAATCACCTGTTGGCTGAGATCATCGCTGATCCTAGCTAGGCAGATACGTGGATTCTGGAATGTAAGATCTGGAAGATACATCAGCAGTTATAGAGTCTAACTTCTACACAAAATGAATCCCTACTATAATATACCCTCTTAGTTGTTGTACAACCTCTGCTTGACGGCCTCCAGTGAGGGGGAACCAACCACCTCTGGAGGCATCCAATTACACTTTAGCACAGCTCTAATTTTTAAGAAGTTTCTCCTGCATCAAGTCTAAAGTGGATTGATAGAGAGCTTCTGTCAAGGATGATACCCCAAATCTGTTTTCCAGCCAGTGGCAGGACTGGCATCTGAAAATGATTAGACAAATGTCCATTTGAGGAAAAGATAGGACATGTTATTGCAAGGTAAAAAACTGGGTATAAAAAAACCAGTCCAAGATGGCCCCAGGGTGTCAACAATGCATCAGTCTATATGATTAAGATAAGCAGGAAAAGTAGGCAAAAACACCATGATTCAAGGCAGGGGCTCAGTCCTAGAACAGGAGTTGAAAGGAAGGGAGTGCAAAAGGTACTATTTGTCTGATGCAACATATATTCCAGAAGGAATGTTTACAATCTCTATCCACTGTAAACCAACATAAAGGCATGCATGGTCAGGGGTGGGTCAGGGTCATCCCAATAGTTATGCTTGTAAGATGGTAGGATCTGCTTGGGTTTGTGTTTCACTTATGAAGCATTCATCAGTCTTAGATCATTTCCAAACCACAATTAAATAAATGAATGGGTATACATGTATTTTTTAAGGTAGAGGACTCAATGATTCTCACTAGAGCAAGAAAATTGTCACAGTGGATACTGAGTGCCAGAGAAAGACCTGAATCCAAATCCAGTCTCAGATACTTACTAGCTGTGTGACATTGGACAAGTCATTTAATCTCTATCTCAGTTTCCTCATCAGTAAAATGGGGATTATGTTGTGAGGATCAAAAGAGACAATAATTGGAAACCACTTAGCACAGAATAAAGTAAGACCTAGAATATAGTGTGTTATAACTATTAATCATCGTTATTATTATTATTAATGTTCTATGTTCACCCAAGAGAACATAGCAGTGATTGGAGAAAGTATCAATATCTTCTTTTCATCCATATAATCTCTGGAGGTGTTTACACCTTCAGAAGAGCACCTTGGGAATCAAATTATAGAGAGAAGCTCCTATTCTGGAATCTTGATTGTGTGTGTGTATGTGTGTGTGTGTGAGTGTGTGTGTGTGTGTGTGTGCGCACATGCACGCATGTGTGTTTAAATGAGTTTAATCATTTATTCTACCAACTGTGACTCCTCTTTGACTGTCTCTAAACACGCCTTGTCAATCAATGAAATAGAAAAACCCTGTCACATCAGAAGGAGCCAATGGAGAGAAAAGAGACTAGGTATATGGCATATGAATGACTCTGTTCCACCTCTCAGTGAATTGAACTCATAATTATATTATCACTGCCAAGTGACAGCTGTCTATGCTATTGGGTTCAGTGAATCTGCCTCATCAAAGCTCTCACAGGTACCAAATTATTATTCAAAGGAAATGCCTGCTGAAGGCAAGGAGATAAGCTTTCCTCATTTTTATACATTTGACCTTGTTACAGCTTTTGACAGGTGCCACTTAGACTTTTTTTTCAAAAAAGAATTTAATAAAACAACCTGCATTTTTCCTTCTTACTTTTTCAGCATAAGGTTTCAAACCCTGCAAGTCTTCCTGAGGGCCTTTCTTGACTGAAACTTCCTGGCTTAGTTGCTCCCGGCTAGAGGCAAGACTGTGTATAGGTTATCAGATGAATAGAGATGAAGTGAATTAGGAGGTCGAAATGGCAGCATCAAGATGACTGTAAGGATTTTTCTCCCCTTTTCTTGTCCCTCCTTGATCTATTCCCTACAATAAACCCTTCTGAAGGCAATCTAACAAATGTCCTTGACAGGAAATGCTCTTTATGGATAGAATGAGGGCAATGATCCATTTGTTTGAAATGATGGAGATTATCTTGTCCCTATCCCCTGCAGATGACACCCCTGCTTCCTTTATCTTGTTTTGGTCACATCTGTGTGGGCAGCTGATTTGGGGTGCAGGAGGGAGTGTTATAGATCTTACTTTTTGGCCATATGGGTTGAGCTAGATGCCAAAGGTCTCTGCCATCCTTCTGATACTGTGATTCTTGTTGGTTAACATTGGACTATGCTAGTTAGGTTTTAGATTTCAAGGAACAAAGTCTCATGCTAATTTGATCTAACTGCATAGTTTGTTCAAAACAATTTAGAAGACATTCTTATCCATGCAATAAGGATAGAAATATCCAGTATGCGTCTTGTCCCCCTGTCATTTTTGTTTAGATCTGGTTGAGGGGGCAGGGATGGAGCAGTATGATGGCCTTTGGGAATTTCTGTTGCATTCTAAAAATCATTCCCTAGAGGCCATTCCTCTTGAACTTCACCAAAATTAGTTAGACTTGTCTCTGAAGAGCAGATACTGGGACTGCATTGGTAACTTTTCTATGTGGGGAGGACTTGCCAGAGGGGGTACTCTGCTGGCATAGACGTAGAGCTCAGGATGACCTAGGTCATGTCGCAAGGATCAGAATATATAGTGGTGGAATTTAGATTACATAAATGGATATAAAATTAAAGAAATATAGGAAAAAATTAATTATATCATATTGTGCTGGAGCCAATTTAAACTCACTTATGGATTCTGCTCAAACCTCCATTCCATCATTCACTCTGTGTTTTTAGTCCAAACCCAGGACTATTTGCTGGGAAGCACCAGATGACCCTTTTCAGAAGTAACAATTGATTATCACCTGTATACACATCCAAAATATGTGTTCATCAGAGAATGTTATAAAGAATGCAGTGTTCCCATTACACAAAAGAAATTTCTAAATCTAAAGGATGTAATTCCTGGAGTAATGAACTGGAAAAAAAATTCAACTCAGTGGTTATTTTAGCTTTTCCTGACATTTCCACTATAACATCAACTTGTTGCCAGGACCCCTACAATATGGATATGTTTCCAAGGGATGTGCCAAAAATTATCAGTGAATTACAAAAGGAAAACAGGATGGAAGTAATTGAGTAGGAGCCTGGTGATTAGCCCTCCAATATACCGACCCAGAAATGCTCAGAGACAAATTTATGATGTTACAAAGCAAAGACACAAAAGATGACAGAGTTGAAAAATGGAATGGAGATATCTCAGAACCTCCAAAATATGCAGTCAAAATCAAATGATAGAAACCTACTTCTGGAATAAAAATTTCTAATGAATCAAAAAAAATTTTCAGTGTGATCTTGTACAACACACCTTGGAAATCAGCAAATGCTACTAATCAGGGCTTGAATATTGTTTTGTTGATTGTAGATTTAAGGAAGTAATGGAGAAAATGTTAATAATGAAGTTTAAACTTTAAAATGTCTTACGTGTACATATTTTCCCAAAGATTTAGTTGTCAAATATTTACTACCACAGCACTGATTAACTATCATTAGTATGTTCTTGAGTAGATGTGAGGGTGGGTAGGTCTTTGACCTGGCCTACAGACCAAAAACGGGCATATAGAGAACATTGACATAGGAAATACGCTTATCTTTGGTACCTAGCACACTTAGGGTTGTGTGTGGCAGTGAAAAGAGTGCTGAAACTAAAGTGCTAGAATTGCCTCTTATTGCTTCTAATTCAGTCCTTTGTGGTTAAGCAGAATAAGTTTAATTTCTCTTTGATGTATCCTTCTGTCAAATATTAAAGATAGCCATCATCTTCCTCTTTGGTTAAATATTTCCCCCAGCTCCTTCAAATGTGGTATCCAGAATAGAGCACAATTCTCCACATGTAGTGTGACTAGGTTAAAGGTCTGGAGAAAGTTCACTTCATCCTGGACACTGCACCTCTCTTAGGATCAGGTTAGCTTTATTAGCTGGCATATCAAATTTTTATTGCTCATGTTGAGCCTGAAATTCACTCAGATCCTTAGGGGCCTATCAGGAATAAGCCATTGAGGTTGATCTAGTTATAGTATGACCTGTTCTTGATGTTGCCAACCTGGCTTTTTGTGATTACTTTACTTTCTTTTTTTTTTTTGGAGGAGGGAAGGTAGGACAATTGGGGTTAAGTGACTTGCCCAAGATCACACAGATAATTTCGTGTTTAGTGTCTGAGGCCAGATTTGAATTCAGGTCCTCCTGACTCCAGGGCCAGTGCTCTATTCGCTGCACCACCTAGCCATCCCATTTACTTTACTTTCTCGATGTCACCAACTATCCCTCAAAAAAAGGCTATAGAAAAATAAAAGCTATAGAATTTTGTCAGGAATTGAAATTGGAGAAAAATCCACTAACTTACAGTTTGCAGATAGATCCTTTGAAGGCAGCTAATTAGAATGGTGAATATTATTCCAGGTCTGGAGTTAGGAAGACCTGTGTTCAAAGCTAGTTTCAAACTACATTAGCTGTTTGACCCTGGGCAAGTCACTTAACCTCTGCCTCAATTTTCTCAACTGCAAAATGGAGACAATAATAGTACCTACCTCACAGGGCTGTTGTGAGCATCAAATGAGATAATAATTAGAACAGTAACTGACATATAATAAGCACTCCATAAATGTTAATTACTATTACAATTATAACAATAATAATTATTATCATTTCTTTCTAGTCTGGAATGTTTTATTATACTTGAGAGAAAATTAAAGAAAAATAGGAGTTCATCACATCATAGATATCAACCTAGAAGGAAACCTCCTAGACCCCTTTACAGTTGGAGGAACAGAGGCCCAGGTGACTCACTCAAACTCACAGATAGGATGTAGGATTTGAACCTGGGTCCTCTGACATGAAAGTTAGTGGTCTTTGGGGAACATCACCTTCTCTTTATTCATTACCACTGTCCTATTCATCCTAAATAGCATTTCTAGCCCTTCTTTGATGCTTATTTTGAATCTAAAAAATAAGCAGCATTTTGTTATCTGTTCCCTGCCTGGTCAGACAAAAATCATTCTAAGCTTTAGTACCCTGACATAATTCTTACAAGAATGTGCCAGGTTTTCTCATTCCCTGACCCTGCTTCAACTGTCTGTGTGTAGCTTATAAAAATCTGAATTACTTGGTCAATTCCCCAATCATTTTAAACAACTTATCCTTTTCACCATATCAGAATTATTTATTTTGTGCTTTCAGAATTTCATTTTTAAAAGCTTCCCATGTCTCCTAGGATTATATCTCCCACAGAATTTCATTCCCTGAGTACTGACCTATCTTTTCTCTGAATTCTTAAGAGTCTTTTTTATTAGATTTCTTCATGGATAGATTTAATGATATTTTTAGAGATTTTTTTTTTTGGCTATTTGCTATCCTTGTAAATCTGAGTCATGAATAATTCTTTCCAAAATTCCAAGGAATGATAGCTGAATATATCATAATGATCTGTGTGATGTTGCTTTTCCTTCATTTGCAAAGAAGACCAATGACATCAATGAGTGATGTCTTGACCCATGTGTGAGTTGGATTTAAAGTTGCACAAAGTCGTCAACCTCACTTTCTCTTCTAGAGTCATCAAAGTCCAATGGCATACAAAATGCCATACAATGGCATACAAAAGTTAAGATGACTTTGGAATCTTTGATGACTGACCAAGTTCTAAGTGCTCCACAATAGCTGCTTCAACTGCCTTCATGACTACTGGAACAAATTGTTCTCATCCACCCATTCCTCTGGGGGAAGTCTTCACATTCTTGGTGTAGATATCCCCCTAACTCACCAGTGGATTTGAGGCTTGTCAGTTACCCTCAACCTTCCTTAACCAATCTACCAAGATGGTTTACCAAGGTGTGGCCACTGTGAAAATTACAATTTTGGGGACAGTCAAGATGGCAGAGTAGAAGCAGGAAATTCTGTGAGCTCCCCCCACAATCACTTCAAACACCTGTAAAATATTACTCTAAATAAATTTTAGAGCTACAGAACCCACAAAGTGACAGAGAGAAAAAAAATCTCCTGCTGAAGGCACCCTGGCAGGCTGACAAGAAGGGTCTATTGCACCAAACTGGGAGCTGAGCACAATCCTGTTTGAGCCACATGGTTCCAGCCCCAGGGCAACCCTGACCAGCCTGGGCAGAGCAGAGTTCGGGAGAGTGAATCACCAGCAGCTGTGGCAATTTCCAGACTTCTCAACCCATAAATGCCACACAGAAAGTAAAAGGTCAGTGGGGAACTCTGTTGAAACCAGGTGAAGGAAGAGTACAGTTTGGCCCCTGCTCCCCAGGTGAGTGGTGAAGGAAGCATGCCAGCTGCAACTGTGGCCATGGGGCTGCCTCCAGAGCTCCTGTCTTGCAAGTCACAGGGGGACCAATTGATCATTAAGAAGGTAATCACTCTTGCTTTAACCTGCTTGGATCTGGGTTGCTCTCTTGGGTAGGGGTCCTGGGGTGAAAAATGCCAGTGTGCCAGTGTGGTGTCTGCAGAGAGGGTGCCCTCCTCAGACCTCAGACAACATTTTCAAAAACTCCAGAAATTTGGGACAAAGCTCTCCACTCTGGAAGCAGAGTTCTATCATGGCAAAGAGCTCAAAAGTCAAGTAATTGGCTGGCAACATGAGCAAGCAGAGGAAGTGCTATCAGCACATAGAATCCTTTTTTGGGGGGACAAAAAAGCTCAAAGCATGGAACGGGAGGAAGACAATGAAGTTAGAATTCCTGCATCAAAAGCTTCCAAAAAAAATATGAGCTGGCCATGAAGGAGTTCAAGAAGGATTTTGAAAATCAAGTAAGAGAGGAAAAATTGGGAAGAGAAATGAGAATGATGCAAGAAAATCAAGAAAAGCAAGTCAACAGCCTGCTAAAGGAGACCCCCAAAAATATTGAAGAAAATAACACCTTAAAAAAGAGTCTAACTCAAATGGCAAAAGTGGCCCAAAAAGCCAACGAGGAGAAGAATTCCTTAAAAAGCTGAATTGCCCAGATGGAAAAGGAATTTTAAAAATTCACTGAAGAGAATAATTCCTTCAAAATTAGATTGGAGCAAATGGAAGCTAATGACTTTATGAGAAATCAAGATACTATAAACCAGATCCAAACAAATGAAAAAATAGAAGACAATGTGAACTATCTCATTGGAAAAACCACTGACCTGGAAAATAGATCCAGGAGAGATCATTTAAAAATTATGGGACTTCCTGAAAGCCATGATCAAAGAAAGAACCTAGAAATCATCCTTCAAGAAATTATCAAGCAAAATTGCCCTGATATTCTAGAAGCAGAGGGCAAAATAGAAATTGCAAGAATTCACCAATCATCTCTTGAAAAAGATTCCCCCCAAAAACTCCTAGGAATATTATAGCCAAGTTCCAGAGTTCCCAGATCAAGGAGAAAATATTACAAGAATCCAGGAAGAAACAATTTGAGTACTGTGGAAACATATTCAGGATAACACAAGATCTAGCAGCTTCTACATTAAGGGATTGGAATATGATATTCCAGAGGTCAAAGGAACTAAGATTAAAATGAAGAATCACCCACCCAGCAAAACTGAGTATAATGTTTCAGGGGAAAATATGGTTATTCAGTGAAATAGAAGACTTTCAAGCATTCTTGATGAAAAGACCTGAGCTGAACAGAAAATTTGAATTTCAAATACAAGAAGCAAGAGAAGCATGAGAAAGTAAACAGGAAAAAGAAATCATATGGAACTTATTAAAGTTGATCTATCTACATTCCTACATGGAATAATGATTGTTGTAACACCTGAGACTTTTCTCAGTATGAGGATAGTTGAAGGAAATATATATGTATATATAGGTATACATACATACAGATATTTATACAGGAGGGTGTATGTGTGTATAAATACATATGTGTGTATATATGTGTACATGTATACATAGACAGAGGGCACAGCATCAGTTGAAGAGGAACAGATGATATCTAAAAAATCAAATTAAGAGGTGAGAGAGGAATATAATGAGAGAAAGAGATAGGGAGGAATAGAATAGGGTAAATTATCTCATATAAAAGAGGCAAGAAAAAACTGTTACAATGGAGGGGAAGAACAGGAAGGCAAAAGGGAATGGGTCAACCTTACCCAATGAATTTGGCTTAAAGAGGAAAAAACATACACCCTCAGTTGGGTATCTTACCCTACAGGAAAGCAGGGAGGAAGGGATAAGAGGGGAGAATGATCGAAGGGAGGGCAGATTGAGGGGGAGGGTAGTTAGAAGCACACACTTTTGAAAAGGGACAGGGTCAAAGTAGAAAATAGAATAAGTGGGGGGCAGGATAGGATGGACAGAAATATAGTTAGTCTTTCACAATATATCTCCTATGGAAACATTTTGTGTAACTACATGTTTATAACCTATATTGAATTTCTTATCTTCCCAGTAGGGGTTGGTGACAAGGGAAGAAGGAAAAGAATCTGGAAATCAAAATCTGAAAAACACATCTTTAAAAAAATTATTTTTTACATGCAACTGGGAAATAAGATATACAGGTACCTGGGAATAGAAATCCATATTGCCCTACTAGAAAGTCAGAGGGGGAATGGAGAAAGATATAAGAGAGAGCAGATTGGGGAAAAGGGTATTCAGTAGGATTGTTATTGTGGGGGTGAGGGGTAGGAGAAAGATGGGGAGAAAATTTGTAACTCAAGATCATGTGGAAATAAATGTTGAAAACTAAAAATAAACAAATTAATTTTTTAAATTTAATTTTATTTGTTTTTTTAAATAACTTTTGTTTATTTTTAGTTTACATCATTCATTTCCACAAGATTTTGAGTTACAAATTTTCTCCCCATCCTTCCCCTACCCACCACCCCAAAACAGTGATCCCACTGTATACACCCTCCCCCAATCTGCTCTCTCCTATATCCTCCTCCATCACCCCTCTGATTTTCTGGTAGAGCAAGATGGATCTCCCTATCCCAGTGCCTTTATATCTTATTTCGCAGTTACATGTAAATAATTAATAATAATAATAATATATAATTATTATATATATATATTTTTTAATATATGATTTTAGAACTTTAAATTCTAGATTCTTTTCCTTCCTCCCTTGTCACCCACCCCTACTGGAAAGACAAGCAATTCAATACAGGCCATACATATATAGTTACTCAGAACATCTGCACAATGGACATACTGTGTAACACTGATGATATTTCCCTGCTTTCTGTCCTGCCCTCCCCTTGTTCTGTTCTCTACTTTGTCCCTGTCCCTTTACAGAAGTGGGTGCTTCTAACAACCATCCCCCTCAACCTGACCTCCTCTCCATCATCCCCTGCCTCATTTCCTTCCCCCCTACTCTCCTGTAGGGCAAGATGCCCAATTTATAGTGTATGTAATTCCTTTCCTAAGCCAAATTCAATGAGAGTAAGGTCGACCCATTCCCTTTTGCCTTCCTGTTCTTCCCCTCCATTGTAACAGTTATCCCTTGCCTCTTCTATATGAGATGATTAACCCCATTCTGCCTCTCCCTGTCTCCTCTCATTCTATTCCTCTCCCACCTCTTAATTTCACCTTTCAAAATATCATCCCTTCCAATTCAGTTGATCCTGTGCCCTCTCTCTATGTACACATATTATCACACGCTCCCATATGTATTCATATGCATATATACCCTCCTATATGGAGATGTACATATGTATACATATACACATTTATATTCCCTTCACCTATCCTCATACTGAGAATAGTTTCATAAGTTATAATTATCATTTTTCCATGTTGGCATGTAAATAGTTCAACTTTGATAAGTTCTTTATGATTTCTTTTCCATGTTTACCTTCTAATGTTTCTTGTATTTGAATGTCAGACTTTCCATTCAGCTTTGGTTTTTTCATCAAGAATGCTTGAAAGTCACTTCATTGGATGATCATATTTTCCCCTGAAATATTACACTCAGTTTTGCTGGGTAAGTGATTCTTGGTTTTAATCCTAGCTCCTTTGATCTCCGTAATATCATATTCCAGGCATTTCTATCCTTTCATGTAGAAGCTACTAGATCCTGGGTTATCCTGATTGTGTTTCCACAGTATTCAAATTGTTTCTTCTTGGCAGCTTGTAATATTTGCTCCTTGATCTGGGGACTCTGCAACCTGGCTATAACATTCCTAGGAGATTTGTTTTTGGGATCTTTTTCAAGAGGTGATTGGTGAATTCTTTCAAGTTCTATTTTGCTCTCTGGTTCTAAAATATCTGGGCAATTTTCCTTGAGAATTTCTTGAAGGATGCTTTCTAGGTACTTTTTTGATCACTTAGTCCAATGATTTTTAAATTGTCTCTCCTGGATCTATTTTCCAAGTCAGTGATTTTTTCAAAGGGAAATTTTACATTGCCTTCTATTTTTTTCATTTCTTTGAATCTGTTTAATAGTATCTTGAGTTTTCACAAAGTCATTTGCTTCCATTTGCTCCACTCTAATTCTGAAGGAATTATTCTCTTCAGTGAGCTTTTGAGATTCTTTTTCCATCAGGCAAATTTGGCTTTTTAAGGCATTCTTCTCCTCATTGGCTTTTTGGGCCTCTTTTGCCATTTGAGTTAGTCTATTTTTTAAGGTGTTATTTTCTTCAGTCAGGTTGTTGACTCTCTTTTCATGATTTTTTTGCATCATTCTCATTTTTCTCCCCAATTTTTCTTCTACTTCTCTTATTTGATTTTCAAAGTCCTTCTTAAGCTGCTCTATGGCCTGTAACCAGGCTACATTTTTATTGGAAGCTTTTGGTGTGGGAGTTCTGACTGTTGTCTCCCTCCCATTCCATGCTTTGATCCTTTTTATCCCCAAAGAAGGAATCTAAGGTTGGTTTGCTGAGCTTTCTTTTCTTCCCTTGCCTGCTCATGTTGCCAGTCAGTTACTTGACTTTTGGGCTCAGTATAATTCTGCTTTCAGAGGGGAAAGCTCTGTCCCAAATCGCTGGGGTTTTCACATCTGCTGGAGGTATTAGGAGGCGGCTGCAGCCCCCACCAGCTTTGGCTCACTGAAAACGCACCTCAGGACCACCACCCAAGACTGTGATCCTGATCCAGGCAGCTCAAGGCAAGAGCACTTATCCTCTGAATGATCACTTGGCCCCCCTGCAATATGCAGGCCAGGAGCTCTCAAGCAGCCACGTGGAGCCAGCTGCAGGACTGCCCGCTTCAGACTGCTTCTAGCTCTGGAGCCAGTTGGCTGGACTCTCTCCCTCAAATTTAGCCGAGTGCCACTGACCTTTTCCCTTTATCCTTGGCTCTTACGGGTTGGTAATTCTGGAAACCGCCACAGCTGCCTATGATCCACTCTCCAGAAAGCTCCAGGTGGGGCTTCTCCTGGACGGCCTGGGGCTAAAATTACATGGGGCTGGGCTCTGCTCCCAGTGAGCTGCGATGAGCCCTTCCATCTGTCTGCTGCGCTGCCTTCAGCAGGAGCCTTGTTTCTCTGTCATTTTATGAGTTCTGGAGCTCTAAAATTTGTTTAGAGTCATATTTTATAGGTATTTGAGGTGGTTATCGTGGGAGCCATGGAGTTCTCCTGCTTCTATGCCACCATCTTGACTCTGCCCCCTCAAGTTAATTTAAAAAAAAATAAAGTTACAACTTCTTGGAGCCACTGGTGAGAGTAGAGTGTCAGGTAGGCTACGAAGATATATGAGCAATACTGAAAAAGCCCTTCCACCAGAGGTGCTCCATAAACACTCTATATGTCCTACGCTATGTGTGGAAAGATGAATTTCTTTGCTCTGGAAATGTATGGATAAGGGAATTTTACAGATCTCAGAGCAAGATCTTGAATAAGTGTCAGGCATTCTAATTCCAAATTTAGCCTCTTCTGTCTTAGCCAATAACTGCCTTAGAACTCCTGAAAGTAGGAAAGCTTATATGACATCATTAAATATGTTCCAGATATAGTCATTCCCTCGATATAAAAGGAAAATGAATTGCCCTTCTCCTGTTGCTCCTATTGGATACTGAGACTTGTGTGTTTGCTTGGCATGGAAAGGAATCCATTTCTCGTCCAGCAAAACCGCTGTAGATATGATCCTGTTATTTGCTTTCTCTCACTGATTGTTTTTGGTTTGGGTTTTTATAGAAAGATAGACGATAGGTAGATTAATTGACAGATAGATAGACGTGTGTAGCATATGTGTTTATAAATCTCCTTCAATAAATGCCTACTAAATACATATGTTTGTATGCAGGCTATATTTTTAGTTCACTGGCATGATGGTAGACTAACCATATAAATTTTCAGTTAGAAAGTAAGTGGAATATCTACCTTTCAATTAGTTTGAATAATGAATACTCAAAATAGTTACATGTACTTGGATCCACACTATTCAAAGGTATAGTTGTGTGAAACGTGATAATTTGTTTTAACCTCCTCCGAAATAGGCACCCAAAATTTCAATGATGTGACCACTTCAGGCTATTATTATTTGAATTTATCTGGACATAGATATACAGAAAAGCTGACATTGATCCTTCTTTTGAAAATTAAACTCTATAACCTATAGCAGGAAACAAAACAATAAAACAAAAACAAAATAAAACAAAATTTAAGTTTAGATGTCATGATATTGAAGTAAAGATGCTCCATTGGAAAGTGGAGAAATCAATTCAGCATTCAAGTGAAAAGGTCAGGGTAAAATGAATGTTTGAGAGTTTCTAAAATATAGATATTGGCTGAAATAATGACTAGATCAGAATTCACCTTCTACCGAGCAGAACATTTAAAAACAGGACGACTAATGCTAAAACCCATATTTTCCCCATATTCAGTCTGGTCTAAAGTCAAGTTTTATTCAATCTTATGACCTTCCTACCTCAGGCTGCCTTTTTTATGTGTGTGAGGCAATTGGGGTTAAGTGACTTGCCTGGGGGTCACACAACTAGTTAAGTATCAAGTGTCTGAGGCTGGATTTGAACTCAGGTCCTCCTGACTCCAGAGCCAGTGCTCTATCCATTGCACCACCTGCCTGCTCCCCAGGCTCTACTCTTCACAAACATTTTTTTAATAACACTTTGAATTACATTATATAAAGGCTTTCAGATCATATTTAAAGCTTCAGTACCTATACTCTGATACTTCAAGATATTTGTGATCTCACTGATGAGGATATTCTCTCTATTGGTGCCAAATCCAGTTCATCCATTCCTTCACATTTTGAGGATTTCGTTGTCCATCCTTTCTGATAGATCCTACAGAGAGAATTCACAAACTTGAAACCTTCCTTCCTCTAGAGCTTTTCACTTTTTGTGAGTACCATTTTAGCACTCTGACTTTCTACCAGTTATCTCTCACTCTTGTCACATTAGTGGTCTACCATCCTTTCCAATTATACATTTCCTTATCAATATCCCTCACTTGTCTTCTTGACCTTGGGTCATGGTTGAAAATATGACTCCTAAACAAGATATTTGCTTAAATAGAGGAAGGTAAATAGGTTCTTTTTATAAAAAAATAAATTAATTAATTTATTTTCTTGTTTATATCATTCATTTCCACAAGATTTTGAGTTACAAATTTTCTCCCCATCTTTCTCCTACCCAACACCTCAAAACAGCCATCCCACTGTGTAACCCCTCCCCCAATCTGCTCTCTCCTATATCCTCCCCCTCGCCCCTCTGACTTTCTGGTAGGGCAGGATGGATCTCCCTACCCCAATGCCTGTATATCTTAATTCCCAGTTGGATGTAGTTAATGATAATAATAATAATTATTATATATATATATATACATATATATTAAACATTTGATTATAGAACTTTAAATTCTAGATTCTTTCCCTTCCTTCCCCACACCCACCCCCACTGGAAGGACAAGCAATTAAATGAAGGCTGTACATGTGTAATTATGCAGAACATCTCCACAGTGGGCATATTGTGAGAGACTGATTATATGTCCCTCCTTCCTATCCCGCCCCTCCTTGTTCTATTCTCTACCCTGTCCCTGTCCCTTTATAGAAGTGTGTATTTCCATCAATCCTCCCTAAATCAGTTCTTCATTCCAGTCAAAACCTGAAAATCATACCAGACTGAATAATGATCAAAAGATCCAATGACAAACTGTATCATACTATGCAAGGTTCTCTATGTCCAGAAGCAATCAGCATGGAGGGCTTCTACTAAAAAGGCCTAGGGGAATGTTAGTGAGAAAACAGCGATCAGTACAAATACAGCAGTGCTCAGGCTTGGAAATCTAGGCCTCTGAGGTCCCAAGCACTTTGTCCTGAGATTCTTTAGGGTGCTCTGAAGACATAGTGCTTAGAATCTCAGAAATCTAGTGGTGATAATTACACTAGAGATTAGCAAAGGAACATATTTGAGACCAAGCAGGGTCAGATATCCCACCCAAAAGCATAGGAAGGGGCACAACCTAGGCATAACTCACAAAATCCCAATTTTATAACAAAGTTAAAAAGAAGGCTCTATTGAAGAATACAATAACCACTAGAAAGAATTATTTTAGATCCACATATGTCCCCAAATCCAGTATAGAAGGAGAGAGTAACACCAGATATACAAGCAGACCCAAAGGGGAAAAATGGATTTTCCACAAGGACTATATGAATACCTAGATGAAACAGAGCAAGAGAAAAATAAAAAGAAAGATGAAGATGAAAGAATTGGGAAGATTATAAATATTAGAAGAGAAAACAATAACTTTAAAAAATACACTCACTGAAAATTAGAATAGATTAAAAAAGGAAATGAATGACTCCATGAGACATCAGGAAATACATTGCAGACTGTCCATGTACTCCATGTGCCTCTGCATTACCTTTCGGGTCACTCACCAAGAAGATTCTTCAGATACTATGTGTGGCATTTCAAGATTTGCAACTATACAAAATCTCTTGAAAAAAATTTCTATTAATAAGTTCCACTATCATTGGTGAATAAAGTTAAAAGCTTTATTAACTTGTTTTTCAGAACTCTCTAAATAATCTTTGATCAGGAAGACATTCATTAAAGGCAATTTTTGTGCCTGTGAAGTTAGTCAGAAAATAAAATCTAATCTTAAGGTTTTTCAACAAGGTGCCTCACTTACTTAAAATGTTATGGATTTCATAGATGAAAGTACAAAGATAATAATCTTTTGCTTTATTCTCTGAGTATTAATACAAAGCAAGGCATAAGAGAGGGAGACATATGCTAACCAAAACTTGTGCTTCTTCTACTCACCATTTTCTGCTTCTAGGTAGAGTTGGCGAAAGAGTAATTTCCTCCTCCTACTTACTGTACCTACTCCAGGTAGGAAGTTCAAAAGAGAAGATATGGTAAAAAGAAAAAAAAGGGAGAAAAAAAGGGAAAGAACCAGTGTCAAAGCCAGGGTGGCTGTGAAGCAATCAAAGGACATATGTCCTCAATAATTTTCCATAGATCATCAATCAAATTGATAGAGTGACTGAGTGACTAAAGTTCTATACAGGTTTTGACATCACGGATTAGGTAGAGAAACATAAATGATCACAAAACCCCAAGATGGCCACTAGTTAATGCAGCTAGATTATAGGAAACAGATGCTCTTATCTCATTTTTTTACCATAGAATCTGTGAAGCAAGTATTAAGTTGTCACGTTTGAGGGGAGCGGTGGACAATCTATGACTTTTATCCATGTGGGGAACTACATAGTTTCATTCTTCCCATCCTTTAATGTTGCAGACCAGCAAAAAATCTGCAACTGGTAGTCTGGAAGTCACCTGGGAGCATTGTGAGGTTAAGTAATTTGCTCATGGTCACACTGGTAGTGTATATCAGAGGTGAGACTTGAACCCAGTTCTTTCTGATTCTAAGGGTGTCCAAAAGTATAGAAACCTATACCTTCCTCTCTCTTTCTCTGTCTCTCTGTCTCTATCTTTCTCTCTCTTCCTATCTCTTTCACTATATCTCTGTCTCTGTTTATCTCTCTGGTACTGTCTCTGTCTCTCTGTCCTTGTCTCTCTCTGAGAAGCTTCTGGTTGTACATGCCCTTTATCAAGGGGCCTATCAGAAAGAGCTAGCTTTAGGGTCAGCACATGTGTGTCACCAGAAGGGATGATCACAGCAGGACCATCCCCATGGATGAGGGTGCTTTGATAGGAAGGCTGAATTTATAAATAAATGTCTTGGTTTGGCATTTAAGCCCCGCTACAATCTAGCTGCAGACTATATTTATAGGCTATCAGAGTTTTGAAAAATCTAGGAAATGGTTAAAGTAATAGGCCTTTCAATTTAGCATGTTTATGTCCTATATGGAAGGCAATGTAGCCTTATTTACCCTAGGAAACAGGATTCAAGGAACAAGAAGACAACAGTATTAGGGCAGTATACTCATACTAGGAGGAGGACCAACAGCTACAAGTTGAGGCAGTCCCTCAGCTCCCTTGAGTTAGTACTATGACTGCCATCTCTAGATGAGAATAGCATATCAACCCCCTTGACACTCAGGGGCAGAGACAATAATCTCCAAAAACTAACATGGGATAGATATGCAACGAGGCATACTCCTAGGGAGATTTGAGTATGATGGTCTTTCAGCCATGATCAAGAGAGGGTGCTCATGACAGTCTAAGTTAGGACTTGTGGGTCCATGTAGAGAAATTAATAATTACAGACAGCAAAGTAGAAGAGAAGAGAGGCAGCAGCCTGAAAGGAGGGCCATACTAAGAAAGAAATAAATAACCCAATAGATGAAGAAAAAACGACCTTCTTTCCCCCCTTCTGGACCATAATACTGGTTTCTTACACATTATTATTCTTTATGCACTCTAGATTCTAAGCAAGTTGACCTACTTCCTATTCCCCATGTGAAACTCTTCATCTCAAATCTCTATTCTTTTTGTACAAGTACATACCTAGTATGTACTCCCTCTTTACCCATGCTTTGGAAGGAAGAAAACAAGCATTTGTTATTATTTTTGTTCTGAACACAGAAAAATAAATATCAATTGAAAGAATACATAGATTATCTCCAGGAAAACAAACAAACAAAAAAATGAACCAAATGGTTAAAAAAAAAGCCAAGGATTCAAACTCCAAGATATATACTAGTGAAATTTAACAATTCAATTCAGAAAAAACAAATTCTGCAAACTAGGACAAAGATCTTCAAGTACAAAGGAAGATCAAATTAACAGAAGAATATTCTGCAGCCACCAGGACACGCAGAAGGGAATGAAATATGTTCCAACGACCAATGGAACTTAGAGTGTAGCCCGTAATGACATAATCTGTGACTATAAGCAAAAAAAAAAAAGGCAGACATTTGATAATAAAGAGGTGTTTGAAACATTTTTAAAAAGAAAACCAGGATCATATTTCAAGAAGCATTTATCATGTGCCAGGCATCGTGCTAAATGTTTTACGAAAATTACCTCATCTGGAGTTATAGGAGGAAAACAGCAAAACCACACTAGTGAAAGAGCTTAACTTTCTTTTCCCCAGAGTTATGTATATATATATATACACATATATATATTTATATATATATATATATCAAATCAGAAAATGAATAAGAAAAAAAAAGTTAAGGGGATCAATTGAAATTTAGAAAAGTTAGATATGATTGATCTTTGGAGAAAACTGAATGGGAACAGGAAGAAGAATACCTTTTTTTCTCAGTTACGTTTTACACCTTTACAAAACTGACCACATATTAGGGCATAAAAACACCTCACAAACAAATGAAGAAAAGCAGAAATATTAAATACACTCTTTTCATGACATAATCCAATAAAAACTGCATTCAACAAAGAATCTTGAAAGTATGGATTAAAAATCATTTGGAAACTAAATAATTTAACCCTAAGGAATGAGTTAGTGTAATGCCATTCACCAGCAGATTCCCAAAGGAATGCTACTGTGAACAGCTTTTAGAGTTCAGATTACAAAATAGAGTGAACACTCTGTTTATTCCATTACAAATCAAGACAAACATTCAAAACATTATAA
Source organism: Pseudochirops cupreus (assembly GCA_028627135.1). Classification (NCBI taxonomy): domain Eukaryota; kingdom Metazoa; phylum Chordata; class Mammalia; order Diprotodontia; family Pseudocheiridae; genus Pseudochirops; species Pseudochirops cupreus. The sequence goes on from CM053581.1 coordinate 287,801,474, forward strand.
TATTCACA
>CM053581.1:287801981-287893002 GCA_028627135.1 Pseudochirops cupreus
GTGGGTGGTGAGGGAGGAGGAGAAAGAATCTGCAATCTGGAGTTCCATAATCAAATGTTATGAATGTGTATCTATCTATCTATCTATCTATATGCAATTATTATTATTATTATTATTGACTACATCCAACTGGAACTTGAGATACACAAGCACTGTGGTTGGGAGATCCATCCTGCCCTACTGAAAAGTGACATAGGAGAGAATAGACTGGGGGAGGGGGCACACATTGGGATGGCTGTTTTGGGGCGGTGGGTGGGGGAAAGATGGGGAGAAAATATGTAACTCAAAATCTTGTGGAAATGAATGATGCAAACTATAATAAAATTTAAAAAAAACATTATTTTAGGGCAGCTAGGTGAAGCAGTGGATAGAGCACTGGGTTTGGAATCAGGAACACTCATCTTCATGAGTTCAAATCCAGCTTCAGACACTTACTAGTTATATGACCCTGGGCAAGTCACTTAACCTTTTTTGTCTCAGTTACTCTTCTGTAGAAGGAGCTGGAGAAGGAAATGGCAAAGCACTCCGTATCTTTACTAAGAAAACTCCAAATGGGGTCATGAAGAGTGGGACATGAATGAAACAACCAAAGAACAACAACTTTATATTATAACCATCTGCCTTAAACTCTGGGTTTATATCCTCCTCAGTTTGCTTTTACTCTGAATATAGTAGGGTACTATCCCCACTGACACACAAAAAAGAAAACTTGCGGATTTGTTCTTAGCATTTTTCACAAGTCTTTGATCTTCTAGATTTAGCCTTCCTGACACTATTGCCATACTTTCTTGTCATCCCTTTGTATTTGTCCTTAGTTATTTGTCTTCTTGGTCTAGCTGAAAACTGACTCCACTAAGCATTTGATTAGGAGACAGCTAGGATGGATTTTCTCCAAGCAGGAAGAAATCCTGCCATCATAATCTCTCAACCTAGTTGTCATAATATTCTTTTTATTTGATTCTTGAATGTAAAAAAGAATTAGAAGTCACTCAGTGCTTTGTTAGTAAACTATGTTATGCATGAATCTTTGATAACAATCCTCTGAAAATATGGCAAAACCTTAAATTGTTAGGACGATTGGCAGTCAGGATAGAGTAGACAGGAATTTTGATGATGTCACCTCAAAAGGAACTATATAAGTGGAAAGTTTATGGAAAAATAGGGATAACTAGGGTAAATCTCAACAAAAAAAATGGAATGTATTTCAAAAGAGCATAGAAAACATGTAGCAATGCTAAAAATTGCTGTTTGCTGTTCTTGGAAATCTATCTGGTGCTAAAACTCATGTGCTGTAGTTTTACTTCAAGGAAACTTGCCTTTTGTGTTCTTCATCATAAAAGTTTTTAATATTTCAAAAGTACCATTTGTTAAAAGTTGGTTTGTCTCTATAGCCCAGATAAAATCTTTGTCCCACATATAGTTATTTGCTCTATAATTTAAACACCATGTTTGTGTTCTCGTTGGGTTTATATTCTTAACACCAGCATAAACATTATTGTAAACTCAAAAAAAAAAGAAAGTAAGAAAGCTACCGAACTAACAAATTACACCAGAAACTGGTTTTAGGAGGCAAACAATAAAAGACATTAACCATTGGCTAATTTCATTTAAAAAATAAGAGACCCAAACTAATAATACAAACAATAGAAAAGGTGAATGCACCACCAGGATATGTGAAATTAAAGCAATCATTAGGAGCTATTTTGCTCAGATAAATAGCAATAAGACTAACAATCTAAGTGAAATGGATGAATATTTAGAAAACACTTAAATTGCCCAGATTTACAGAAGAGGAAATAGAAAGAAAACAAAATTGAAAAAGGCAAAAATGAGCTCCCTAAGAAAAAATCCCTAAGACCAGATGAATTTACAAGTAAATTCTACCAAATTTTTAAAGAACTATTAATCCCAATACTTTTTAAACGATTTGAAAAAATGGGTAAAGGAGTCCTACCAAATTCCTTTTATGACACAAATATGGTGTTGATACCTAAATCAGGGAGAGCAAAGCCAGAGAAAGACAATCAGTTTTCCTAATGATTACTGATGCAAAATTTTAAAATTAAATATTGTCAGGGAGATTACAGCAATAAAGATCATATACTATGATGAGGTGGGATTTATACTAGGAACGCAGGACTGGTTCGCTATTAGGAAAACTATCAACCAAATTGACCATACCAATAACAAAAAAAAACCCCAAATTATATATATATATATATATATGCATGTATGTATGTACATATGTACATATGTATATATATATATATAATTATGTTTACATAATTATATATATATTTATATATTATCTCAATATATACTTATATTGAAATATAAATATCTCAATAGATACAGAAAAAGCTTCTGACAAAATAGAACACATTCCTATTAAAAACACTCAATTCTATAGAAATAAATGGATCTTAAAATCACAAGTAGCATCTATCTAAAACCAAAAGCAAGTATCATCTGTAATGAGGAGGAATTAGAAGCCTTTCCAATAATATCAGGGGTGAAATAAAGATTTCCATTATCACCACTCTTATTCAATATTGTAATGAAAATTGTAGCTATAACAATAAGATGAGAAAAAGCAATGGAAAGAATAAGAATATGCAGCGAGGAAACAAAACCAGCACTCTTTGTGGACTATATGATGCTATACTTAGAGAACCCTAGAGAATCAACTAAAAAACTAGTTGAAACAATTAACAACTTTAACAAAGTTGGAGGAAATTTTAAAAAAATCACTCATAGCATTTCTATGTACTACCAACAAAGTCAAGCAGGAAGACAAAAAGAAATTCCATTTAAATTAACTTCAGAGGAGGCTGAGCCAAGATGGAAGAGAAAAGGCATAGACTTGCCTGAGCTCTCCCCAAAAACCCTCTAAACAACTTTAAATAATGCCTCAAAACAAATTCTGAAGTGGAAGAACCCACAAAAGGATGTGGTGAAGCAATTTTACAGCCCAAGACAACTTAGAAGATCAGCAGGAGAGGTCTGTTGCACCAGGGTGAGAGTGGATCACAGTCCAGTGCAGGCCATACCAGCACAGATCAGGCCCCAGCAAACCCAGAGCAGGCCTTGGGAGCAACTGAATCAGCAGTGGCAGCTGGTGCTTCCTGAGCTCTTTGCCCACAGATGGTAAAGGAATCAAATAACTGGTCAGAAAGAGATTATAGCATTCTCTTTGCTGGCAGTGGGGGCAGGATTCTTTTGCTTTGTCCATACTTGGATCTAGGTTTCCCTCCTTGGTGATAGACTCAGAGCAAGGAGGAGCAGTTAGCACATGAGAGCATGCATCCACAATGTGGCAGGGACTAGGCACAGTTCTAGGGTGGAAAAGAGTGCTTGTGGTCTCTCAGAGACCAGAGCACAGGCTAGGAGAGCAGTAAACATCCCTTTCAGATCTTGGAAGAACTGAAAACTCACAGCACACTAGAAGCATCTCTGAAAATAGCTGCACAAAATTCCTGAAACTTGGCACAGTGGACCCTCCATCCTGGAAGCAGAACTTCACTTTAGCAAAGAGATTTTTCATTTTTCAAATCAAGAAATCAGCCTTTTCATGCTCAATTCAGACTCCAATAGTCAAATGCAACTGTGATCTCATTGATATTGGAATTTTTCCCAATGCAGAACCCATGTCTACCTGCCTCTGCCCCTGTTCATATCTTTTCATAAGTTTGCCTGACACATAAATTGGACTCAATCAGTCAATCAGTTCATAAGCATTTGTTAAGGACCTACTATGTGTTAGGCACTGTCCTAAGGACTGGGGATAGAAAAAGAGTTAAAACTTTGCACTCAAGGAGCTCACAGTCTAATGGAAGAGATAACACACAAATTGCTATATTTGCTGTGTATAAACAAGCTATGTACAGGAAAAACTTTTTTTTTAAAAAGTTAACAGAGAGAAAGAACTCGGATTGAAGGGGATTAGGAAAGACTTCTAGAAGGTGGGATTTTAGGTGAGAATTGAAGGAATACAGGGATGCAAAGAGGTGAGAATGAGGAGGGGCACCATTTGGGACATGGGGGACAGCCAGTGAAAATTCTGTAGCCTGGAGAGTCTCTTACAAATTCATTCAATTGTTCAATTCAAATTGTCCATGATCATACAGGTAGTAAGTGTAAGAAGCTTTCCAATGGATTCCATATTAGAAAATTTAGAAACTATGGTTCTTTGGAGTTCATTCTTAACACCCGAGGTTGATACCAGTTTTGTAAGAGACAGAATGCTAGACTGGGTGTATCACTAGTGTGTCAGTTCTTTTGAGTGAGGCTGGGATTTATTTAACTTTAGCTAAGGGATGACTTGTTGGGTAGGTGGGGACACATTTAGGAATAAAGGAGATGTAAAAAGAAGTCAGTAAAATTTATTTCAAAAATAAATCTTACTCTATCAACAACTCCATGAATGGAAAATCCATAGAAACATTGAATTTTAGATCTGAAAGGGGCTTGAAAATTATCTAGTCCAATCCTTTGATAGCACAATGAGGAGCTAGAACTCAGTTCTCCTGATTCCTGATCCAGTGCTCTTTCTTCTCTGGTAGGTTGCCTTTTCTGCCTTATAAAAAATTTCATCTCCTGGTGGCTACAAAGAATGAAGGCATTCAGATTAACTGTAAATGAAAATAAGAGATGATATTTACATAATGACTTTAAAAAGTTTACACAGTATTTTATGGTTTATTATCTCTTTTCAGAATGTAAAGGAACTTTGAAATCTTACTCCATATACAAATATTACTTTGAAGAGTGAACTTAATGATTTCAAAGTTGAAGGGAATTTAGTGATAAGCTAGTTCACTACACACATTTTATAGAAATGGTTATGAAGGTCCTGAGAAGGCAAGCAATTTACCTAAGATCACACAGCAAAGTATCAGTGCCAGGATTTAGACTTGAAACATCTGACCATAGATATTCTTTTCTTTCCATTGATCTACCCTGTCTATGATGGGTTCTTCCTCACAAACCATCTGAGGCACACAGCTTCTAGAATTTTCCCTGGGTCGTTTTTTCCTTCATTACCTTTTCCACAGGCAGTGTGAAGTAACAGTTAGAGAGTTGACCTCAAATCAAGAAGCCTCGTATTTAAGATAACACCAGTAGACACTGGCTGTCTGACCTTGGGGTGTGGGTGGGGGCAAGCCACTTAATCTCTCAGTGCTCTAGGCAAGCTGCCCACACTTGGAGAAGGTTCCTCTCTGGGAACTTCCGTATCCCACCAGAATCTCAAGTCCAGCTTCTCTCACTAAAAGTGCAGAGATATGGTGTGGAAAGTTGCCTGAGTCCTGTCACGTGGATTAGTTTGTGTCCCTTTGGTCACTCAGTGTTCTAAGGCTACCTCAGTCCCTGATACAGGAAAATGTGGTTTGAAATAAGATTACTCACAACCACCAAACCACTCTCTAACCCCATGACATTTATTCTGTGTTCCTTTTCCATTCTGATTGATTTGTTGTGTTTATGAGTTGCCCTTTATTAGCAATGACACAGGAAAAATGATTTTATCAGGCATGAAAACGAAGTCATAGACTCAGAGCCAGCAGGGACTTCAGAGGCCTCATCCAGTCTCTATCTGAACCTTCCTGCTCCCAAGCCAAGGTTTAAAAGACCACAGAAGATGTTTACTGAAGAACCTTTGGGCAAGCCTCCTCTCTGGAGACTTCCAAAGTAGTTGGCTGTCAGGCTAATTTAGGAGAGCAAGATAGTGTGGTGTAGGCAGCTAGGTGGTACAGTGCATTGAGCACTGGGAGCAGGAAGACCTGATGGAGGTCTGTCCTCAAGCACAGGCACTTCCTACCTGAGCAAGGCACTAACCTCTGTCTGCCTTAGCTTCCTCGCATTTATACAATGAAGATGATAAAGGTATCTAACTCCCAGGGCTGTCATGAGGATCAAATGACATTTGCAAAGCATTTTGCAACCTTAAAATGCTATATAAATATTAACTATTATTATTATTAGTCAAAAGCACATTAAGATTAGGAATCTAAAGACCCAGCTTTGCCACTAAAAACTTACATGACCTTTGCAAGTCACTTAACCTCTCTAAGACCTCAGCTTCCTCCTCTGCAAATGTGGGAGCTCTTGATCAATTTGATGAGCATCCCCCTTCCCCCCCCCAAAAAAACAACTTGAAGAAATTACAGGGCAGAGACCTTTGGTGGAAGGGCAGCTTGCACATTGATTCCCTATGCGGTAAATGGGTGATCTGTTCCCCACATTTGAGGAAACAGAAATGAATCATACCTATGTTTTGTTTGAGAGATTTCTCTAGTTTCCAGGGTGACCAAAGAGAGAAAATTGTCAGGCTCCCAGGATCAGACTTGGTCCATGTGAGCTCATAGTATTTGGGGGTGGGAGTAAGGGGAGCCTTGGCCCAAAGACTACATAAAATTCAACAATTAAACTCAATTAACATTTATTAATTGCCCACAAGATGAAGATGAAGAGCAGTGGTTCTCAAATTTTTCATTTTCAGGACTCTTTAAACCAGGCCTGCACAACATTCAGCTTGTGGACTGCTTTATGGCCTGCATACTGCTGGAGGTCAGTGAAAGAATTTTGAGCGGCCCACAAAAAAAGTAGAGGATGCAAAACAGGCCTGCACAACTTACCACCTGTGGGTCACTTTGGAAGGCTGTAAGCAGGTCATGGGCTCTATGTTGTACAGACCTGCTTCATATTCTTAAAAATTACTGAATACACCAAAATTTTTTTGTTTATATGGGTTATGTATGTCATTGCTTGTCATATTAGAAATTAAAACTGGTAAATTTTAAAATTACTTATTAATTTTACAATAAAAATTATAAGCTCATTAAATATAACATGAATAACATCTTTGTCAAAAATAGCTATGTTTTCCAAAACAAAAAATATCCAGTGAGAAGAATTGCATTGTCTTACATATTTTAAAAAAAAATCTCTGTAATGTCTGGTTAAAGAGGAGACAGCTGGATTCTCACATTTGCTTCTACATTCAGTCAGGAAGACTACTTTTCCTGAGTTCAAAATCTGGTTTTAGAGACACTAATTAGCTGTATGACCCTGGATAAGTCACTTAACCATGTTTGCCTCAATTTCCTCAGATGTAAAACAAACTGGAGAAGGAAATGGAAAATCACTCCAGTATCTTTTCCAATAAAACCCAAATGGTGTCATGAAAAGTCAGACATGAATGAAAAAGATTGAACCACAAAACAACAACATAAAGAAAATCTGGTCTCACACATATGTATAGGTCAAAAAGGGTGGAGGATTTTAATAGGCAAGTAATGTTGTAATATTCTAATGAAGATGGTTTTGACCTCAAGAAATCCCAAAAAGCATTTCCAGGATCTCTGGGAATGCAAAGATCACACTTGGAGAACGACTGCCATAGGGTAATGGATGAAATGCTGACCTCCAAGTTAAGAAAGTCTAAGTTAAACTCTCACCTCTGAAAAAGACTACCTATTTGATGCTGGGCAAGTCATGTAGCTTCTCAGAGCTCTAGGCAACTCTCTGTGACTATTAGTTGCCAATCTGTTTTGGTAGAGGGAGTTTCCACACAGGAGGTTCGTTATAACAATAAAATCACATGTCTGGCGTTCTTTCTCATCCACCCAATACTGAGGCACTTGGCCATTTTCCCTGCTGCTTTAGGTCTGTACTTCAAGGGCTACCAGGCTGCTTTGTAGTCTTTGCCTACTAGAATGGGAGTTCCCTGAGAATAGAGACTGTCTCACTTTTCTATTTGTGTACCTAGTACTTGATGTAGAATTTTGAATATAGAAAGTGCTTTAATACTTTTTAATTCATTCAAAGACAAAAACTGTGGAACATAAGGAAAATAGCCTCTTTTCTCAAGTGAAATGGAGGAATCGGACTGATGATCTCTGAGATTTCATTTCGTTCTAAAATTTTTATGATTCCATTAAATCTTAGACTTTGGTTGTATCTACATGATGGCAAAAACGTGGATGAAAAATTAAAAGCTTAGATAATCATCCAGATGTTTCTGGCCTCTTGGGGCATATGGATAAGCATTGTCAAATCACACTCATCATCTATCAAAATTGACTCACATCATTAATCACTCAGACTGTTCTTTTCACATAATGTTTTGCTATAGTCCATGCCCTCTCTCTGACATGTTCAAGTAAGTGCCACATAAACCCAATGACAAGAAAGAGTCTAGCTTCTATTAACTTATCTGTATTGTTTGGTAGAAAATCAGAAACTCCAGTTCCACAGGTCATTCCATTGGGCAGACCTACTAGAAATTTGGTATGCTATAAAGCTGTCCTTGGTATTCCACTGTATCTTGGGCATTCTGCCCAGGTTTTGGCTGGAGATTGAAGATAACTGCATCCATGATGTAGAGAGGGATGCTAGAATATGTGTATTTATATATAAAAATGGTGAGAAAGGGAACAGGCATTGTGGTGGCATGAAATAGGGGATAGAAATATGCATTCATTCACACAATTTTCCAACCAGTCATTAATTCCCTCTATCATTAAAGGGAGAACAAAATATACTTTTCAAGTTCGGTGAGTTCTCTTCTCATAGGGCATTGTACTCAAAGTCAGGATGACTTGGTTTAAGTTTTGCCTCTAACATATAACTCCTATTTGACTCTAGCAAGTCATAGAACCTTTCAGTGCCCCAGTTCACTTTCTAAAACTAAGACTAGTTTCAAAGAAGATGCCCGTCTGCATTGGTTGAGGTAGTTCCTCACTAGGAGCTCTCCACATTAATGCAATTTTAGGTCTGGGAAGAAAAAAAAAAGTATCAAGGCAGATACTGAATGGGTAGGTGACAGGGGTGTGTCCCATCACTCTCTCTCTATTCCCATGTGTTACTGTGGGTTCACAATATGTAGGTTTTTTTTTTATGTCATGAGAATGAATATGTGGGAAGGCTGTTCTGGGGAAGATGGTAAACTAAATCTTTAGGAGTCATATTTCTAATTATCCCATACCACTGGTGGGGAACCTGCTGTCTCAAGGTCTTTTATTAAGGAGATTTGTTCTGTGAAGTCTGGATTCAGTCAAAGGGCCACATTTGAGGACCTTGAAGGTCATATGTGTCCTCAAGGCTGCAAGTTCCCCACCCCTGTCCCATACCCTCTAGACTCAGCCTCTATCTTTAGTTAAATCAAGCCTTAGGACCTTTCTCAATCACTTGCTGTTGGTCATCTTCAATATTATGTCACCAAAACCAATATGACAGGCTCACTTGCCCTTTAGATGAAGGCCAGTTGTTGCCAAGCAATCAATTTTCCAGGTCCCTGATGAGGTCTTTGAAGAAGGACTTCACATCAGAAATGACACTTAGCTAATGCTCTGCTTCCCTCAGGATCCCAAAGCCACTTATCAGTTTCACATCTCCAGGAACTGTTTCATCCACTCAAAATCTGATATAGATCACAGAAGTTCAGCAAAATTGATGTCATGTTACCTGGAAGCAGCAGCACAGAAGGCCATTTGCAATCCTCCAAAAGTGCAGAGGGAAATTCAGGTATACAGGGTTTAAAACCCCAGTAAGACCTCTGACCAGTATACTAGAATTCTCTCATAGGCATGCTTATATGCAAGCACATATCTACATGCACACACACACGATTATACCCATTTTGACTAACTTTGATTATGTCAAATGTACTATTAAAAAGGAATAAATTAATTGACTCACACAATTTCCCAACCAGCCATTAATTCTCTTCATTATAAAGTGAGAAAGAACACATACTTTTCAAGTCTGTGGATTCTCTCCTCATGGGGTTAAGTTTAACAGCAAGCTCAATTAAGACTTGTGGGATTGAATTTCATTTAACTGATGCCAAGAGAAAAAAAATCACCATAATAAAGTAGACAATCTTCTCTTATTCAAAGTAAAACTGTAAGAGACCTCTAAAGAGACACTGAAGGCTTTTTACAAATTTCCTCCACAAAACAGCAGTTAAAAAAAAATAATCGAATCAGCAGCTCATCGCTTCAAAACCTCTTGAAACATAAATGGGTTTTTAGGAATGAAGGAGGAGAGAATTTCCTTTATTTCTTCAGTAGCCAGCAGAGTAACACAAAATATTAGGGGTCAGTATTTAGGATGCCAAGATATCCCCATCAGAAAAGGGAAAAATATGGTCAATCTACAAGTATGCATTGTTAAGTGTCCTTAATGTTTCAGGCCTTATGCTAGGTACTGAGGAAGGAAGGAAAGAAGGAAGGGAGAAAATAAGGAAGGAAGGAAGAAGGAAGGAAATAAGAAAGGAAGGAAGGTAATACAGAAGGAAGGAAGGAAGGAAGGAAAGAAGGAAGGAAGGAAAGAAGAAAGGCAGGAAGGGAGGAAATAAGGAAGGAAGGAAGGGAGCGAGGGAGGGAGGAAGGAAGAAAGGAAGGAAGGTAAATGAAAGGAAGAAAGAAGGAAGAAAAAGAAAGGGAAGAAGAGGAGGAAGAAAAAAGAAAAAGAGAAGATAAAGAGAAAGAGGAAGAAGAAGAGGAAGGGAAGGGAAGTGACAGGAGGGGAGGGAAGGAGAGGTGAGGAAAGGCAAGACAAGGCAAGAGAAGGAAGGGAAAAGTTCCTACCCTCAAGGAGGTTACATTCTGGGAGAAGGGGAGAGGTGAGCAGCATGCACATAGATACATTAATACAAGATGCGTACAAGATACACACAAAGTAATTTCTGGTAGGAGGCCATTAGTAACTCAGGCAGGTCATAATAGGCTTTATGTAGCAGATGTATCACTTCAGCTGAGCTTTGAAGGAAACCAGGGGTTCTTAAAAGGTGAAGGAAAAGATGGCATGCTTTCCAGTCATAGGTGACAGCAACTGCAAAGCTATGGAGAGGGGAGATGGCATGACGTGCATGCCAAACTGTCTGGCTGAATCCAAAAAAATCAGTTTGCCTAAACCTTTGTGAATATGACTGGGTCATCCTAGTCATGGACTGCTTTGGTCAAAATAGTCGATTCAGCAGCCTTGAGCCTAAGTCCTTAGTCACAACAAAGTTGAATGGGCTTTCCTCTCCCTCTTCTCTCTGGCAGCCTTAAAATAAAACCAAGGAAAATAAATGACTGTTGACACTGTGAACAACCTCTTCTGGTCTATTTATTTACTATGGCATGTTCTTCCACAAAGCCTGCAAATCATTAGAACTGATAATGCTGTAAATAATTGGTGCCCTACATAAGCTTGAAATGCCTCTAACATACACTCACTGATCAATCTTGTTTATTCCAGCATCATAACTAAATAAGGGCTGCCAACAGGCTTTGGAGGACAGAGCTATTTCCATGATTGGGACTTACAATGATACTGGCCCACAGCATTTAGGGGATGTTTCACAACTCTTTGTTCTCGACCATACACACACACACACACACACACACACACACACACACACACACACACACACACACACACACACAGCTCTGGAGATGTATAAAGTCACTGATTTACCAATGTGAGACAAGATTTCAAGATTTTGGACATTTGTTTAAGTGCCATTGAATTAGGAGTACAACACTCCCGCCCAAAACAATCCCAACCGCTCACTTTTCCAGTGATGTCTCCATTATCAGTTAGTCAGTCAACAAGTGTTTACTAAGTCTTTACTATTTGCCAGGTACCAAGAGAGGAGCTGGGGTTGGGTGGGGCCTGCTCCATCCTAGCTGACCCATAGTCTGGATTCCTTATTTTTTGCATCAGCCAAGTTCTAGGCACATAATATGAGCTCAAAAAAAGGTTGAATAGTTTTACAACTGCATACAAAAAGAACCTCATAGACATTAGTGTTAGTCTGCTTGAACTTGAAGATTATCTTTGTGTAATGGTGGTGGTAATTTGAAGATCTTCCCTGCTTTGAAAATATACTCTGCCTCCTAATAGGCTACTATGATGGAACTGGCTTACTGGCTTTGGGATTTGGTTTCTGGTGTCTGAATAAATGTTTTGCTTCTGTCTATGATTCCATCCTAGCAGCAAAGCAGTTAATGAGCCACAACATTACAGAGAGCCACAACATACTTTAGCCTTCCCACAAACCAATATTTACTCACAAGCCTGACCAACTCCCTGGGACACATGCTCTCCTCCTCCCAGTCTAGCTGGCTCTGACTCCCAGCTTCCTGTGGGTTCTGCTGCACCCTTCAGCAAATTCCTCCTACCACAGGCTCCATATGATTACATTCAGCCTATTAGGGGGCAGGAAATGGAAAAAAATACTTTCAAAGCAGGGAAAATCTTCAAATTACAGACAGAGACCTGCATTTCAACCATGAATGTGGTTTGTCACTCCTTGGGAAGAGCTAGATCAAAGTAGGCCAGAAGCAGGAAGCTAGAAGACAAATTAGGATCACAAATTAATCTTTTGATATGCCTGTGAATAAAGCAGAAAAAACCCTCCAGCTGTCATGTTAGCCTCATACAGAAGGGCTAAGCTTTCAACAACCATCAGGGATAGAAATGTGCAGAGATGATCTCTACTGGGTCCACATTGATTTCTCAAAGGAATTTTGAAGTCAAGAGTTTAAATTTCAACCACAAGACATTCATTTTGAGCTATTTGGTCTCTTACAGAACAAAATAAACCCAACCACAATACAAAATGCTGCAAATACTGGGAAAATATTTGCCAAAAATTATGCACAACAACTGTTTTTAAACATTAAAAAATAAATAGTTGTAATATTCATTAACCATCTTAAGTCCCTGTTTCTTCTCTTTGTGACACAGATGCAGCTTAGTAGTCATTCATTATCCACATCATCTCTAAAACCTTGGTGTCTTGGGGTAGAAAAAGAAGGTTTTGGACTAAAATCTTAGCAGTTTTCAACATGTCAACCTCAGGGACACCTGAGGTTCCTAAGACCCTTTCAAGGGATCTGCAAAGCCCAAGCTATTTTCATAATAATACTTTGAATTTCTATATTTGATAATTTGAATAATATTTGAATTTCTAACATGGTAAATATTGGTAGATATAATTGAAATAAACAGTAGATATAATCCAAATAAAGAAAAGCTCTTTAGGGTTCTGACTCAGTCTTTTTTTTTTTTGGAGAGGGGAAGGCAGGGCAATTTGGGGTTAAGTGACTTGCCCAAGGTCACACTGCTAGTTTTGTGTTAAGTGTCTGAGGCTGGATTTGAACTCAGGTCCTCCTGACTCCAGGGCCCATGCTCTATTCACTGTGCCACCTAGCCACCCCCTGACTCAGTCTTAAGAGTGTAAAGGGGTTCTGAGACCAAAATGTTTGAGAATCTGTGGACTAGAACTTCTCTAAGATCTTCAGTTAGGATAGTCTATGTTCTAAGGTTCCTTTCAGCTCTAGCATTCTGTTTTAAAGTTCCTTCCTGTGATAGGATTCTGATGTTATACTAGAAAATTAATGAAAAATCTGGAGTATTCATACTTGGGTGCATGTAATAAAAACGTTTAGAAGAAGCATCCAGCCCACAGCTCAGCTGTCACAAACCTCCCTCCCACTTGCAGACTTTTGCCAAACCTTGAAAGGTTATGAGCCTCCAACCTGCAATCATCTTAACAAAAGCTGCCAGAATCATTCTGAATGTTCAAGTCTACAATGAGCAAAGTTCGCATAAAACCCCTGTCACTCTCCAATTAGGAAGAACCTTAAGAAAAATGTCGATTGAAGATAACATGGAAGCTAACTTTTAGTGAAAAGTCTTGATGACATTCTATATAGTAGTTAGAGTTTATATTTCTGTAGTTATGTGATAACTACCATGTGCTTCTTACATTTGGCATCTCATTGGTGCTTGTAGCACCTCGATGATAATCATCCTAATTTTATGGCTAAGGAAACTGGAGCACAGAGTGAATAGAGATTGGCCCAAAGTCACATAGCTGATAAACGGGATAGCTGGAATTTGAACTGTGATTAAAAGTCCATCATTTTTTCCAATATTTTATAATTTTTTCCAATTCTCAAGTTAATTCCTACATTGTATTACACATATCATATATGGGTGGTGCAGTGAATAGAGCACAGGACTGGAGCCTGGAAGACCTAAGTTCAAATCCCACTTCAGAGACTTACTAACTGTGTGACTCTGGGTAAGTCACTTAACCCTGTTTGCCTCTGTTTCCTTATCTGTAAAATAAGCTGGAGAAGGAAACAGAAAATGATTCCACTATCTTTGTCAATAAAACTCCAGACGGGAGCCTGAAGAGATACAGGACTGAAAATGACTTAACATCAATGAATAAATAGCAAATTAGTGAAGAAGGGAAGGGAAGATATTTCCGAATCATTAATAGGGTGAGCAAAGGCATGGTGACAGTACACTGCCATGTACTTTTGGGACCACAGTTCGTCCAGAGGGCAGAATGTGTAGAAGGTGTAAGATTAGGAAAATAGGGTGTAATCAGATTCTACTATTTAAGGCCTCTACTGGCCTTGAAAGTTCATCTAAGAAAAAAAAATCTTTTCTTGGGAGGCAGTGGTGAGCCCCTGAAAATGTTTGAGCAGAGGAGTTACATGAGTAAGTACTCCAGTGAATCTGTGAGTTCCCTAGTGTGGATACTCCTTCAGTGGGGTAGACTGCATCCCATCCATGCTTTCTCATGTATCTTGTCCTTGGTTGTTTTTTTTTGGGTGGGGGGAGAAAGGAGAACAGTGTGGGAGGTTTGGACTTGTGTTCTATAAATAGGAAAAGATAATTCTGACAATTGTATTTAGGCTGGATGGAAGGACAGTGTAAGTGGGAGGATCCCTTATGACTTTATTGCCATGGAACATACAGTTGGTAATGAGGGCCTGCATTAAGATGGTGAAAGTGGACAGGGTGAAAGATAGGGAATATTGGTGTGACTGTGACATTGGACAAGAACTTTAACTTCTCTAAACCTCTGTTTAGTTATCTGGAAAAATGAGATCATTAGACAAGATGGTTTCTAAGATCTTTCCTGCTCTAGAACTGTTGTTCTAAAAATAAAAAATAGCCAGAAGATTGAAGACTTGGGAAACTGTGTGAATAATAGTGATGCAGACAAAAACAGTAAAATCAGAGAAGGAAGCAGGATTAAGGGGAAAACTAATGAGTTTGATCAAAATATAGCATCATGCCTTTGTATCTGGAAGGCACCTAAACAATCTTTGAGACCACCCCCCTCATCCACCATTAATACAGATGAGTAAACCGAAGTCTAGCAAATTTAAGTGATTTGCCCAAGGTCACAGAGGTAGTAATTAGGATAAGAGGATCCTAGCTTTAGAGCTAGAAAGAATCATAGGGTCCACCAAGTCTAACCCACTCACCAAACAGATAAGAAAATTAAGGTAAAGAAAGGTGAGAAGATTTGCCCAGGGTCACATAGTTAGTCAGCATCTAAAGCAAGATTTGAACCACGAGGTCTTTATCTAGTACTCCCCAATACTCTATGTTTCTCCAGAGTAACCAAACTGGGTTTCAAATCAAACTCACTTGATTCCAAGGGCACCTTTCTTTCCACTGCTCCATGATGCCTTCTTAGGGACTTGAATTAGAATGCCGAGGTGCTACTGAGGCAAGTTAGTGATCACATCTAATGTCCACGTAGTGAATGAAATGATTCATCTCCCAATCAATTATAAAGATTAAGTATACTGGCAGTGATGATGATGATAATAGCAGCAACTAACATTTACAAAGTGCTTCAAAACTTACAAAATCTTTTATATGTTATCTTATCTGGCCATTCAACGCACCTCATTGACATAGTTCTACTTTTCTTTTTTATTTTATTTATTTAATCAATTTCTACCCTTTTGGATTCTGTAGAATATTCATGTAGCTAGTCACAAGCCTAAGTGGAAGAAACACACGGAAGGCTGGAGTTAAAGAAGAATGGTAGGCCAAGTCACTATGAAGCCTTTTCCCTGAATCATTGCTGGATGGCTTCCTAATTTGAGTTGAAAAAAAAAGAAAATACACCTCCTAAATCTTCTTTGTACTTAAACCATTATTCTGCCTTCTCCACTCTGAGTCACTGCTGATTTTCTGAGCCCTCCTTGCAAGAGGGTGGGTGGTTGTTTTGGTTTCAAATTTGAAGGCTCCTCCTTCCATTTCTTGCCTCTTTGATAACAAATTCAGATTAATTAGTAATTTTTCCTGCCTCTCTGCCTGACCCTTGGGGTCAGCATCCTCCTTAGTGAGAGAAATTATTATTTGACTATTGTATTAACAATTGATTACTAAATTAGGATTAAGGCTTTTTCCCCTTTACTTCCTCATTTAGAGACCAGCCCCTGCAGGTCAGTCAGTCAGTCTCTGAAAGACGTGGTTGATTGATGAGATTATCTCTAACCCTCAGGAAATATGCTCTTTGATCTTGGGCCAGACTCCACCTAACCAGGATGGGGGGAGGGGTGGTGGTGGTGTAAATAGAATTCAGTCTGAGTGAGTTCTTGTCCCAAAGAGAACATGCCTGTCTTTTCAAACCTCCATTAGAATTTAAGGTGAGTGACCTAGCTCATGAAGGAGAAAACCAACAAGAGTGGTCTGACTGCAGATGGATTCCCAGGCCCCGCTTGCTGGAGGAAGCTAAGTCTTATGATTAAAAGCCACATTTTCAGCAGGAGGAACTGAAGAATCCTAGCCCACTTCCTCATTAAATGTCCACCAATCAGAGTTGATTTCTCCTATCAAGAGTATTCCATTTCAAAAACATGTTTAAAGCATTCAGTGTCTCCATTAGGAGTCATTATATAACAAAAGAAACTACTGACCATCAATTTATTATTAGTCTAACTAACTAATTGATTACTAATAGCTTAGAAAGTCTGTCTGATTTTTTAATCATCAAATTAGGATCACAAGCTCATGGGATTCAGAGTGAGTCCAAGAGACCTAACTGAACATAGGACAAAATATTGTGCTGCCCTTTGGCTGCTCAAATCCTGTTTTGCCCAGGCATCTTGGGAACCCTACTTTTCTCTCCCAAGAGCAGGGTAATGCCTTTTACTCTATCCAGCAGTTTCTTACACAAACCTCACCGGATCTGGAAAGCTCTTAGGAGCAATACAAAGGCAGAAGAAGGTGTTTTTAGGCTTCACCAGGAAAGCTATTTCCTCTGCTTCCCCTAGTCCCAGAGACTCTTGTCTGTGTCTATAGGTCCTTAGCTTGGCCTCTTGTTTTAGTCTCATGGAGACAGAAATGCAAGCCTGCAAACAGGCAGCAAATCCTGTCTTAACTAAACTTTCTCTCTTCTTATGATGCCTAGAAGCTTCTTGTACACAATGGATGTTAATACTTTTTTTTTTTGCAGAAGGCAGGGAGGAGAGGAGCAAGGGAGGGAGAGAAGGAGAAAGGAAGGAAAACAAAAGAAATGAAGGAGAGACAAAGGAAGGAAAGGAAGAATGAAGGGAAGGAGGAAGAAAGGAAGGCGTTCATGGGAATTAAGAATTAAGGAACAAGGAAAGTGAGCTAGAGCAAAAGCAGAT
The DNA here is from genome assembly GCA_028627135.1 of Pseudochirops cupreus. Classification (NCBI taxonomy): domain Eukaryota; kingdom Metazoa; phylum Chordata; class Mammalia; order Diprotodontia; family Pseudocheiridae; genus Pseudochirops; species Pseudochirops cupreus. Next base: position 287,819,432 of record CM053581.1, read on the forward strand.
TTCTCCTATTTCCCCATCATGTGCTGATTCAACCCTGAAGACATTCAGAGTAAGGATATAGAATGAAATGCTCTGACCCTGACTCCCCTAGAGAATGAAACCCTGTGATTCAGTGCTTCTATTGATTTTCCTTAAAGTCCTGTGATGCCAACTCCATTAGTCTTCTGAATGTGTAGCAATTATGAGCCATTTTTATTAGGACTTCCTGGGCAAAACAGGGAACTGAGGTTTGTGATGATTCTGTTACAACCCCCAGGAAACTTAACTCATTGGCAGTCTTGATGTTGTATACAGGTGACTATCTATCTATCTATCTATCTATCTATCTATCTATCTATCTATCTATCTGTCTGTCTGTCTGTCTGTCTGTCTGTCTATCTATCTATCTGTCTGTCTGTCTGCCTGTCTGTCCATCCATCTGTCTGTCCATCTATCCATCTATCTATCTATCTGTCTGTCTATCTGTCTGTCTGTCCATCCTTCCGTCCATCTGTCCGTCTATCTATCCATCTATCTATCATCTATCTAATCTATCTGTCTATCTCTCCATATCTATCTGTATCTCTATATCTCTCTCTGTATCTATCTTTCTATATCTCTATAGCTCCATCTGCATCTCTATATTTATCTGTATCTATCTCTATATTTATCTATAGATATAAAGATATGTCTACATATCTATATAAAGATATACACGTATGTGTGTGTGTGTATGCACACAGCATAAAGAAGGGGAAAAGGAATAAAGAAAACCCTAATCAACAATCTGAGAAATGAAAACAATACTATTTGGGGAAACTCTGCCTTGCTAGTTAGAGGTGAGCTCATACCCTATGACACAGTACCAATTGTTCATATCAGCTCCACAGAGATGATAATAAATGAAATGCTTATTATACTTACCAGGGAGAGAGAAAGAGAAAAATCAAGGGAGAGAAGAAGGTATATAGGTAGAGGAAAATTAAAGAAAGAGAGAAATAAAAAGCATTAAAGAAAGGAGGGAGAGAAAAGAAAGAAAGAGAAGAAAAAAAGAGCAAAGACAATCTAAAAATCAGCATAAGGTTGTAGAAAGAATTCTGAATCTGGAGTCAGGACATGAGTTCAAGTTCTGACTGCACTACTTACTTTTTAAAAAAATTCTGGGTCTCCCTATGTTGCCTAAGCTAAAAGTAGAGTGGCCTTTTATAGATCCAATGCCATTGTTAAAGCTTTTGACTTGCTTCATTCATGTTCCATTTTGAGCATCTAGATGGTACAGTGGATAGCACGCTGGACCTGAAGTCAGGAAGACTCATCTATGTGACCCTGGGCAAGCCACTTAACCTCGTTTGCCTCACTTCCTCACCTACAAAAATGAACTAAAGAAGGAAATAGCAAACCACTTGAGTATCTTTGCAAGAAAAACAAAACCAAAACCCACAAACCAAAAAACGCCAGATACAATTGAAAATGACTATAAATTCGTGATCCGGGTCACTTCACCCTCCTTAGGCAGTCTGATGGCCCCTCACTAATGGGGGTTTTCTGTATTGATACCAGATGGCATAGACACCAAATCTACTTAGGTCCTACTGTAGCCTGGAACTCTCAAGGGTAAATGATCCACCAGCTTCAGATTCCCAGTAGTAGTAATTACAGGCACCAGCAAACCCAGTCTATGATACTGATAATGAGACCTTGGATAAGTCACACTACTTCTTGAGGCTTCAGGGCTTTTACCTGGAAAATTAGAAGACTTGTCTAATTGGTCTCTCCAGTCTTGTCCAACTTTAAATCCTATGATGGTTTCTGAATTTGGTTCACAAGAGACTATCTATCTTGCCTTCTCAATGGCTGAAGAGGGGGAGGAGTAAGAAACAAATTTTGAAAATAAAATAAGCCTGATTTTTTAAAAAGAGACTATTAAGCCAGGCTGTCATTTGAATACCTCTGCTATTTTTCTTTATGTAGAATAAAAGGCTCCATGCCAGACAACTTAGGAAACTCTGAACTGGCATGATGGGACTATGGGTGATTAAGATGAAAAACCGGGCTTTCCCTTCCTCTGAGATGACAGTTTTGGATTCAGTCCAAGAATCATCTTGCTGGCTCAGAGTAAGACCAGTCTAAAATGTTTTCTTCCCCAGAATTCCATATCTCAGGAGAGAAACAAATAGCTCCAAATAGGAGTGGCATAATGTGGTCTAAAGGGTCTTGGATTTGGGACCAGAAAATATTATTTTAATTCCATCTCTGCTACTTACTAAGCAGAAGACCTCGTCCTGATGGGTTTTTTTTTCTCCACTGGACCTTAATTTCCCCATCTGTAAACTGGTGGTTAATATAGATAATTTCTAACATCCCCTCCATCTTCAAAGGCGATAATATACCACTTCCTTTCTCTGTGCTTCAATGGTCTCACTTATAAAACATTGGGACTAAAGAGCCATTCATGACATTTTCACTTTGAGCATTTACACTTCAGAAATCAATAATCACTACAAATCAGGGCTTGATTCATTCTTTTATTGATTGTCTAGACTTAAGATGTGGTGGAGAAAATGTTAGTAATGTGGATTATATTGAAAAAACTGTGTGCAAACATTTTGTTTTTCTGTTGTTAAAGACTTACTAGCACACCCCTGTGTTGTTCAATAAGCACAGGATGAGCTCAGCAGGAGGGCAGTAGAAGGCTCAGGGAATGACATCATCACCAGAAGGTGAGCAGAGGATAACAATTAAGGACAACGACAGGCTTCTCTACCATACTCTGAGGTTCCAAAACTGCTTTGAGCCTCACAACACCCCCGTCAAGATGTTTTCCAAGGTCTCTTCCACCTCCAGATCCCAGGTTCCTAGATGTGTGATGAAGGCTGGTCCAGCTCCAATAATCACCATCTGTGGGACAACTGGGCAAGTTGTTTAACAATTTTGGGCCACGATTTTCTGTGCTGCAAAAGAAAAGGGCTGAACCAGAAACTGGTTAGAGTTTATGGAGCACTTTGGCACAGCCAGGTGGTGAAATGGATCGTGCCTGGACTGGAGTTAGGAAGACTCATCTTCCTAAGTTCAAATCTGGCCTCAGATACTTACTAGCTGTATGACCTTGGACAAGTCACTTAACCCTGTTTGCCTTCGTTTCCTCATCTGTAAAGTGAGCTGGAGAAGAAAATGGCAAACCACTCCAGTATCTTTGCCAAGAGAACCCCAAATGGGGTCATGAAGAACCAAACACAATTGAAAAATGACTTAAACAACAACAAAAGCACTTTGAGGTCTGCAAAACACATTTACACAAGTTTACCCACTTGCTCTTCAGAATAACCCTATTATAACAGCACTAATAAGTGCTATTATTATCATTCCCTTTTTACAGAGGTAGTAACTAAGATAAACAAAGGCTAAGTGACTTGACTAGGGCCACAAAGCTACTAAATATTTGAATCAGGATTAGAACTCAGTTCTTCCTGACTCCAAGTCTAACACTCTGTCCCATTGCACTACCTCGCTGGCTTGATGATACCTTAGATTCCTTCCCAGTCTTAATCATAGGATTCTTTATTAATTTTTTCTTTATCTTAGCTTATGTACTGGTCCCCCAGATTGTTGGTACCTCTTCACATTCTCAGACTAAAACCTGCATTGATATCATTAGTCCATTTTAAGGTGAATGTGGATGTTCTCAAAATATTTTTGATTGTCGGAAATAAATTATACTCATGGGATCAATGGAAAGGATCCTAATTTTATTTCAAGGTTCCAACTTGCAGGGGACATTTGCTTTGCAATGGAGTCAGGAAGCATGAATCCCACAGGTATGTCTTTTGAACTGGTAAAAATCAGCAGAATTAAAATGACCCATAGTTAGTCAAAGGGATAGAGCCTAGTCTTGTGATCCCATTGGAAGAGGGAACTCCATTTTGAAGAAGCTACCTCTACCAATGCTGGTCATCAATTTCAATGCAACTTATAGGGTTAGAGAATTGTCTGGGGGTACTGACAGCCTGGCTATTTCATTCTGTACAGAAATGTAATAGGAGGACTGGTCAGTAAGGGTCCACTCCTTAGACATTCACAGTATTAACATAGATGTTTGGTGGGCCTGTTTCTGAAAATTCATAATGAGAGGTCCCTTCTGTTTCCACTTTCAGAGAACACTTAGGCATCCTCTGTCTCCTCCTGATTAACTTTGTGGTGATAAGTAAACTTTTCATTAGATGCCGAGTGTGTGTGTGTATGTGTGTGTATGTATGTATGTATGTATACACACACACGCACACAGTGAAGGGAGAAAGGGAAAACCTCTGGTAATGAATGTCTTACACTTTAGTCTAATGAAGCAAAAGTCCTGCTACCATACATGCCATTCCTTTTTGGATAACAAAGTTGTGGAAACGTGGATCAAGTTGGTAGAGAAATTAATTAAAACTAAACCCACATACTCTAACTTTATATATTTTTTTCCCTCCTTTATTACACTTGCTATCCCATACCTGTTTTTTAGATAGGGTAGACTAAACAAAAGCAAACTCTCACTTTGGTTTATGATGCACTTTTGTATGCTGGAGAAAATAATGAGACATTTTCCTGATGATGAATAGCCATCTATTTACATACTAAGTGCCCATGCATATAAGGCTCAGATTACTCATTCTAGTTAATTAAAGTATCTTTCCTTCCAAGTAGAGCCTAACTAGGTGATAATTAGGCTGGTGTTTCCTTGCAGCTTCCCAGAAGTGCTGATGCTCTGCAGAAACCTCTCTTAAGTACCATCTAATTAACAGCAGTACTAGCAAACAGAAGGGAAAGGACAAGGTTTTTCATTCCTGAGTGTGATCTTGTCTATATTGCTAGAGATGACAATAACACCAGCAACTTGCTTTGCCATATTTACTCTCCATTAACGCAATGCCAAGGCATAGAAACATTGCAGAGGACTGACTTCTGTCTCAGTCTCTGCTACTGTCTCATCTCTTCAACCTCCTCTAATCTAGGAACCAATTTCACTATCAGCAAAAAGAGGAAGTTATTATCTTATTGTTGTTAGAAGTTGTGTTTTCATCAGTACTCAAACTCCCTCCACTGATACAGATGGACACTTTAGTCTTAGAAGATAACCTACATCATTTTACACTTAAGTAACTTGCCAAAGGTCATGCAGCCAGAATGTGTCCAAGTGATGAACCCAGGTCTTTTTGACTATTCCACTGAATGGTCTATGTTCTAAAGCAGTGGTTCTCAACCTGTGGGTTATGCTCAATTTGTAACAATGAAAATGCATCCTGCATATCATATATTTACATTACAATTCATAACAGTAGCAAAATTACAGTTATGAAGTAGCAATGAAAATAATTTTATGGTTGGGGGTCACCACAACATGAGGAACTGGATTAAAGGGTCACGCAGCATTAGGAAGGTTGAGAACCACTGTTCTAAAGGCTATTCTAGCTCTTGTATTTTGTGATTTACATGTTGAGTGAAGGAAAAACCTCAGAACAGGTTTTGATAAAGTGAGTAGAAAAGAAAGAAGAGACAAAATGGTGGATTGAGGATTCTGAAAATTTTGCCACACATGGTTGAGAATTTCAGCCCCAAACACAGATAGAGAGTTTATGGAATTGATGGGGTGCTGGGGTGCCTTTGTAACATCTGGGGTGCCTTTGTAACAACGTTAAATCTCATTTGTGTTGAGCTACCTATGTCTGTAACATCAGTTTGTGATGAGCCAAGTTGTAAAAAGCACACTTCCTCCAGCCATAAAGGCATTAACTCTGCCTCTCCCCTGCCCCCAGCCTAAAAGTCTTTTCCCTGAACCAGCAGTCTGCCTACAATTCATTAATTGTTTAGCTATACCTATGAATACATCGCCCAAGTATTCTACAAATAAACCCTTAGTTTAGAGAAATGCATAGCTCCTTTGTTCTGGTGGCCAGCTGCACTCAAGATCCTTGAACAACATTATCAGAAGAGATAACTGCCTCCCAGTATGTTACCTCCTATCAGTCTAGCTTCCAAACTTGAAACAATCAAACCTATCTTCCCAAGAGCCATATTGTCAAAGATGAGTAACAGGCTGGACCTATCTCAGTCATCCTTGACCAAAAGTAACCTAGTGATGTCACAAGCATGAAAACACACCCCTTCGTTTCCCCCTCCCCCCCAAGGGAATGTCCCAGTGAATTATGGGCAATATGCCTGCACAGTTGCTACAAAAAGTACATGTCCCTTTAAGCACTAACCATTCTTAAACTCCTCCCTAACTCCTCCCTAACTCTACCCTTACCCACCTAGTTAGCATAGTTAACCTATGACTGACAGCTTTATCTGTCATAGAGATAAAAACTGTACCTCTAACTCCTGCACTTTGCAGGTATCTCCTACACGCTGCAAAGTGTAACAATAAACTTTATAACTCTGCCTTAGATCCCTGTAAACTTGCAGGTCCCCTTACTCTCCTCTCCTGCCTGCTGCAAAGTTGGTGTAACAATAAAACTTTTATAACTCTGCCAAAAGATAGCTTGAGTCCTGTAATTCCTTTCAGACAAAGAACCCTCAAAGGATTTCCTAGAAATCCACCTGCTTCCCTACCTCTTCAGGATGAGCGGGTCAAAAGTGGAAAATACCAACTTGTTCTCAACTTTTCTACAACGCTTGACTTTTTGCCTTAGACGTTCAATGCCTCATGTCACCCATTGCATCACCCAGCCTCAGCCTACAATTTATAGATGTGTTCCCAAGTTCTAAAATTATCCCCAGCATTAAAGCTCCCATCCCCTCAGGGTTCTGATCTCAGCTCAAGGACACTGAGACCTGGCTTGATCAACCAAATTACATTAAAGAGTCAACAATTAAGAACAAGTTTGTGGGTTGCCTCTTCTCTCTCCTTTTTTCCAATGGTAATGACATTTTTAAAAAAATGTGAAAAGTGAATGACTTTTCATCATTTTTTGTGGGTCGTTCATATCTATAAATAGCATGATAATTTGGGAGGTTTGACTTCTCGGTCATTAATTGACTCCAATTTCCTTTTTATTTCCTGATTCAGTGTTATATCACATTCTGGGAATAATGAAGTCTAGGCACATATTAGCAATTACCATTAAAGCAGAACCTCACTTCTGTGAGGCTCAAGACTTTATGGGAATAAATGGGAGAAGTTTATAATGATTCAATTCAATTCAACAAACATAGGACCTAATTCCACAATATGGGGTGGGAGAAGGAAGGAAGAGGAGTACAGTTAGGTCCCAGAAAAGAAACCAAGTCTGTGAACTTTTTTCTCTGGGCTCTGAGGTGGGTATTAGAATAGAATTAGATCTACCAGTCATACCTCACATATGAAAAGAGACTGTAAGAGGTATGCTTTTTAAAAAATTGTCACATTAGTCATGTTCTATAGAAGAATTAGAACAAATAGGAAAAACCATGAGAAAGAAAAAAACAAAACAAAACAAAACAAAAAAAGAGAGCAAATAGTATGCTTCAATCTGCATTCAGACTTCATATTTCTTTCTCTGGAAGTGGACAGCATTTTCTGTCATGAGTCTTTTGGAGTTGTTTTAGGTACTTTCATTACTAAGAAGAGCTAAGTCTGTCAAAGTCAGTTATTACACAATGTGGCTGTTACTGTATACAATGTTCCCCTGGTTCTGTGCACTTCATTCAGCATCATTTCATATAAGTCTTTCCAGATTTTTCTTAAGTTCACCTCCTTACCATTTCTTATAGCACAATAGTATTCCATTACATTCATATACCACAACTTGTTCAGCCACTCCCCAAATAATAGACATCAAGAACGACCCTTTCCTGGCTTATACCCAGGTTGGGGGCTTTCCACCAAACATTGGTTAAACAAAGACCATCATAATTAGTGAAGTGCAAGTAAATCCACTTATCTAAGCAAAAGAGCAAACAAAAATCAGAGAAGTTATACAGATTAGAATATGCCAAATAATATACCAGTGAATGAGCTCTTCATCTGAGAATGAGATAAGATTTCTGCTCAAAATAAGGCAGAGGGTCTGATTTCACCTACAGGGAAGTCCTTTCTCCAAAGTCTAGAAAGGAAACCTGGAAATCAGGTTGAATAGGTAGCTTCCTCTACATCACTGGTTCTCAACCTTCCTAATGCTGTGACCCTTTAATACTCGTATTTGGGCATATCTGCATGTGGGTGGACCTGCCTGGAGATGGATAGATGAGCAGTGTCTCAGTTCCTAAGACCATCGGAAATATGTGTTTTCCCATGGTCTTAGGCAACCCGTTCGACTCCCAAAGAGGTCGCGACCCACAGGTTGAGAACCGCTGCTCTACATCCCTTGCAGCTTCCAAAGATTTCCTCTCTTCCTCTTCTGGAGTTTCCTCTGTTCATGTGTTTCTTTCAACAAGAACTCTGGAAGCAACTCACAATCAGTCTCTTTCTCAAGTACACAGTGTTCAGCTCAGTATTCTCTGCCCTGATGGTCTACCCCTCCTAGTTTCATTTTTTTTTTAATTAAAGGGGCCATCCCTTTACTCACTTCTCAGAAAGGTCTATTCACTGAAAGGGTGTTGCCTTACTTAAAATGAGAACTCAGAAAGACCTATTAAAAAGTCCAAGGTCTCCCACTGTGTCCTAGGCCATCTGTAGTCACCCTGATCTAAATATGGCTACTGGACCCAGATGGCTCTGGAGGAGAAAGTGAGGCTGATGACTCTGCACAGCCCTCCCTCTCTTAAATCTAATTCAAATGCAAGTCATGTGATCATCTTCCTGATGTCACGGTCCTCTTCAAGAATTAAGGACAAACCACATATGCACACAACAGCCTCTCCCTCAATCTGGAGTCATGTCTTCCCCTGACCCTGATTAAGTAGGAGCCATGTTACACATGTACTAAGTAAAAGACAGTATGGTATAATATGTGGAAAATTTGGGGGTCAAGAAAACCTATGTTCAAGTCCTACCTGAAACATATTGTGTTGGGCCAATCATCTAACCTGACTCTGGAGTCAGAGGATTTGGGTTCAAATCATGCCTCTGGCCCTTACCTTGTGCAAATCATTTGACCTCACTTGACCTCAGTGTTCTCATGTATAAAATGAAAGAGTAGAGGGGATGGTTTTTGAGGTCCGTTCTATCTCTAGGTCTTTGATCCCAAGTTACAGTGTTTGTCAACTTGAATTTGGGGGTTTTTATACCAGAATTCCCTGACAAAGTTACAGGTCAGCCCCAGTTCCTCCTACCACCCCCTCTCCACCCCCCAAAGGTTAGGGCATTGTACTAGATACTGAAGATGCAAAGCCAAAACAGTGTAAACTCTAAACTTAACATCTTCAAGGAGTTTAGTTCCTTTGGAGTTATTATTTCAGTAATAGATAACAAGAGAATAATTAAACATGGGGAACAGCCAGAAAAATACTTTATGATCAGAATTGTTCCATGCTACAGCTGCTTTCTCACTACCCTCCTGAACCTTGAAAGGCAGGGTTTTTTTTTTCCAGTCCCATCACAGCAGCTCTCATTGTTTCACTATTTCTCAATGACCATATGTATTTTCAGCAGATGTTTATCATAAGAAAGATGTTTTCTAAATACAAGTCAGAGATGATGTAAGTGCCTCCTCAAAATACACACACACACACACACACACACACACACACACACACACACACACACGAGTCCCTACATTCTGAAAGAATGGAGACGTCTTCTGGCAGGAAGTCTTCATTTTATGACAGACAATTTTTCTCTGAATCCAGGGAAAGGAACAGTTTTCGTTATGCCAAGGGAAACACTTTCTAATTTAGAGTTTCCGTCAGATCTTAGGAATGATTCTCTGTTAGTATTGCCCACCAGACTGAGGGGAGCTTGGTGAGAAAGCACATTGCTTCTGGACAATCACTCACTAGCAATTGCAGCTGGGGAATTGAATGACCTCACCAGAAACAGCATGGCAAATGTCATGAGCTTTTGAGTGTTTCTACACATTGGCCTATGGGTCATGGGTAACTCAAAATGTAATTCTCATGGCCCTCTAAGTCACCTCTGCCTCTTCCCCCAGTTCTCTCCTTTGTCTCTCCCCCTTCTCAGCTATGTTTCTGTAGGATATTATGGTGTGTAAAGAAAAATGTGATCCTATTACACAGTTAGAAGAGTAGCTTACATTTCTCCATTGATCTTAGATTAACAAAACACTTTCCTCACAATAAGCTGGTGGAGAAGGTAATACACATATTATCATCACAAATTAGGAAATGGAGCCTCAGAAGGGTTAGGTGATTTGTTCAGGGTTACATAGTTAATAAGTACCAGAGCCTAGGGTATGTGACTTTAAGGTCAATGCTCTTTTGGCTATAACATGGGAATCGGAGCTGAAAGAGATATTGGGATTATAAGGTCACAGAATCACAGCATTTCAGACGGCAAAAGAACCCCCAACACATTATATCTGACAAGGGACCATCTACCCTTTGCTTGAAGACCTCCAGGGAGGTAGGACCACTCCCCCCACTCAACTATTGAACGCCTCTCAAGAAATTTTCCCTAACATCAAGCCTAACATTTTTCTTTGCAACATCTACCCACTGTTTCTAGTTCTGCCCTCTTGGGACAGACAGAAGAAGTCTGATTCCTATTTCAGATATGGAACTCTTTCCAGTACTTGAAGGCTGTACCCTTAAGTCTTTTCTTCTCTGGACTAAACACTCACAGTTTTATTTGTTTTTTTGTTTTCCAAGCAATCCTCATGTGACATGGGCTCAAAACCCTGCACCATTCTGGTCGTCCTTTTCTAGGCAGTCTGTAGCTTATCAAAGTCCAATCCTTTCATTTTACAGATAAGGAAAACAGGAAAATCAGACTCTCCCAAGGTCACACAAGTGATAAGTAGCAGAGCTGAGAGCAAAGGTCAAGGCTTCCAATCTTCCAACCTAGTGTTCTAATATACTAAGTTTTGATATGCCGTCCTTTCTTGATAGAATCTCTGATTCAAGAGCCAGGAAAATAAACCTTACTGAGGAGCCCAGTACTGCTTCCTTTGTAAAGACCCTGGTCACAGGACACCAGAAAATGAACTATCTGTTACAAAAACAAATGAATGAACAAACAAAAAAACCCATGACAGTTATATACCATGCACACACATTCTGTCCCCCATTACCACCATCACTAGAGGCCAGACCAGAAATCAGTCAATACAGTAAACATTTAATAGATATCTGCTGTGAACCTGGTTCTGTGCTAGGCCCTGGAGATAAACATGTAATAGTTTCTGCCTTATAGAACTTATATTTTATTGGGGGGGGGGAACCAAGACATGTAGAAAATATACACAAAGTAATTTCTGGGAGCAAGGAAAGATTGAATATGAAAAGCACGTTGTTAATAGTTGAACAAGTAGTTAGCAGTACAAACATGCCAGGCACTGTTCTGAGTTTTATAAATATTTTCTCATTTGATAATGACAACAGCCCTGAAAAGTAGGTGTTATTATGTTCCCCATTTGACAGGTGAGAAAACTGAGGCAGACAGAGATGAAGTGACCTGCTCAGAGTTACATAACTAGTAAGTACCTGAGGCTGGATTTGAACTCAGGTCTTCCTGACTCTAGGCCCAGTGTTCCATCCACTGTGCCACCTAGAGGCCGCTGTGAGTCTGGAGGAGGGGAGTGGTAAGGGAAAGGTAGCTTCTGGCAAGGCATTTCAGAACACAGAAGCAGAATGTCTTCTACTGTCCTGTGCTGGTATGAGCAATCCTTACAGAGCCTGTTCCTCTATGCTGATGATATCGTGTTTGGGGATTCTAGGCTAGAACCTGCACCACTCATGACCAAATCTGAATCCCTCCTCAAGCACTCAAGGTGTCCTACAAGAGAAGAATCTGGGAAAGCTCTAACTGATCTAGGAAACAGTATGTGCCTCACCCCAGCCTTTCAAATAACTGTTCCTCTCCCTCCTAGAAGACAGTGGGGATTCCCTGGAAAAAACCAAAACCAAAACCAAAAAAAACCATGAAGAACAAAAACAAAACTTTCTATAATTTTCTGGCTTTTATCATGTCCATTTTTTTGCACAAAATGTTCATTTGAAATCTCTAATTTTATTGAAGAGATCACTTATCTATCTCATCGTATTGTTTTCTTCTATTTCCTTGCATAGCTCATTTAAGAAAACCTTATCTCTTCTTGCTATTCTCTAGAAAACAGCTCCCCAGAGGCTTCCAGGTCATAGTGAATTTCTCTCAGTCTGTTTCCAAAAATCACTGAGGCATATTATGCAAATTCAGCAGGACCTCTCCAATAAGTCGAGGATAGAAGTATAAAATGATGCCTTGACAAGTGCCCCAAAATAGATGGAAATAAGTAGTTTTTAAGAGTAGGATGGAGTTGCAGGATCATCAAATGTCAGTGTTAGCAGAGGTCTTAAACATAAGTAAGCCCAATCCTCTCTTTTCAAAAAATGAAGAAATAGGTCCAAAGAAGGTAAGTGACTTGCCCAAAGTCATACAGAAGCAGTGGTAGTAATTGTAGAAGTATCGGTAATAACAGGCATCAGCAATAATGGCAACAGCAATGTCGGCGATAATAATAATAGCAGTGGTGAGTAGAGGTAACAACAATGGTAGTGATGGTGGTGGTGGTAATAGTAGTAATACACACACACACACACACACACACACACATTTTTCTTGTCATTTAATCGTTGCAATTGCGTCTGAAACTTCATGACCTCATTTGGGGTTTTCTTTGCAAAGATACTGGAGTGGTTTGACATTTCTTTCTCCAGCTTATTTTACAGATGAAGAAACTGAGGCAAACAGGGTTAAGTGACTTGTCGAGGATCATACATTTAGTAAGTATCTGAGGCCAGATTTGAACTCAGGAAGATGAAACTTTCCAACTTCAGGCCCCATACTGTATCCACTATGTCACCTAGATGCCCCAATAATATATACACAGTCAGTTAAAAACAAGACCTGGAGCAGAGTGTGGCTCAAATCGTGAGCTCCTTATTGCAAAATTTATACTTATATTGAAGAAAGTAGGGGAAACCATCAGACCATACAGACATGACCTAAATAGCATCGCTTGTGAGTATGAGTGGAGGCGAGGAATAAATTTAAGATATTAGATTTGGTAGAGTGCCTAGAGAATGATGACTAGTGTTTTGCAATATTGTACAGGAGGCAGCAACCAAAAAAAAACTCCAAAGAAAAAGAAGAACAAGAAAGCAAAATGGGTGTCTGATGAGACTTTGCAAATAACTGAGAAAAAGAAAGTGAAAGTGAAAGGAGAGAGGGAAAGATGTACTGAACTGAAGGAAGAATTCCCAAGAATAACAAGGAGAGATAAGATTTTCTTAAATGAGCAATGCAAAGAAATGGAAGAAAACAATACAATAGGATAGACAAGATAATTCTTCAATAAAATTAGAGATATCAATGGAATATTTCCTACAAAAAATGGGCATGATAAAGGACAAAACAAAAGATAGGGATTGAACTAAAGCAGAAGAATTTAAGAAGTGGCAAGAATATGCAGAACTGTGCAAGAAAGATCTTAACATCACCAATAACCATAAGGGTTTGATTACTGATCTAGAGTCAGACATCCTGGGAAATGAAGACAGGTGGACGTTAGGAAGCAGTGTTAACAATAAACCAGTATATTACACCATTTACCAAGATAAGATCAAAATGAATACATGACCTGGACATAAAGAGAGATATTACAAGAAAATTTAAAGAGCATGGAATATATTACCTATGAAATTTTGTGAATGGGTGAACAATTTATGAATAAACAAGAGATAAAAAGGAAAGTTAGGAGTAAAATGGATAAGTTGGATTACATTTAATTAAAAAAGTTTTGTACAAATAAAACAAATATAGTCAATTTCAGAAGGAAAGCAGAAAATAAGGGGAAAATTTTTATAGTTTATTGGATAAAGATCTCATATCTAAAATATATAAAGTATTTTGTCAAATCTTTAAGAATATGAGTCATTTCCCAGTTGATAAATGGTCAAAGGATGTGAATAAGCAGTTTTCCAGTGAAGAAATCAAAATATTTTATAGTTATATAAAAATGCTCTAAATCATTATTGATTAGATAAATGCAGATTAAAACAACCATGAGATATCATTTTATACCTATCAGATTGGCTAAAATGATTGAAGGAGAAAGTAACAAATGTTAGAGAAGATGCAGAAAAATTGGCACACTAATTCATTGTTGGTGGAATTGTGAACTTATCCAACCAGTCTGAAGTGTAATCTGGAATAATGCCCAAACAGTTATGCTATACCCTTGACCCAGCAATACCACTACTTGGTCTATTTCCAAAGATGATTAGAGAAAAAGGAAAAGAAATTATCTGTTCTACAATGTCTGTGGTAGCTCTCTTTGTGGGGACAAAGAACTGGAAACTGTAAGGATTTCAATCAATTTAGGAATGGCTGAACAATTTATGGTTTTTAATGGTGATGGAATACTATTGTGGTATAAGAAATGATAAGCTCAATGATTTTAGAAAAAAACATGAAAAGACTTGTATGAAATAATGAAGAGATGAGCAGAACCAAGAGGACATTATATATAGCAAAAGCAATATTGTTTTAAGAATGCCTTTGAGCAAATAAATTATTTTGTCTATCATGATTACCTAAATTAACTATAAAGGATGTATGAAGAAAGGCTCTATCTGCAGCCAGAAAAAGAACTGGTAGAAATATTCATAGAGGGGTGGCTAGGTGGCACAGTGAATAGAGCACCTGGAGTCAGGAGGACCTGAGTTCAAATCGAGCCTCAGCCACTTAACACAAAACCTAGCCATGTGACCTCAGGCAAGTCACTTAACCCCAAATGCCCTCCAAAAAGCAAAAAAAAAAAAAAAAAAGAAATATTCATAGAATAATTTTACAAATACACACACACACACACACACACACACATATTTGTGTCTAAACAAAAGTAGCCATCTTTAGGGCAGGGGGAAGGGAAGAAAAAAGGGAATAAAAAAGAAATTTACAAGATAATTTTGTTGTATATTTGAAAGGAATAGCTAACTGTGCATAGTAGATTTGCAGTTTCATGCACAATCATCTTTTTTATTTTACTATGCTATGGAAATACCTGCTTCATTCCATTAATTAAAAAAATTTAAAAAGGTTTAAAAAAAAAGAAAAAAACTCAACAGTGGCCACTGGATTGGAAAAGATCATTTTATGGTCCAATCCTAAAGAAAGGCAATACCAAGAACCATTCAAATTACCAAACAATTGCATTCATTTCACACTCTAGCAAGGTTATGCGTACGATTCTATAATTTAGGTACATGATCTGAGAATTACCAAAAGTTCAGGCTGGTTTTCAAAGAGGCATAGATAGGAACTAGAAACCAAAGTGTCAACATTTGCTTAATTATGGACAAAGCAAGGA
Organism: Pseudochirops cupreus; assembly: GCA_028627135.1. Lineage (NCBI taxonomy): Eukaryota > Metazoa > Chordata > Mammalia > Diprotodontia > Pseudocheiridae > Pseudochirops > Pseudochirops cupreus. Next base: position 287,834,836 of record CM053581.1, read on the forward strand.
AGCTCCAGAAAATCATCTACTTCTGTTTCATTGATTACACTAAAGTCTTTAACTGTGAGGGTCACAACAAAATGTGTAAAGTTCTTGGAGATGGGAGCACCCAATCATGTTACTTGTCTCCTGAGAAAATTGTATGTGGGCTAAGAAGCAACAGTTAGAACCAAACATGGAACAGCTGTCTGATTTAAGATTGGAAAAAGAGTATGACAAGGCTGTATATTGGCACCCTATTTAACTTATAGACAACAATCATAATAACAATGTTGAGATTAAAGTAGCATATCTGACAACTGGCCCAGTCTCCTTCCCCACATCCTGAAAGGTGTGCCTCAAGAAAGGTATTGCAGTGTAACATGTATAATGCTGGTAATGGTGGCTTAGTAGATAGAATTCTGGGTCTGGATTCAGAAAGACTTGGATTTAAATGCACCCTCAGACACTTACCAGCTATGTGACTCTAGCCAAGTCATTTGACTTCTATTTGCCTCAATCCACCAGAGAAAAAAGCAGCAAACCACTTCAGTACGTTTGCAAAGAGCACCCCATGGATAGTATTGGTGTGCTATGGTCCACACAGTCACGAAGAGTTAGACGTGACTGAATGACCAAACAACAACAAATGCAGAGTACAACATGAGAAATACCAGGCTACAAGAATAAAAAGCTGAATTAAGATTGCCTGGGAAATATCAACAATCTCAGATATGTAGATAATAACATTCTGATGGCTAAAAATGAAGAATTAAGAAGCCTCTAAGAAAAGGGTAAAAGCTAGCTTGAAGCTTAACATTAAAACAAATAAACAAAAACCTAAGATCTTGGCAGCTGATCCTATAACCTCTTGACAAATAGAGGGAGAAAAAATAGAAGCAGGGTCAGATTTTACATTCTTGGGTTCAATGAAATTAAAGCCATGAAATTAAAAGATGCTTGCTCTTGGAAGAAAAGCTATGGCAAAACCGGACAGCATACTAAAAAGCAGAGACAAAACCTTGTCAGTAAAGGTCCATATTGTCAAGGCTATGGTTTTTCAGGTTGCAGTGTAGGGCTGTGAGAGTTGGATTAAGCTTGAGCCCTGTAGAACACTTTAACATTGTGGTTCTGCAGAAGTCTTTTGAAAGTTCCTTGGACAGTAAAGGGGTCAAATCAGTCAATACTTAAAAAGAAAGTAATTCAGACTATTCACTGAAGCTAAAAATTAAATACTTTGTCCATGTAAGAAGAAGATGGGACTCATTGGAAATAACACTGATGTTGGGAAAGATTGAAGGCAAAAGGAAAAGAGGGTTGTAGAGGATGAGATGGAGAAATAGTGTCATGGAAGCAATGGGTATGAATTTGGACAGACTTTGAGAGAGAGTGAAGGATAGAAGGATCTGGTGTGCTGTGGTCCATGGGGTCACAAAGAGTCCAACATGACTGACCGACAAGAACATAGTAGAAATAACAGGAGCAACAATTCCCTTTACTTACATTTACTTACAATGTAAATTTACTTTTATATGTTGAATGAAAGTTTGCTAAGTACTTTCCTCACTCTAAGGCCTCTGATTCTTATCACAACCCTGTGAGCTAGGACCTCATTATTATTTCAGATTATTTCACAGATGAAAAACCTGAGTCTGGGAGAGGTTAAGTGACTCCTGAATGGTCACACTGTGAGGATTTTAACTCAGGCTGTCTGACTCCAAATCCAGAGCTCTTGATCTACAAACCCACAAGCATGTACCAAAGTGTTCCTCAGAAGTTAGAGGAAAAAGTTCAATAGAAGAATTTCAGAGGAAATTTTGAAACTCTAGGAATACAGTGTTTATACATCTTCTGCCATAGATCTTTCTCAGTCTTTTAACTATCTAAAGTAATGTCATTTTACTAGCTTTGAGAAAGAAAAAAACCCTTAGTCTTCCTGTAACGCTTTTTTTTCTTTTCTTCTTTTTTTTTTTTTTTGTAAAATTGAGATGAGAACACTGAGATTCCTCTGAGATCTGTAATATAAGCTTATGAGAGATAAACTTCATGGCCTATGAGGGAAGACTTTTAAAGGAAGTGATACATATTGACTCTGGGGATACCCACTGGTCTCTTAAATTCCCTATTTACTGTCAAGGATACCATCATTCTCCAGTCAGCCAAGCCTGAAACTTAGGTGTCATTTGTAGACTTCTCACTCTCACCACTTCGTGTCTCACCTGGCTGCACTACTTTGGGACATCTACTTCTCCATTCTCTGCCTCATTTCTTACCTAGCCTAAATCACTGAATAGTTGTTGCTTCAGTCAAACTGAAACCTGGGAAAGACCTTAGCTTAAAAATGGGAAGGTTTCCCACTGCATCTGGGGCCATCTCCAGTCATGATCTATATATTTCCACTGGGCCAGATGGCTCTGAAGGAGAAAGTGTGGCTGGTGACTTTGCACAGCCTTCCCTCATTTAAATCAATTCCCTTGCAAGTCATGGCATCACCTTCCAGATGCCTTGATCCTCTTCAGGAACAAAGGATAAACATCTTCTCCACCGTGCCCTTCCCCACCCCAATCTGGTGCAGATGCTGCTCCCTCCCCCTTTTCTACTATTTTTGCCTTCCTCCTTCCTGTATCTTCTTCCTCCATTAGATTACAAGGTCCTTGGGGTCTAAGGCTGTCTTTCTTTTTATATTTTATACCCCCAGTGCTTAGCACATAAAGTAGGTCCCTAATAAATGTTTACTGACTGACTGAAGGATACCCCCAACCCCGACCCCCATTCAATTAGTTGTCAAGTCCTGTCTTTTCTATCTTTGTGACAAGTCTCTTATGTGCTTCCTTTTATCCTCATCACCTCATGCATGGATTATTGCAGTAGCCTGCTGGTTACTCTCCCTGACTCATCTCCCTCTCCGGTCTATGCACCGTCAAATTGGTCTTAAAATGAAGTTCTGTCCATATTACCATCTGCCTCCACCATCATTCAGTAAAGTACTGTGACTCCCTATCACTTCTAGGACCAAATAACAAAATCCTCTATTTGTCTTTAGAAGCCCTTTGTAACCTGAGCCCCTCCTAACTTTTCCCTTCTTCTTATCTCTTACTTAAACCACATACTTAGAAACCTACTAACTGATTGACCTCCTTGCAGTTCCTCAAATAGGACACTTCATCTCTTGAATTCAAGACTTTCAGCATCTGTCCCCTGTGCCTGGTACTTTCTCCCTCCTTATTTCTACCTCCCAGCTTCCTTGGTTTCTTCAATTCTCAGTTAAAGTCCAACCTTCTCTAAGAAGCCTGTCCCAGTTCTCATCAATCTTAGTGTCTTCCCTACAAGATTACCCAGTTTCTCCTCTTTGTGTGTATACACACACACACACACACACACACACACACACACACACACACTCATACATGCACATACATATGCATATGTGTATATACACATACAACCATACACACATGATATGTGCACATGTATGTGTGTATACACATGCAGATACATGTATATATCAGGTAATTTGTTCATAGTTGTTTGCATGTTGTCTCCCACATTAGGTTATGAGCTTCAGAGCGAGGACTCTTCTCTTGGGTTTTGCCTTTAATTTTGCACCAATTGCTTAGCCCAGTTCTTGATGCATAATAGCTACTTAAAAAATGCTACTCAATTGACTGTCTGGTTACACAATGATCACAGAACTGTATGTAGTAAGAGAAGGTCAGAGTTTTGAGAGACCTTAGAGATCATCTTGTTCAATCTTTCTATCTGATAAATGAGATCACAGAGGAGAACTGATTTACTTGCCCAAGGTGATATAGTTAGTATGTGTGAGAAACAGAACTTGAACCCAAATTTTTCTGATTCAATGTCTAACCCTCTATCTGCCATAAAATATTGTCACTTAAATTTTACTTCTCTTGTAAGTGATTTACTTCACTTATAAGTGGGTAGGTAGGGAGTGGGTCTTTCTATGGTTAAATTATATTCCTACAGACTTGTTCTACCTTGGAGAAAAACAAAAGTATGAAATCACTCTCATCTTAATTAAGACAAGATTTCTGAGCTCTGATTCATTCTGAGTTTGAGTGGGAATTTAATTATATATTAAAAAAAAACTTATACTGGTCTTCTTATATTTTCTCCCCTCCTCCAGTGACCACCAAAGATCTCATTTCTCAGGCTTTTTCTCTCTATGCCAATAAAAGAACGTGTTCTAAATCCTATGAGATTTTGCTTTCTGCAAGCCATAACAGAAAGGCACACAGGCAAGAGATGTAATTTTCTGTATAGGATCACAGATTTCTAGGTGGAAGGTATCTTAGAGGCCATCTAGTCTTTGTGGAAGGAAAGAATATGCAGTGTTTGGAAAGGTCAGTCAATCGATATGCTTATATTAAGTTCCGGTTCTGTGGTACATGCTGGGCTAGGTAATAAGAAAACAAATGCAAATTGTGACCGTCCCTGCTTTCAAGGAGTTATTAGGAGGGGACTGATTGGGAGGGGCTTTAAATTTTAAACAATTTCTTTTTTTATGCCAAAGGTAGCAAAGAGCTGAAGAAACTTTTTTAAGCAAGAAAATGATATGGTCAGACCTGTGACTTAGAAGTATCAGTGTGGCAGCTGAGTCACATATCAGCTCTCAGCCTTGGTTAATTGGTCCAAGGAGTTGGTTTTGATGACCTCTGATATCTAATGCAGCTGCGACATCCTATGATTTTCAGCATTATTACATGATTTCGCTTACTCAAGTAGGAAAATGTGTTAGAAATGGCATAGGATCACAGAGTTCATCTAATGCAACTTTCTCATTTCATAGAATAGAAGAGGTTTGCCCAAAGTCTAGGAGCAGAACCAAGACTTCAAGGCGGCTGCTCTTTCCCCTATGTCACACTGCTTTCCTTAAGCAGCTAGGTTCTACTCCCTTAATCCTTTGCAATCTCCACCCTGGAAAGACTGAACTAATGTGCCAGAATGTTACATAGCATTTCTGCACCTTCTTTTCCCCATCTGCTCTTTAAATTTGTACACATGCAGACACACACCATATACATACATGCACATATGTATATAAACATGTAATGTGTATAAGTATATATGTGTTATGTGTATATGTATCTACATAAACACACAGATATATAGATATATATATGTATACACACACACATACTTACATACATATGTGTGTATGTGTATATTCCACCATAGTACTGGCAACCAGTTAGCAGAACATGTTCCTGACCTATAGTATATTCAGTAACAAACAACGGGTGTCATGTGTATCATCAATAAGACTTGAGATCCCTTGATGATAAGTGGCTGGGGAACAGTAGCAACGCTCTCTGTCCTCCCACTCTTGGTTCTTACCTGAGGTCTGTTACTTTCAGTAACTAACACCTCAGGTTGTATGTGTTTTGTATTTCAGTGCCAACAAAAGTGCTCAGCCTCTCTGTGATAATAGCAGTGACTGACATTGTTTCAAAGCAGATTTTAAAAACGGCTCGGCCTTGACATTTATTCTGCATGTGGGTGTTGTTTATTGCTGAGCAATTAGAACATATATTAACATAATATCATTCCTCAACTTGAAAAATCTTTGAGAGCTCTCTGTGAACAGATTCCCAAGAGTTCTCCCCTGTTCCCTTCCTTTGTCTTTTCTGATTTTCCACCTCCACACCCATCCACCCACTTGCCTTTAAATATGCTATTTCAAATTTAGAGTTGGAGAAACTTTGTTTAATCTAAGTCATAAAAAGAAGATACTCTTCTAGGGCAAAAGCAGGCCACAATACCTGTATTCTAAAACAAAACAAAACCAAAAAAGCATTTGAAAACTTTTTTTATCCTTCTTTTAAATCTTGGAACAGAATGAGAAATGTGGGCTGTAAAGGGCCAACAAAACAGCTGTAATGAATGAAAGTACTGTTTTTCCATTTATTTCCCACCTCTCTGCCAAAGGCCATAAGCCTTAAAAACCATCAACATCTCCAACTAATTCCTAAATCTTTTCTTGGGATTTAGATCTTCCTTTCCTATTCACAGAAGCATAGATTTTAAGACTACAAGAGACTTTAGAGAAGTAAGAAGAGTTGGGTTCTTGAGAATTGCCTAGAAACTGATTTCATTCTGCTGTGAGGAAGAACTTCATAACCATTAGAGTCACCCAAAAGGGATGCCTCATGAAGTAGTTGCTTTCCCATAAATGGGGGCCTTTAAATAGGGGCTGGATAACCACTGCTTGGGAATATTGTAGAGAGAATTCTTGGTCAGGTTGGACTAAATATGTCTAAGATTCTTAACATTTCTGAGATAATGCAAGTGTATGTTTCTAAATTGGCCTAAGTAGTCTGGATTACCCTTGGGAAATTGTCTATTGATCTTTACAAAGCTTCTCAACTGAAACAAAGAACCATCTTCTAAAAACCATTATTATCCTGGTGCTCCTGAGTGGCTATGAGTTATAAAACATTAGAATTTCTAAAGAATTGAAGTTGAGGATCAACCAAAGGGAGAGGGGTTGGTATGAAGAGATAGCAACATGGTACAAATAATGAATACACAGGCAAAGCAGTGTAAAGGAAATCAACAAAGAATGGTATCGGCAAAAAGGAAGATCGGCTGATCTCAAGGCAAGAAAGCAAATGGAGAGCCGGTGAATTCCATTAGTATCATCTAATCATCAAGAGAACTGGAAGACGACTTAGCACATTGGGTAGATCCTCTGTGACAAACGTATTGGAAGGCATGCACAAAAATTTCACAAGCTGGGCAGGCATGGATGGGTTAATTTGAACTGACGAGATTACAGATCCATTGCAGTACTAGAGACTTACTCAAGTCATGCAGAAAGAAACTAGTAGAACCAGGATTCAAAATAAAATTTTCTGACTCCTAATCTGTAGTGAACTCTCTCAAAATAACTTGTTAACACTACAAGACGGATTAGAAACTCAAGAAAACATATATTTTTAACTTGCAACTAGACATCAAGTTGTAAACTGAATGTCTTGTATTGGTCTATACTATACGAATCCTTCAGCAATATTGTGAAATTGACAAAATGTGTCTTGGGCACTTAGTCGCTCCCATACTACCAGCAAAATCTACTCTCAGATCTTTGACATTTGAAAATTTGGAGGGAACTCAGAAATCACCTAGGAATAGCATTATAGAACGACAGCTCTGACCTGAAAATTCAGGCATCTTCTACCTGGTACAGGAGGTACTGAGTGTATCGGGAAGGGTTTATTCAGGCCTCCACTTACTCCTTGACCAGCTCATTAAGACAGATGTGGCTACTGGGTTTGGCTTTTCTTCCATAGAGGCAGGGTATAAAGCTTACAATAATGACTCAGCTTCAGAGAGGTTGTTGTAGTGAATCAAAGAGATTTATTTGTTTCCAGGCCTCTTTCTGAGGACGTGTTTTCTATCACCATGCCTAAAAAAGACAAATCATATTTGTCTGCTGGTTGTCTACTCCTGAGTTGTTTTCGTTTTTGTAGTTTTCGCATTTGATTTATGCTTTGTGTTGTGTGTGTGTGTGTGTGTGTGTGTGTGTGCGTGTGTGTGTGTGTGCGTGTGTGTGTGTGTGTGTGTGTGTGTGTGTGTGTGTGTGTGTATACAAACTCTTGCAAGTGTTTAGGGATTTGAGGAAAGGAGTTTCCCTTCTCTCATTTCTCATCCTCCCCAATCTTTCTGTTGCTTTTGGCAGGGATGATTGTCTCCTCCATCCGGTATTCTGTCTTCCTTTAGCTTCTATGACACTGCTGAATCCTGTTCCTTCTAATCCTTTCCTGGATCTCATGCCCCTAGTGTGTAGATGATAGCAAATGCTCTGACCTATATCCTTTGTTTTTTCCCTATACATTCTCTCCGTTGATGATTGTTCCTATTTTACAGTGGAAAAAACTAAGGCAGACGTAAGTTCATTGATATGTCTAAGGTCATACAACTAGTAAGTGGCTGAGGCCAGATTTGAACTCAGGTCTTCTTAACCCCTATCCATTGTATCAACTAGTTGTCTCTGGGCTAGTACAATTAAGCTGTGATGAAGGCTTGAGCTATTATTGTGACCATAATTGTAGAAATAAAGGGCAGCTACAAAACATAAGGAAGTAGAATCAGCAGGACACTGCAATTGGTGGACTGTGTAAGAAAAACGAGAGGGAAGAGACTAAGACAAGCCCAAAATTTCTATGCTGGGTGACTAAGAGGAAGAGAATATACTTCAAAGAACTTGGAGTTGGGGTGGATTCATGGAAGGGGGAGTTCATTTTAATATATGTGGAGTTTAAAATGCCTATAGTGCTAGAGGAACTAGGTGGTAGTAGCACAGTGCCTGGCACATACTAGACTATGTAAATGCTTATTAATTTCTCCTTATTCACTTCTAATAACTGGATATTTGGACTCTGGGTTATTACTCCCTTTCCTATAAAATCTATCTATCATGCAGATGTCAAAATGATGTTCTTAAAGCATAAATCTGGCAATGTCCCTACTCAGCCCAAACATCTTTAGTCTCCCTCTGTTGTCTCAGAGAGAAAATATAAACTTTTTAACCTGATATTTCAAGGCATCTACAGTCTGCATTCAGCCCACACTTCCAACTAATTTCCTGTTATTGCCCCTTATGAACATTCTCTCCAAGCAAGTTCTCAAACTTATCATTCCATGCTGCCTCCACACACTTGTACAAGCTATCCCTCATGCTTAGAATGTAATCTCTCAACTCCAAGTACCTAAATACCTAAATAAATAAGAGAAGAAAACCAAATCACTAGTACAAAAATGAAAAGGCTTAATATGTCACTAAGAAAGATGAAACGAAAGCAATTATACGGAGTTATTTTGCCCAATTATATGCCAATAAATTTAACAATTTGAGTTAAATGGAAGAATATTTAAAAAAAATATGAATTGCCTGGATTAGAAAAAGAGGAAATAAAATATCTAAATAGAATATTTTAGAAAAAAAAATAAATTGAACAGACCATAAATGCGCTTCCTAAGAGAAAAGCACCAGGACCAGACGGATTTACAAGTGAATCCTATCAGTCATTTAAAGATAATTCCAATATTAAATAAATAATTGTGAATATAGTTAAAGAAGGGATCCTAACAAATTCTTTTAATGAAACAAATATGATATTGATATTTAATTAAGAAGAGTAAAAATAGAAAAAGAGAATTATAGACCAATTTCATTAATGAATATGGATGCAAAAATCCAAATCAAATACTAGCTGAAAGATTGTAGCAATATATCACAAATATTATACATCATGATCAGTTGGGATTTATGCCAGGGTTGGTTGAACATGAGGAAAACTATTAACATAATTGATTACATCAATAATATGTGATTATATCAATAGATGCAGAAAAAGCTTTTGATAAAGTACAACATGAATTTTTCTTAAAGATTCTTGAAAGTGGATTTTTTCCTTCAATTGATAAAAAGCATTTATCTAAAACCAATATCAAGTGTTTTCGTAAAGGGGATAAACTAGACTTTCCAGTAAGAACAAGTGTGAAACAAGGATGCCCTCTGTCACCAATATTATTCAATATTGTGTTGGAAGTCCTAGCATAGCAATAAGAAAAAGAAATAGAAGAAAGAAGGAATTAGAATATGGAATAAGATAACAAAATTATCACTTTTTGTAGAAGATATGATGATATATTTGTAAAATCCCAAAGACTCAACTAAAAAGCTAGATGAAACAATAATATTAGCAAAGTAGCAAGATATTTTTAAAAATATACATAAATCATCAGCATTCCTATGTCACAGACAAAACTTTATAAGACAGAGTAAAAAATAATCCATTCAAGGTAATTCTGGTCTTGGGCATAAAATAAAACATCTGGGGATAATTTATCAGCTAAAAGTCTCATATCTAAAATATAGAAAGAACTTTGTCAAATCTATAAGAATATGAGTCATCCCCCATTGACAAATGATCAAAGGATATGGATAGATATTTTTCTGATGAATAAATCAAAGCAATTCATAGTCATATAAAATATCCTAAATCATTATTGACCAGAGAAATGCAAATTAAAACAACATTGAGTTATCATTTTACATCTACCAAATTGGTACAAATGATTAAAAAAAAGGTAACAAATGTTGAAAAATTGGAACACTAATTCATTGTTGGTGGAATTGTGAACTGAGCCAACCATTTTGGAGAGTGATCTGGAATAATGCCCAAAGAGTTATTAAACTAACTACACCCTTTGATCCATCAATACCACTACTTGGTCTATTTCCAAAGATAATTAGGAAAAAAGAAAAAGTACCTACATGTTCTAAAATTTTTATAGCAGCTGTCTTTGGGGTGGCAAAGAATGGAAAATTGCAGGGATGCCCATCTATTGAGGAATGGTTGAACAAGTTATGGTATGTGATTGTGATGGAATACTGCTGTTATGTAAGAAATGATGAATTCAATGATTTTAGAAAAAATGTGGAAAGACTTGCACAAGATAATGAAGAGAGAAATGATCAGAACCAAGGGAACATTGTATAGAGCAACAGCAATTTAATTTTAAGAACACCTTTGAATGGGTAAGTTATTTTGATTATTATAAATATCGAAATTAACTTTAAGGTATATTTGAAGAAAGACACTATCTGCATCCAGAGAAAGCACTGCTAAATAGAAGTATGTATAAAATAATTTACATATATATGTGTATATTTGTGTGCATTCACGCATGCTCATGTGTGTGTGTGTGTCTGTGTGTGTGTGTGTGTACTTATTTGTGTCTAACAGTAGCCAAGTAGGGGGAGGGAAGAAAAAAAGAAATGTACATGATAAATTTGTTGCATGTTGGAAAAGAATAGCAAGTTATGCATAGTACATTTGCAGTTTCATGTGCAACCATCTTTTTATTGTACTATGTTATGGAAAAGCTCACTTTATTCTATAAAGATAATAATAATAATAAATCAGATCATATAACATTTGTTCCATGGAACCTTTCCTCACGTTCCCAGGATGAGTGCCTTCTTCTCTTAGATATGTCTACAGCACTTTGCCTGGTCTCCTTTGTCCCCTTTACTCTACCTAGTGCATTGCTGATGTGTGTATTTTTTTGTTTGTTTTGTTTTACTTAGTAATTTGTCTGATTCTTCATGACCCTTTTGGGGATTTTCTTGGCAAATACATTGGAGTGGTTTGCCATTTCCTTCTCTAGCTCATTTTACAGATGAGGAAACTGAGACAAACAGGGCTCAGTGACTTGCTCAGGGTCACACAGTTAGTTAAATGTCTGAGGCCATATTTGAACACAGGAAGATGAGTCTTCCTGACTTCATGCCCAGCTTTCTATCACCTGTGTTACCTAGCTGAAAAATATGCAAGCTACTTGAGGGCAGGGGATCTCATTTTTGTTGCTGCATTTGTAAGATCAAATATTTATAGCATGAAAAGACCTTAGACAAAATTTCCTCTAAGCTCTTCATTTTATATAAACTTGAAGTCCAGAGATCTCAAAAAAAAAAATTGTGACCAAGATTATGCAGATAATGACAGAAACAAGATTTGAACCCAGGTCCTCTGATTCCAAAGCCTGTAAATTTTCCCCATTACTCTGCTAACTTGTACAAAGTAGTTGCTATGCAAATATTTGTTAGATTTATTTCAGTTTTCAAGGATTGAATTCAATGTCAATTAGATTCAATGGGGGGAAAAAAGCTATTGAATTTAACATCAGATTGCCTGATTTCAAATCCCAAATCACCTATTTACTATTATGATCTTAGTCAGGTAAATTAACTTTTCTGGATCCCAGTTTTCTTTTCTGTAATTGGGAATGGGATCACTAGATAATTTTCCTTCTGTCTTTAAAGCCTATGACTCTTATCTCTCTCTGTCGCCATCCCTCTGTCTCTTGCCATCTCTCCATCTCTGTCTCTGCCTCTCTCCGTCTCTCTGTCTCTGTGTCTGTCTGTGTCTGTCTCTGACTCTGTCTGTCTGTCTGTCTCTCTCTCATTCACTCATCCTCTCTCTCTCACACACACACACTTTCTCCTAAGTACAGTTTCCCAAATTGATAAATATTTTCTACAAATTCTCCATAGAATATGAGTTGTGGTTTATAGGTCTGCAGTGTCTTTTCTTTCCTATATGTCACAGAGTGTTCTTTCACACTGAAGAACTACTTTAGCTGGAAGTTTGTGACTTACTTTTCTGTCCAACATTATCTACTGCAAAGTATGTTCCCAACTGTGACATTATGCACCTGGGATTCCACAAATGGCTTGAAAAAGCAATTGCTTATAGGCATCCATTTAAAAACAGAAAGAAGAAACTAATCACCCTTTCATCCATGCTCCCATAGAATATCACAGACTATTCTCTCTCAACCTATCACTTTTCAGCAAATTTCTGTGAAATGGATTCGTAAATAATAGGAGTTAGTATAATTACAAACATGGGTCTACTTAGTGCTGACAACAGAGAGGCAGTATGGGTTAGAAGGAAGAAAACAGCATTTACTAGTAGGTAGCATTTATTATGTACTAGGCAGTAATGCTAAGTATTTCACAAGTGTTATTTCATTGAAGGATTTAGCTCACATAACATTTGTTCCATGGAACCTTTTCTCACAACAACCTTGAGAGATAGGTGTGGTTATCATCCCCATTTTATTGTTGAGGACACTGAGGTAGACAGAGACCAAATGACTTGCCCAGAGTCATACTAATTAGTCATTTGGTCTCTGTCTACCTTAGTAGAAGAACCAACAAGAGAAAATTTTATTCTGGATTTAATTCTCATTCACAAGGAGGAACTAGTTTCTGTGGCACACATAATAAGAACTGTGGAGGCAAATGACCACTCCACACTTGAGTGTGTGATCATGTAAGCCCAAGCAAGGTGGGATTTGTTGTTCTTGTTGCTTACTCTTGGAGTTCAGTTTCCCAGGCTCGTGGTAAATTGTAAACATCTGAAGGATCAGTCTCCTTTGAATCCTGGTAATTCACAGCTGTAAATAGGTCATATAGACTTTGGTGCTTTCTGGCTCTGAACCTATTAGTTGAAAGACTATATATATTCTAAGGTGAGATATTGCGTTGGGGCTCACTCATGAGAAGAATGCTTTGCCTGAGACCTTTTTTTTGATTTCCTGGATGATACTCTGGGTAGATGCTGTTAAGGGGCCCCCTGGCTATAAATGTGAACCCAGATATTGGCACTCTCTCGGTCTGGTGATGTATGTCTATTACACTCTGTTAAGACAGTTGGATCCCAATCTATTGCATATGATAGTCTTTACCTTCTACTTATCCCAGTTATTGTATTATTTGGCTATGCCTAGAGCCCAGACTGGAGCAGCCTGTCACCATGTAAGGCTGGGGGAGGATGAGCTGCCCCAGAGTTGGGGTGGTACAGGCCAGGGACGGAGGCTGGAGGCAGGAGACCCTAGAGCCTGCTGTGCCTGGATTCATATAAGGAACAAGGAGAGCTTGGAATGGAGCAGTCCCTTCCTCTGTGAGGTGAGACATGGAGCAGGAGCAGAGAGCTGCCTGCATGTGAATCAAGGCAGAAGGCAGGAGTGGTCAGCTCCTGGACCTCTTACAAGAGGAGGAACCCTGGAGTTCAGGACTCAGCCCCTAGCTGAGATGGAGACTTTGCATCAGGGCAGGAGCAGTGAGGGTTCTTTCCTGCTGCATCCCCCTGGGATAGGTTGGGACCCAGGGGGTAAAATTGTCTGTGGTGGGATGGGGGAAGTGCTGTGACCCCAGCGATCCACTCTATTGGCTTTGTTGCCCAGATATCCCCCCCCCCCCAAGACTTTGAAGTAGGGGCTGGAGTAGTGTTAGAACTTGGACTCTTTGGTTCATTCAAGCATGTGTGTATCTGAGAGTGCCAGGTGTGAGCCTGCAACAGCAGTGTGAGGAGGACAAACCTCCAAGAGGGCTTTACTTGGGCACTCTGTTTGGACTGAAGGGACTGTAACCTACTGTGACCTAGGAGTAGAGTGTGTTGTATTCTCTGCTAACTCTGGGCATGTGCTATGTTAAGAGAAGACCCTAGGGGGCAGTTAGGTGGTGCAGTGAATAGAGCACTGGTCCTGGAGTCAGGAGGACCTGAGTTCAAATTTGATCTCAGACACTTGACACTAATGCTTTGTCTCCTCTCCCCCCAAAAGAGAAGGCTTTGGCCTGGCATCCCTTGATTATATAAACAAGTGTTTTGGGACAGTATCTGAGTGAGGAAGAGCTGGTTGCTCACTCCCCAAAGATTTTGACCCCCAAAGAATGTATAAGGTGGGAAATAGTCTATGTTATATGTGGCCACCCTGGTAATAAGTTATTATGTGCTTTAGTTTCTCAAATAAGTTTTAGTTTTGAGTAAGTGGAGTGCTTATACTATGTGATTCAACTCTAAATAAATAAATATAAATAATATAAAATATAAATGAATATATAAAAATATACATAAACATATAAATATGTATACATATATATTCACAGCAGCAGCCCTCAAGTGTGTCGTTTTGATTGATATTCCAGATGAAGAAGAGGAAATCTGATCATAGTGTGATAGGGACCTTAGAATTTGGGAAAATGGATTCCCAAGGATCCAGGAGAAAAAAAGATAAGATCTTATCCACTAAAATATGTCAGAAGTAAGCCCAGGAGGAATGGAAGATACCTAGCAATGAAATTCTGAAAATACAAAGGGAAACAAATTCAATGAGGAGAAAAATAGGATTTGACTGGGGGAAAAAAATTTGGTTTCACAGGGAACTCAGCAACAAACTTAGATTTAAATAGAAATATACAGAAGATGGAAACAAGACCAAGTCATAGAAATTTTTTATGATTATGGTGTGGTCCTGTAAAAATAGCATCATAGCATCGGGAATGCTGTAGGTCTGAATGAAAAGAAGTTGACGAGGGAAGCTAAGTACAACAAGAAAGTTCTTTTTGTTTCTGTTTGTTTTTGTTTTTGGCTAGGAGGGAAGGAAAAAAGAAAATCAACACAGTAACAGAACTTTTTGCTTGGGATATGTAGGGATGATGATAAATGACCACAGAGAGAAGCTGCTCATTTTTTATTTTCTATTTTCTTTTCTAAAAGGAATGATCTTTACACAGAAAATCCCAGAATAAGGAGGACTAACAAGGATTTAAGTCTTTGAGATGAGAAAGGAGATAATAAGAGAGTACCCAACTGCCTTTAATGAATTCAAGTCACCTGACCTAGACAAATTATATCATTAAGTCCTTAAAGAACTGACCATTATTATTACTGAGCCACTGTTAGTGTTTTTTTTTTGAAAGATATTGATTAATGAGTATGGTATCATGAGATTAGAGAAGGGAGAGTATCCTGATTTGAGAAAGAAAGAAAGGAAGAAAGAGAAGGAAGGAGGGAGGGAGGGAGCAAGAGAGGGAGGAAGGAAGAAAGAGAAGGAAAGATGGAAGGGAGGAAGGAAGGAAGGAAGAAAGGAAGGAAGGAAGGAAGAGAGGAAGAAAGAAAGAAAGGAAGAAAGAAAGAAAGAAAGAAAAAGAAAGAAAGAAAGAAAGAAAAAAAGAAAGAAAGAAAAAGAAAAGAGAATCTACCAACTATAGGTCAATGAACTTGACTTTAATTTTTGGGAAAAAGTAATGTGGAACTATGCCCTATATTTCTGATGTGTATAAAAGTGTGGGTGCTGACTGAATCCTCTTCCATGTCACACATACGTGTTTGTTTGGTTTTCTCCTGAATTGACTCTTAAACATGTTTAATGTTGTTCTTTGAATTGAAGCCTTTCAAGCAGTGGTTTCCCTTTCATTCCTACCAGCTGTCTTTGCCCCTCATTCAGTGGTCATGGTTGGGGAGTTGGAATACTTATTGCTTCTTCAAATGAGCAGTTACCAAGTGATGGTGGTATATGCATATATGCACATATTTATGTATGTGTATATGTATGTATATGCATGTGCACTATATAAGTGTATTGTGTGTGCAGATTACATGTGTGTATTTGTTTGTTTGTTTATCACCCAACTAAGATTCTGGTGGCTTTTTTCTACTGAACTCCAGGATACTCTTCTTCCTTCCTCTATGAATTCAGTGCCTGACTCAGAGTCTCCTTCCTCAACTCCTACTTTTACATTAGGAGATTTCAACTAGCTTGAAGACCATAACTTCTTAATTCCTAAGCTTTTTTCTTTTTTTAGTGTATTTTTTAATCCTGAACTTAAGAAATAAAACAAGCATTTTCATAGCATAGTAGAAGAGGAGGAAAAAAAAAAGATTATTGCACATGAAACTGCAAATCTGTTATGTATAATTTGCTATTCCTTTTAAATATGTAATAAAGTTATTATGTAACTTTCCTTTTTTCCCCTTTTATTCCTTCCCTGTCCTGCACTAGAGATGGCTAGGATTAGACACAAATATGTGTGTATACATATCCATATATGTGCATATATACATATGTATGCATGCATATTGCATATATATGTAAAAGCATTCTATACATACTTCTTTATCACTTCTTTCTCTGGATTCAGATAACGTCTTCCTTCACTTGTCCTTTGTAGTTAATTTGGATATTTGCAATAGTCCTAATTTTAACTCATATCCTATTACCTCCAAGTTAACATTCACAAGTGTTCCTCTTCCAGACTCAGAAACTGTGAAGTCTTTTATCTGATCACGATCTATTGTCGTTCCAACCCTCGCTAGCCCTCGCAGTCCCAGATTCTGTTCTTTGTCCTCACTGAGGCCTCCAACCTCTCTGCTTCTCAATTCTTTCCAAGCTGTCGCCTGCACATTAGTTATACTTTCCTCCCTCCACATCTTGGCCCCTTAATAAACAAGTAAAACTCTACACCTGCCTTCTTCTATGCAGTTCCTTGTCCCTTTATCCTGTCACTGATCTCGCCTTCCCCAGTCTTTGGATTAGTCACGCCATCTGCGCCTTTGCAGCTGCTGAATGAAGATGGACAAAACCCTGAAACTGTGCTGACCAGGTCCACTACAAATTTATGTGACGTCTTTCTGCACCTCACTAATCAATTCATTATCCCACTCGCCGCAGCGCCTCTTTTAAAAAATATAACAATTTTGGAAAAAATTCTCAGGTCCACATTCTCTGCCTCACAACTCCCTCAACTCTTTCTCCACTCCCTGCTTCCCCACCCCCAACCATCGAGAAAGCAAGAAAGACAAAAGCCACTACTACATGTGGAGTTAAACAAAACAAATTTCAGATCTCTGCACTGGCCATGTTTTTATGCACACACACATGTGTGTATATCTGTGTGTATACAGAGATGTGTGTGTTTGTTGCTGTTGTTGTTCATTAAGTTGTTCACTTGTGTCTGACTCTTCATGATGCCATGGACCATAGTACACCAGGCTCTTCTACACTCCCCTATCTCTTAAAGTCTGCTTGTTGCTGCAATGACACTATCAATTCATCTCATCCTCTACCATCTCCTCTTCCTTTTGCCTTCAATCTTTCACAATGTCAGGATATTTTCCAATAAACCCTATCTTAATTGTGTGACTAAAGAATTTAAGATTCAGCTTCAGGATTGGTGCTTCCAATGAACAGTTTGATTTAATTTCTTTAAGTATTGACTGATTTGATCTCCTAGTGATGTCCAAGGGATTCTCAAAAGTCTTCTTCAGTTTTCAATTCTTTGCCACCACAAAAAAAATATGCTATAAATATGTTTGTATATGTGGTGCTTTTCCTCTTCCTTTGATTTATTTGGGGGTATAGATCTATAAGTGATATCACTGGTTTATATCCAGTTTATTAGGTTTTTCTTTTTAGCAATTTTTCCAATTGCTTTCCAGAATAGCTTGACCAGTTCACAGTTGCATAAACAGTGTGTTAACATATTGATTCTCTGATAATCCATGCAGGATTTATAATTTTCCTTTTTCTTTTTACAAATTTTGCCAATGAGGGCATGAAGAAATACTTCAGAGTTGTTTTAATTTGAATATCTCTAATTATTACTGATTTAGAGCTTTTTTATATGGCTATTGAGACTATGACTCTGAAAACTGTTTATTCATATTTTGATCATTTATCAGTTGGGGAATTATGCTTATGAATATTTTATTCTTATAGAATTCTTATAAATTTAAATAAGTTTCCAATATATTTTAGCAATGAGACCTTTATCAGAGAAACACTGTATTGATTTGCATTTATTTGTACATAAACTTTTAAATTTTATGTAATAAAAAACGTCTATTTTATCTGTCAACCTCTCCAGATCTCGTTTGGCCATGAACTCTTTCCCTATTCAAAGATCAGACATATTATCTTTCATGATGCTCTACTTTGTTTATGAAGTCACTCTTTATGTCTAACTTATGTAGCCATTTAGAGATTTGACCTTGCTATATGGTATCAAATGTTGGTCTATATTTGTTTCTGTCAAACTACTTTCTAATTTTCCCAATGATTTTTTTTTGGCGGGGGGGGGAGTAAATAATGAATCCTTGGCCCAATATCTTAGATCTTTGGATTTATCAAACACCATTTAAATCAGGGAATGGAGGAGAGATGTGGTAGGATAGTTAGTTAGGATGCATGGGTCAAGTGATGATTTTCTCATGGTGATGTTACGGGCATATTTTTAGGCAGTAGGAGACAGCCAATAATAGGGAAAATCAAAGATTAGTGAGAGAGCAGGTATGATAGAGGGAGCAATCTTCTGAAGTAGATAGTATGGAATGAAATCACTTATCCATACAGAGCAGCAGTTCTCAACCTGTGGGTCGTGACCCCTTTGGGGGTCACCTAAGACCATCAGAAAACACATATTTCTGATGGTCTTAGGAACTGAGACACCGCTTCTCTATCTGTCTCCAGGTGGGTCTGCCCACATGCAGATACGCCCACAATATGAGTATTAAAGGGTCGCGGCATTAGGAAGGTTGAGAACCACTGATATAGAGGGATTACCTTAGGCAAGTAGAAAAGCTATGGTGTTTGTTTGATTCTGTTTTGTGTACCTAATTTTATTCCACTGTTCTGGTATTCACATGTTACATTCCACTCTATTTCTTAGTACCAAAATGCTTGAGGATTATGACATTAGGCAATAGTTTGAGATATGGTACTGAGAGACCTCCTTCCTTTTCACTTTTTGGAATTAATTCCCTCGATATGTTTGACCCTTTGCTCCTCCACAAAAATTTTGCTCTTAATTTTCTAATTCTATAAAGTAATCCTTTGGTAGTTTGATTGGTATGGTATTGAATAAATAAATAAATTTAATTTTTATTATATTGTCTCAGTCTACCCACAAGCAATTAATATTCCTCCAGTTACTTAGATCTGTCTTCAAAGTACTTTTTAAAAAGCTGTTCAATCCTTCTTCAGACCTTCCATGATTACCCCTACCCTCATCCTCTCAAGTTGATTACCTTGCCTCGTATTTCACTGAAAAAAAAATCAAGCCATTGATTTTTTTCTCTTCTCTGCTCTTCGTCTCACACTATAGAGATATTTTCTGCTACTATTTTCTCCTTCACCCCTTTCTCATAAGAAAAAATAGCCCTTCTACTTGCCTAAGGTAATCCCTCTATATGGATAAGTGATTCCATTCCACACTGTCTTCTTCAGAAGATGGCTCCCTCTATCATACCTGCTCTCTCACTAATCTTTGATTTTCCCTTCCTATTGGCTGTTTCCTACTGCCTAAAAATTTTCCAGTAACATCCCCATGAGAAAATTTTCACTTGACCCATGCATCCTCACTAGCTATCCTATCACATCTCTCCTCCATTCCCTGATTTAAATTCTTTATTAAGGTCACCTAAAATCAATGTCTTCTTCTTAACTCAGTAGTCTGGATTCCCACCTCATCATTCAACTGAAATGTCTTTTCTTTTTTTTTTTTTGGAGGGCAATTGGGGTTAAGTGACTTGCCCAAGGTCACACAGCTAGTTTTGTCACACCTCCTAAGTGTCGGAGGCTGGATTTGAACTCAGGTCCTCCTGACTCCAGGGCCGGTGCTCTGGGTTCACTACACCACCTACCTGCCCCATCAACTGAAATTTCTATCCTCAAAGTTAACAATGATCATTCAATTGCCAAATTTAAGGTTTTGTTTTGTTTTTTTATCAGTCCTCATTCTTTCCTTCTATGCAACCTTTGGCAACTCTCTTCATGACAGTGCTCTCTCTTGGGTCTCCTTCTTTTTATCTGATCACGTCTTATTCGTCTCCTTTGTTGATTCTTCATCGAGGTCATGTCTATTTACTATGTCTGTCTTCTTGGATTTTTTTCTGTACTATTTCACTTTTTGATCTCATCAGCTCCCATGCATTCAATTATCATCTTTGTAGATTATCCTCAGATCTGTTTGTCCAGTCCTAACCTTTCCCCTGCCCTTTAGTCTCACATCTGCAAATGCCCATTAGATATCCTCAATTGAATGTCTTATAAGTATATTAAACTCAATATTCCAAAACTAAACACATAATTTTCCCCCAAACCCTACTCTCTTCCTAACTTTCCTATTATTGTTAAGGGAACCACCATCTTCCTAGTCTCTTAGGCTTACAACCAAGGTGTCATACTTAAATCCTCACTCTCACCTCCTATATCCAATTAGTTGCTGAATCCTGTCATTTCTACCTCCATATCACGTCTTATCTATGCTTCCTTCTTTCCTCTAACACCATCACAACCCTGGCACAGAACCTCATCACTTCACATCTAGGTTATTACAGTAGACTTCATGTCGGTCTTCCTGACTCACATTTCATCTCACTCTAGTTCATCCTCCAGTCAAATTGATCTTTCTAAAACGCAAGTTTAAACATCATACTTCCACCCTCCCTATCTCATTTGGTAAAATTCAGTGGCTCTCTGTTGCTTCCAGAATTGAATATAAATAAAATGCTCTGGTTTTTAAAAGTCCTTTATGACCTGGCCCCCTCTCACCTTTTTAAGGTTTCTTCTGCCTCCCATGCCTCTCCCCACTCCCTTCACTCTGCTATCCAGTGGCACAAGCTTCCTTGGTTTTCCTCTCACAAGATCTTTCATCTCCCAGTTCTGGGCGTTTTCACTGCCTGCCTCTCATACCTGAAACTCTTTCCCTTCTCATCTCTGCCTCCCGTCTTCTGTGACTTCAAGCCCCAGCTGATGTCCTAATCTATTTTAACAGGAAAACTTCAACAAGAAAACATTCCCAGGCATCCTTAATCCTGGTGACTTTCCTTTGAGATTATAACCACTTTATCCTGCATAAATTGTGTTTGTACCTAGCTGTTTTTGTGTTGTCTTCCTCATTAGACTGTGAGATCCTTGAGCACAAGGATTGTTTTTTTTTGCCTTTCTTTGCATCCCCAGTGCTTGGCACAATTTCTGGCACATAATAGATCCTTACTAAATGCTTATTGAGTGACTTATTAGGATTTCTCCCCTCTGTGAATTTTACTGTGCCTATAAAAACTTGTCTGATATGTGGATTATGAATTATACTTAACTACAATCTTGTTGTTGCAGTTACAGTATTTCTTCCCTGTTTGCATCCTCTAATGTGGGGGAAAGTGAAGGTCAGAGGGGAAGAAGGGAGAGAGACAGAGAGAGAGAGAGAAAGAGAAAGAGAGAGAAAAAGAGTCGAAGACAGTGAGAGAGACTGACAGAGAGAGAAGGAGAGGGGGGAGAGAGAGAGAGACAGAGACAGAGACAGAGACAGAGACACAGAGAGATAGAGAAAGATAGACAGAGAGAGAGATAGAGAGAGATTTAATACATTTAAAACAAAAAACTGGTTTCAAAGGAAGTAACTGATTTCAGGAAAGATGAATGTGATAGATCAACCCTATTTTTTAGTCCTGAAAAAGTTTTCTTACCACCAACGCATTGAACTTGATTTAATGGAAGGAGAAATTGTCAGATAATGACTCAAAATGGTACAAGTTTTTTAAAAAAATATGTTTCTAAGAATCAATGAAGCTCTGAACAAGACAATGATCCAAGACCATTCCAAAGGACTTATGATGAAAAATGCTATCCACCTCCAGAGAGAAAACTGGGAAACTCTGAATGCAGATTGAAGCACATTTTTTTTTAACTTTCTTTGTTACTTTTCTTTTCTTTTTTGGGATGTGTGCTTTCTTTTGCAACATAACTCAGAGGCACGTATGTTTTGCATGGCTTTATATATGTAATCAATATCATATTGCTTTACTTATCAAGGTGTGAAAAGGGGCAAGAGGATATAATGGTAATAGTAATTTGAAGATCTTCCCTGACCCTTGAAAGGATGAATGTAATCACATGGAGCCTGTGGTGGGAGGAATTTGCTGAATGAGTGGAGCAGAAAGTTAGAGCAGTTAGTGTGGTGGGAGAGAGAGGACCAGGAAAGGAGACAGCTAGGATTGTGTGTGTTTGTTTGTGGGAAGGCTTTAGGATGGTGTTGCCCTGCTGTATTATGGTATATTAACTTCTTTGTTGCTATGATGGATTTGGCTTTCCAGTGCTGGGATTTGGCTTTCTGGTGTCTGAATAAATGTTTTACTTCTGTCTTCTATATGGAGAATTGTTTATATTTTGTGACTGAGAACTATGCTGGCATATTCATAGTCACTGTTGGTGCTGTGAATATCACATTGGAGCTACAGAGGGAGAGAGAAAATTTGGAATTCAATAATTTTTAAAATAATTGTAAATTTGTTTACATGTAATTGGGAAATATTTAACAAAATAAATAAAAAATGTTTTAAAAAGGATAAATGTGGCTAAAATAAAAAGAGTCCTCAAATAACAGAAGTGATAAAAAAAAATTTGAAGAACAATTGAATGATGATGAAGAACTGAATGGAAATCATGTTTTCAAATTATTTTTAAAATATTGGAAAGAAGGAGAAAATGATGAAGAGATTACCAATGATTTTCTGAAAGCTTATAAAGTTTTGAAGTATAACAGTTATTCAAGAACTATTACTTTATTCACATTTATCATTTTTCCTAGAAAATGAAAACAAAAACTTATATGCTTTCAGTGATAAGTATAGGTTATGTTTCCTTCAAGAAACTACCATAATGAAAAAAAGTGATATCAAGACAAATGAATTTCAGGCATGCTGACTGACTACTATTGGCTACTCAGGTGAAATGCAAGGAAAAGAAATCATCAACTGATACATTTAAGATGAGGTAAATGAAAACAATTCTGGTTGGTTAAAAAAATACATACTTTTTAACATAAAAGTGGGATTCCCATGACAACAGTGGATAAATGACAAAAATCTGAAGTCATATTTGATATTAACATAAAAACACTATAAGGTTCACTTATGTTTAGTGATGGGGAGGGAAATAAAGCCTTTTGTTATACACTGTTTGAAGGTTTCCAATAACCCTATTACCTAGGTATTACATGTATTATTATCCTGATTTTACAGATGAGTAAAGTGACTCTCAGTGAAGTTAGTATCATGCCTCGGTGATCCAGGTGTTATTACCGTTATAATCATATTGCCCCTTATCCAGGGGAGCAAAACCAAGACCTGGAGACTTCTGTTTGAATTGCTGTTCTGTTTCCTTTGCGCAACTCCAAGTAAGTCACTTTTATCTGCTCTGGGCCTTGATTTCTTTCTCTGTAAAATGAAATGGTTAGACTGGATGGTCTCTGAGGTGTGTTCCAGCCAAAACAGTCTACAATTCTGTTTTGTTTCTAATTCATGCCTCAGTGAACACACCAGCAAAGAATCTCTCTTTATTCCTTCAAACCAGCCTTAAAGGTCAAACTTGTCTCAACTTTCTCTATAGCAGCTGATGACTCCACCATCCGTCATTTTGTCCAAATGTTCCCTAAATCCTTTTCTATTTTCTGACTGTACCATCTCCTGGTGTTTTGAGCTCTAAGAGTTTTTTACATGACAGATGAAGCAGAACAGTTTATATTTGTCTTAAACTTCCTTCCCTTAAGTTTCAAAGACTTGGGTTAGTTTAGGCTTTAGTAAACAAGTATGTATTCCCCAATAATGCTGCTGCTCATGATTTTTTTTTAAATTATAA
The DNA here is from genome assembly GCA_028627135.1 of Pseudochirops cupreus. Taxonomy (NCBI): domain Eukaryota; kingdom Metazoa; phylum Chordata; class Mammalia; order Diprotodontia; family Pseudocheiridae; genus Pseudochirops; species Pseudochirops cupreus. Next base: position 287,858,818 of record CM053581.1, read on the forward strand.
GCTTGTTGCCTCTCAGCCTTTACCTTTCTGGACCAGAAACTTCATTGTTTTTATGTCTAGTGTTAAAGGAGTTCTGTGCCTTGGGGAAAGCATGTTCATATGTGTATTTATACCTCCCAATAATGAAGCCCTTTACAATTTTCAAAGCACCTTTTTATCTATCAGTTTTAAAAATTTCTACAACAACCCCATGAGGTGGACAGAGTAGCTATGATTGTACCAGTATTACAGATGAGGAAACTGAGGTCTAGGGATGCAAAGTAACCTGAGTTTGTCTAGCTGGTTAATAGTAGAGCCAGGACTTACAATAAAAGCTTCCTACCCTTCCATCAGTGTTCTTTCCATTGCAACACGGTTCCTTTCCAATGAGGTCTCTACCTTGTGCTATTGGTGGCCACAAACTAGGAAAAATCCTTTCAAGTTTAAGGTGGGAAGTAATTGGAAAAAAAATCTACATGAACATTTGAGTAAATGAGATTAAATCAGTATGGGAAGTCTAGATTAAAGATAAGATAAAGACCAAAAGTCTCCATATATGATAAGACCAGGTACAGTTATCCCTTCCATGTCACAACTTTTACCATCGCAGTTATGCTATATCACAGGCTGGCATAAGAAATTAAATGGGAATTTGGGGGGAGTTTTGCAGAAGTCACAGATAATACATGAAGGCCAGCAGATGACAAATAAAAAGTTTAAAAGCTCAAAATGCATAAAAGATATATATAGTACTATATAATGTCAACCTGAATTTTACAACAAAGTATTATAAACATCTCATAAAAGAAAAAGAAAAAAATCAGACTTCTCTAGTATGAAAACAGTGGCAAAAAAATTTATACAAATTTTCCAGATTCCATGAGCACTAGGGGTGGAGAGTGGGGCATGGGTGGCCCCTAATCCCATCGATATGGAAGTGATAACTGTAACAGGACTATCACTTCTTTCACTCTGGATATTGGGTTTCTACAGATGCAGATCTCAATAGTGTTAGATTAGACTGTTGCTATGCCAAATTGGTGACTCTTATTAAGCTTGTGGTCTATTAATGCCCTCAGGTCTTTTTCCAATTTGAATTTAGGCAATATGTTGCCTTTGCCTTTAAAATGTGATTAAATATTTCCCAGTAGTTAAGTAGTCAGAAGAACTGAGCAAAAAGTTTTAAAGGACAAACTATAAATGAATATTTGAATACAAGTTCCAAGTCTTTATTAGTAAGAAAAATGCAAAGTTTAAGAAGACTGGCATTTTTAATTTATACTCCGCAGTTTAGCAATGATGAAAAAAAAAGGGAACAGTGAATGTTGGAAGGGTTGTTAGGAAGATAAGAACATGAATACATCGCTGGTAGGTACAGCTGTGAATTAGTCCAGACATTAGAAAACAATTTGGAATTTAGCTAGGTGACTAAAACGTCCATACCCTTTGACCTACAGATTCTACTGCTAGCCATACACCCTAGGGAGGTCACTTATAAAAAAAAAAAAAGAAAGAAAGATTCCAAGTATACCAAAGTATCAATAGCAGCAAGGAAAAAATAGACATTCATCATTTGGGGAAGGGCTAAGCTAGGTGAAGTACATGTATACAGTGGTATATTATCTTGTAAGAGATGATGCACATCAAGAATTGATAGAAGCATATTAACATTTGTATGACCTAATATTACATTGCTTCCCTTCACCATGGGTGGGAAAGGAGCTAGAGGGAAGAAGAGAATTTGGAACTGAAAATTTTTTTAAAAATGCATGTTTACAAATAAATAAATGCAAAAAAAAAAAAAGCAAAAAGAAAGAGGAAAAAGATGTACATGACCTAAGGCAAAGTGAAGTAAGCAGAATCAAGAAAATATATACATAATAACTAAAAGAAATGTAAGTGGAACAAATAATAGTGGCAGCAGCAAAAATCCAATCTGAATACTATGGAATTATTAGAAGTCATATAAAAGCAAAAGGTAACAAAAGTAAGATTTTGAAAGGTGAGAAAAGAGAAAAAATTAATATCATAAACATTGGAGATTCAGAGTTCTAGAAATTTATATTTTCTTTCAATTAATCTGCATATTCCCCAACAGATTCATAGCCCGTAAAAGAAATGATTAGGCATATGATATATTTCTGAAATTCTATTCAGAAATGTTTAACGATTTTAATTTGGAAGTTATTACTCAAGTCCAGAAACTTAGCAAAGATTGTCTTTAACACTCTGTTGTGATAACCTGCCCTTGGTTTTTTTTGTTTTGCTTTTAAAGGAAAGGAGTGGGTAGTACCCTCTTCATGAAATGCAAGCCATGCTCACTTAGGTGCGGGCACATAGCCCATATATTTCAGAGGCTGTGAATGTAGCATTAGCCACTCGAGCAATCCACCACACCAGATATTTTTAAGAAAGAACACTCAGTATGGTACCTGCCCCTGCCCAGAGAAGAAGTGTCTCATAGAGATCCAATTTGAAGAAAGAAGAATGCACTGAGGGGACGAAAATCTGCTATGAGAAAAGAACTTTTGTTCTCCCATTCTTTGACTTCATATTTCTGTATCAACTGTGCTCTTTTCACCATTTCTCCAGTCTCAGTTAAGGGCATGATGGCAGAAGGGATCCAGCTTTGGGTGAGTCTAAGCTGACAATGTACTGCTGCAAAGATGGTTCAATTAATCTGTTATTGACAGGAAGGACATGTAGTATTATTGCTTGAGTGATCCTAAAAAGAATGTGGAATTCTAAGAAATTCATCTCATCTTGATCTCTACGCTCTTGTGGCCAACAGCACACATCTATCAAGTGGGGATAGTATGAAGGTGGTCGGTGCTTTGTGGAGGCTGGGGAAGCGGAAGGAGTAAGAAGACTTTGGAGAGTAATAAGAGCTTAAAGGAAAGCTTTGCAAGGGACAAATAAGAATATTACACGTTCCTTTATTTATACCTAAGACTGGCATTCCTCCCTTTTTCCCTTACAGAAAAAACTTTTAGGTGGCGTTTTAAGGTTTACAAAATGTTTGACATATATTATCTCATTTGACCCTCACAATGTTACTGTGAAGAAAATGTTACAGACATTATTATCCTCATTTCACTGAGAAAAATGCAACCAAGGGAAAATAAGTGACTTGTATAAATAGATTATTAGGTTAGATTAGATAAAGCATTTATCGTTTACTATGTGTGGGGCACTGTGCTGGAGCAGTGTCTAGAGTAGGATTTAAACCTGATCTTCCTTATTTCAATAAAATGTGAATTTCAATAAAATTCTTGAGAACCTAGATTATTGTATTCACATCCCTGAGGCCTAGCACAGTGCTTGTGTTGTGGTTTAAACCCAGGGATATCAAAAAGCTGTTGCAGTGGGGGCTCTGCCCACCCAAAAACCATTGAGGTTTCATGATATGCTGTGGTGGAACCATCTCAAAGAATTCAAAGTCAGACCACCTCTAATCCAAGTATAGGCATTTATTGAGATTGAGGCCTCTCATGAAGTGGGCTAAATTCCAAGAGGAACCAGCAACTTCAGAGAAAGCAAGATGGATTTTTATAGGGTAAAGATGCAATTACCTAGCAGAAATCATGAATATTAAAAAGGTAGTAGGAGTTTGTCAAGGGATGAGGTAATGGAGAAGGGGTCCCATCTATGGTTCAGTGGTTAAACATTCTGGTCATGCTGCTCTCCAGTTGACTAGCTATTATGGTCCTGTCTGGTCAAGATAGATAGTTAGGTATCACGGTCCTGTCTTGGGCCAGATGGATGATGCGATTGTGATTGAATATAAGAACACACTTGTTTCTATGGGAATGGGTCTCGGGGCAGTGACTAGGTAGAGGTTCCCATCACATGGACACACTTGCTATTTCAGTGGGAAGTTCCAGTGAGCAGTGAGGTATATATGAAGAAGTTAGGACATTGGCAGGGGTGAGGGAGGTAGGTAGGTAAAATGTTTCTACTGTTCAGTGGGGTCAGGCCTATAATGAAGTTGGACCACTGGGGCTGAGGGCAGCTTTGTTAGGATTCCATCACTTGGACAGACTTCAAGAAATAGTGGAGGATAGAAGCGTCTGGTGTGCTATGGCCCATAGAGTCATGAAGAGCTAGACATGCCAAAAAACTGAACAACAACAAAAGTCTAAGCACTATCTGAGCAGGAATTTCCTTGATTGAAACCCTGATGAATTATCATTGGATCTGAATTCAGTTTGAATATGTCTAATTTTGAAGAACTCACTATAATCCAAGATAGCTCCTTTGACTTTACTTGGCTAAATATAATTCATAGGAAATTCTCATTTTCCCTTCTATTGAACTGTAATTACTTCTGCCCATTTTACTAATTTCTCTTTTACCCATCGTGCTCTTGGGTACCAAGCAAAACAGGTTTCATATCTTCTACATAAGATCGCTCCACCTATTTGATGATAGCTTTTATGACATATTGAAACCTTCTCTCCTCCAGGAGGAGAATCCCCCAGGGTTTTTTTTAACATGTCCTCAAACGTCATCATTTGAGTTTCCTCATAATTTTGACCGTTCCATCTGGATGCCTTCCAGTTCATCTACATATGCTTTTCCTTAAATATAGATCCCTAAACTGAATTCAGTTCTTCTGATAGGCTCCAATCAGGGCAGAGAACATTGGAACAATCATTTTCCTAGTACTAGATACTTTACTTCTCTAAATGCATCCTAAGATTGATTAGCTTTTATTTTTTTACTGTAGTATTGTAATCTTGAGTCATATTGGGCTGGTGATATAGTAAGCCTTACCCCCTCCTCCCATCCCCTGGACTTATTCACATGAATTGCTTTTTTTTTTTTAAGTGACTTGCCCAAGATCACACAGCCAGCAAGTGATAAGTGTCTGAGGCTGATTTGAACTCAGGTCCTCCTGACTCTAGGGCTGGTGCTCTATTCACTGCAGCACCTAGCCACCCCTATGAATTGCTTTCTAGACACAAGTGATCATCAATTAGGAATGGAAGAGCTCTTCGAGACCCTTTAGCCCTGCCCCCTTATTTTAGAAATAAGGAAACCCAGGCTCAGAGAAATTAAGTGTCTTGTCATCTCCCTCATGCCTTAGTTGGGAGTTTGTTTTGTTTATTTAGCTCAAGTGCGTGGTTTTACATTTGTCTTTATTATGTCACATCATTCTAGCCTACCAAAATCTTTTTTTTGAATCCTGATTGCGTCAGTCAACGTATCATTCACAGCTACAGTTTACCCACCAGGCAGTTGACTATGGGGTCCTGACCCAGGGGTTTATCAGTGTGGGTAACTCCCAGTGTGGAAATTTCCTGTAACAATGCAGATAGATCATTCTTCTGTAATTTCAATAGTCCTAGAGAGTTGCCTAGGACATTGAGAAGCTAAGCAATTTGTCTAGGACCTTACAGCTGATATGTATTAGATGCAAGATTTGAAATCTCCTTGACTTCAGAGTTAGATATTCATCCATTATGCCATGCTTCCTCTCATGGGCCTTCATGTCATCATAAATCTGACCATCTATGTCTTCATCCAATTTCTGTTTTCAGGAGATTTTCAGAATACATCAAATACCTCTTCCACATGACAATATTTTAGATATTAAAATGAGCTAAAGTAAAATCATCTTGGATAGAAACTCCATGTTCTAAATTTTCTATATCTATTATAATGTCTGTCACAATGCTAGGCACATAGTAACTATTCAGTAAATACTTTTTGACCTTGACGCCACCTCTAGGTATTTGAATAAGAGACTAAAGGGGTATTCATATTTAAATAGCAGACTGTATTTCATATTACCTATAACCATTTTGGGCACACTATTTTTTCAATACTCAGGCAGTGCTGAAATGAATATATTAACTATTCAAGCACACATTACCAGTGAACTACAAAATCATACACTGGAATAAATTGGCGGGCCTGCCCTCTGGCACTTAATACTTAACAGCGAAGGCTAAAACACATGTTACATTTATAAATAAATTCCTCTCAAGCCAAAAAAAAATCTCTAAAACCTAGATATAATGATCTTCTGCCAATAAAAATCATTCACTTTGACAGTAACTGAACCAAATATTTTACCTAGACATTCCACAACTCTAACCTTCAAAGGAATAATGACCAATACCTAGTGGGAGGCCAATAAAAATGATGAGAAATAGTACCAAATATCAGGGCTGAAAAGGTCTCCAGACTAGATTGATAAAATCATACATTTAGAGCCAGGAGAGACTTTGAAGGTTATCTCTGTCAATTCCTGTCGCCATCTTATAATCCAGGAGATGGAGACCCAGTCAAAATAAGTGACTTCCCACAAGTCACAGAAATAGTGAGTGGTAGATTGAGAATATGATTACAGGTTTTCTGACTCTGAAGCTAGCACTTTATTCATTGTACTGTGATGTCTTATAACATGAAATTGGGACTGCCAGAGCTAGAACAGCCTTTTGACCACGAAAGCTGAAGGAGATCTTAAAAATGTGGAATTCAGAACTAGAGAGTTCCTAGAATAGAGAATGTAAGAACTATAAGAGAACTTAGAACATAGAACATCAGAGTTACAAAGGCCTATAGAACAGAGAATGTCAGGGCTGGGAGGGAGCTTAGAAAATAGAATGTCAGAGGCGGCTAGGTGGTGCAGTAAATAGAGCACCAGCCCTAGAGTCAGGAGCACCTGAGTTCAAATCTGACCTCAGACACTTAACACTTACTAGCCATGTGACCGCGGGCAAGTTACTCAACCCAATTGTCCTGCCTTCCCCCCTCCAAAAAGCAAAAGCAAAAAAAAAAAAAAGGCAAAAGAAAATAGAATGTCAGAGTTACAAAGCACCTAAGAACAAAAAATGCCGGAGTTAAAAGGCACCTTTATAAGATGGTGAAGTGGTATAATGGAAGACTGTTGGGAATACAAGGACCTGAGTTCAAATGTGGCTTCTGCCACTTGCTACCTGTATCATCCTGGGCAACTCATTTAACTTCTCCTGACTTCAATTTTCTTATCTGTATAATGAGGGGCACCAGCCTAGGTAATGTCTAAGGTTCCTTCCACCTCTAATTCTATGATCTCATAGATTCAGAACATCAGAGCTGGAAGAAGATTTTCAAAATCAGGAAATGGAGGCTTGGGGAAGTTGTGTTTTTTGTTTTTTGTTTTTCCCATGCATAGAGCTGTGAAGAGAGAGGCAGATCCAGAATCTGTCTCTTGATTTCCAGTATAGAACCCTTTCCATTAACACATACTGCCTGCATCCTTACAACATAAACAGCTATATTATACAACACAATCTGACTCACATGAAGTTTACTGTCAAAAAGACACCTTCCTTCCATCCCTGCCTCCACAGCCCCCTTTCTTCCTGATACTTTTCCCATCAGTCAGAACAAAAATCTCCTCCTTATCTTTTCATTCAGACATCTCATTTCCCAAGTCACCTCTCTATTAGCTTACAGTTTCCCCTTCTCATTCCATCTATCACAGTTATTCGGGAGAAAGGAGATGGTTGTGGGTGGCTTATTACTTTCTCATCATTCCAGAGACATCATCACCTCACAATTTTTGCCTGAGGAATATGGCTAAAGTCCTTATCTCACCAAACAAACAAACACACAAACCAAATGAGCCTGTATTTATATTATTGTGGGAATCCTCCAAGAATTTATCAAATTAATCACAAAGTTTGTGTGCTGGATTTTTTTAAAGGGCAACAAATTTCCCCATTACTCATTTGAAGCAAAGAAATTGTTATGTGCTGTTTTGGAAGAAATAAAACATCTATTTTCCGATGCCAATGTCATTAAATTTTTAGCGAAACTCAGCAGTCTGTGCTTGAAGTTATTTTTTAAGTTCTACACTTTGTAGCAATAAGCATGTTATTTCCTTTTCTGCTTATTAATTTCTTCCTTTTGTTTTCCTCTCTCAATTTTCTCCTGATAACGAGAATCAAATCAAACCTACAAATATTTGTCTAGTTAGCAACAGTTGACCTCGGTGCATTGGGCTGAGCCCTTTAAGGGATAACATAAGATATTAGACTTGGTCTTGTCCTAGAAGGTCCTAAGATCAGAAAATGTCAGAGCTGACAAGGAGCTTAGAGGTCACCTCTAACAACATCCCCATTTAATGATGGGGAAACTGAGGCCCAGAGAAGTTGTTGCCTAAGGACGTGCAGGTAGTGAAAAAAATAAGTTTATAGTTTAGTTAGAGATGTAAGACACACAAAGGAAATGCTGAGCAGCAATGATTTTAAATAAGAGTTAAGAATAACACTAGAAGGGCTTAGAATCTCAGAACTATTAAGTGGAAAGGACCTAACTTGCAATATAGAATATCAAAGCTAGAAGGGAGTTTATAACATGAACTTTAGAAATAACCTTACAGTCTAAAAAAGGGGTCAGCAAATTGTAGCCAGCAGGACAGATTTGGCCTGCCACCTGTTGGGGGCTGCTACAGCCCAATTATCATTAGCTAAGAAAAAAGGGTAGGTGGCCAGATTTGGCTCTCAAGCCGGAGGATGAAGAGAGAGTTAGATCTGGAAAGGAACTTATAAGTCAACTCGTCCAAACAAACCAAAGATGGGAATGAAGGCCATGTAGGCAGTATGCAGCAGAGTTGAGATGCTAGCCCTGAGTCCTCTCACCTCCAGATTTATTGTAATTCCTGTTATTTCTGCCTCTCTTGTCTCTAGCACTAGCCCAGGCATTTGGGAAGTACAACCTGGCTTTACCTACTTTGTCATTTGGGATACCCTTCCCCTCCATGGACCTCAGTTTCTTCCTTTGTAAAGTGATAGAGTTGGATGAGATGGCGTCTGAGATTCCTTCCAACTCTAAATCCTATGCCCCTTTGATCTCTATTATCAGTCCCATCTTGTAGAATCTAATATTAATGCACATTAGCACTGATTTAAATGAGGACTGCTACTTTTCTTTAAAGTATACATGCCGTGTATTTAAAGAGCAATGTTTGAATGGAGAATTTCATGCTGCATATACAATGATTACCATAAAGAAATTAAGACTCTGCCCAGAGTGATAGCTTTGTCAGGAATCAGAATAATGATTTATGTATAAAACATGACACTGGATTATGTTGAGTTATTGCCACGGAAAGAATTGTAATCAGGAGGGAGATAATGAATGGAAAAATCTGCTATAGATTATTCAAGTAACTTATTTTTAGCAGATATTGCATTGTATATATTCCATCCAGGACTGAAAAATTAGCCTGTTAACATGATGAATTTCAAGCCTAACATGCCAGTTACAAAGAAGCAGCAGCTGGCCTGACAGCTGTAGTCACATCTGTAGCTAAACTAAAGAAGAACACATCCAGTTTCCAAACCAACAGGTATCCTTCGGGTTTCATCTCTTCTAAGCTTCTCTCATTTTAAACATTTACAACAGATTTCTCATGTGGTGTTATCAGCCAAACAAATCTAATGAAAAAAAAATAATCCTAAGAAGTGGTGGTGAAAGTGCACAGGCTGGAAATTTAGCTTTCCTAGAAAGGCAAACACTAACCATGTACTGGAAATCTTGTATGAGACCCTACAATGCTAGGTTAACAATAAGTTAATTATCAAACTCTCTCTTGGCATGTTTAATAGTCTTCTAATTGGTATCTTACATAACTGCTTTCCCAGTCTATCACTCCTGCTCTGTACTGAATTTCCTCCTTTAATGCTATAGGCAAGACAAGGCAAGACAGCAAGCGTTTAATAAGTGCATTTTATGTGCCAGGTACTGCACCGAATTCTTGGGATAAGAACACAAACACAAAGGCATGCAATCTCTGCCCTCACAGAGCTAATATTCTAAGGGAACTGAAAGGGGTCAAAATAAAGAGCCATTGCATAGAGGCATGGAAATGAAATCTGGAGAGGCAAAAGCACAGCTGGATAGAAGAATAAATTGTCTACTTTGGTCTGTCTCCAAAATGGAATCCCTGGAAACAACTCATCCTGAGGAAAAGGTGGCCAGCATGGCAGAGGAATGTTCCAAGGTGAATTTTACATTGTCCTCTACCCCTGAATACGTTGTTCTGCTGTCCCAACATATTCATCTCTTTCCAAACTCAGCCTTAGATTAACTCCACCTTTTCTTCTCTATTTTTTTTTCTCATGAATGGATTCCACTGAAGGAAGACATAACCATTGTGACCACTTCCCCTATAAACGGATGTCATCCAATCTCAATCAGGTTCTCATTGTTGCAAAGAAATCCTTTTATTCTTCCTTGATTAACTGCCTATCACACTTGCCATAGCATTTGTTCCAAACATTCTGAACTCTCCTTACGCCTCCTATACCATCCCTCCACTTCCTTCTCAGGAATACACTTTCACTCACTCATCACTCAGAAAACTGGGGCCACACAAAAGAATCTCTTTTTTCTCCCTACTTCTGTACCCCAAGTAGCTTCAACATCTTCCATGCTACGCTATACTCATAGATGTATTTTTTCCTGATAAAGGCCAACCTTTCTATCTATGCCTTGGAGCCTATCCTTTCTCCTTCCATGAACTTTCTCCTTCCATTTTCACCTGTCTCTCAATAATTTTCAATCTCTAACTATTCATCGGCTCTTTCTCTGCTGCCTAAATGCACCCAGAATTCCTCCGTTTAAAAAAATCATCTGATGTTGCCATTCCCTCAAGTTATCATTCTGTACTTCTTTGTTTTACTGTCAAATTTCTATAAAAAGTTTATTGACACTGCTTTCCTCTATTTCTTTATCTCCTACTCATTTCTCAATCCTCTGCAATCTGGATGCTTGCCCTATCACGCAACTGAAACTACAACCAGCTTGATTGCCATTGCTCTCCTAGCTGCTGGTGTTTTCCTAGTCCTTGCCACATTTACTTCTTTTGTTTGTTTTTACCACCATGGAGATTTTGACAGTTTTGACCTCTTCTTACTAGACACTGTCTACCCTCAGTTTTTATGACAATATCTTCCTGATATTATGACACTATCTCTTCCTATTTGAATATTCTTTTATAGTCTCTTTCACTAAATCATCACAAAGGTCTCAAACCTTCAAGGCTCTGTCTTGGTCTCTCTCCTCCTCTCTTCTACACATTCTTTTTTGTTTGTTTGTTTTTGTTTTTTTGTTTTTTTCTATTTGACTTGTTTATTTACTTTTAGTTTACAGTATTCAGTTCCATAATCTCTTGAGTTTCACATTTTCTCCCCTCCTTCTCCCCACCCCCCGTGGCAGCATGCGATCAAGAATTGGATCTGCACATATTTTCAAATTGGACATTAATCTGGTTGTATAGAAGGGTTGTAACCAATGGAGTGAACAATAGGAAAAAAGAAAGAAAACCAAACGTGAAAAAGAACAATAGCATGTATTGCTTCAGTCTCCATTTAAACTCTGTCCTTTCTAGATCTTTCTCTGAATGTAGATCACATTCTCTTTTTTATCTCATTAGATGCTATGAATTCAATTATCAAGTGAGTACCAGATTTGTGGATCACTCTTCTGGGCTTCAATCCCATGTCATGGACTTCTAGATAGACATCTCCACCTATGCATCACATAAGCATCTTGTATTATATGCAACATTCCACACCCATAACCTCTCATACCTCTGTTGAAAAGAGGAAGGTACTTCACCTTTTCTGTTAGGCCAGGATTAGTCACCATAATAAACCAACATTTCTTTGCATTTTAGTGTTCTTTTCATTCTCATGATTTTAGTTACTGAATATATTATTCTGTCTCTGCTTACTTCTTTCTATATCAATTTAATCAAAATTTCCTTCGTTACTAGGAATCCCTCGTATTTATTTTTTTCTTATTGCATAATAATTTTACACTGCATTCATATATCATAATTAATTCAGCCATTCTCCAATCAATGCACAGTCATCTCCACCTTTCAAATTCCTTCTTATTCTTTAAAGGGTTGTCTCAAGTGCCACCTTCTCCATGACACCTTCCTTTTTTCTTCCAGTTGAAAGTGATCTTTCCCTCTTATTTTCATTTCCTTTGCCTAGATTTCTCCTTGTTATAGCACTCAACTTTCCGTCATACTTATCTGTAGGAATGCCATATTATTCCTAGTAGACTAAATTCTTGAAGTCAAGGATTATGTCTCCTTTTTTTGCATCTTTATATCCCCAGTGCCTTGCATTGTTCTTTTTACTGTAGATACTTAATAAATGTTTATTTAATTGAGTTAAATGTTTGAAGAACACTTTTATATGTTGTTTCAATTAAATCTCTCAAAAAGTTCTGTCAGGCTACCATAAGTGTTACAAGTTACAAGTGTTATAAGTATTATTTCAATTTTAAAGATGAGGAATTTGAAGCTTAGAGATAATTGTTCAAAGTCACAGAACTAATAAATGGTTGAGTCAGGACTTGAAGACCTGAGCCAGGTCTTCTGATTTTCAGGTTCAGAGTGTTTTCAACTACCAAAGCATGCAATGAAAAAAAAAATACTGATCTAAAAATCAGTAGAACTGATTTCAAATCCCCTGTCATCCACTTACTAGGTAGGTAACCAGAGACAGTGTTGCATAATGGTCAGAATGGTTAGAGCACTGAACTTGGAGGAAGGAAGCCCTGGGTTTGAATTCATGCCTCCATTATTTATTAGCTGTGTGATCCTAGCCAAGTCACTTAACCTCTCTGGGCCTCAGTTTTCTTATCTGTAAAATGAGGAAGGGACTTTGTGACTTATAAAGTCCCTTACAGCTAAGCAACCTATGATCTTAGGTCACTTAAAATTTCAGTTCCTCAGTTTCCTTACCTTTAAAATAGAGATAGGACACCCAGGAATTTGTGTCACTTATGATCTTAGCTCCTCAGCTTCCTCATCTGTAAAACAGAGATGATGATACTTTTACCACCTATTTCACAGAGTTTTTCTGAGGATGATACTTTTCAAACATTAAGGCGATGGATAAACACATATTATATTATACCATACCACCTTATATCTGCCTGACTGTACACAACGGTTTGAAGAAAGAAGGCAAATGTGGCAATTGATTCCTTCAGGATGAAATCAAGTGTGCCCAGGTATTATGACACAGGGGAAATAACACTCGATCTGGAGTCAGGAGTGCAATCTTAAGAATCCCCCAGCTGCTGCGCAGTGGCTCTGTGATCTTGAAAAAAAAATCATTTTTGTCTATTGAACCTCAGTTTCCTCATCCATAAAATGAAGACATTGGATGAGCTAACCTTATAGTCCCTCAGAGTTTCATGATCCTAAATGTTCCAGTAATTCCACATATTCTGAATGGAGCAGTTTTCTGGCTTTCACATGGATGGTAAAGAAGGCTGGTCAGCCTACGTTTCATTATACCGTCCAGAACTGAGGGAACTTCCCTCCTTCCCTCTGCTTGGGGACACTTCTCTGTGCTTCATCATCATCTTCACTATGATTTCTATAGACTTACTATGTGCCAGGCACCGTGCTATGCACTTTATAATTATTTTATTTGATCCTCACAACAATCTTGGGAGGTAGGTGCTATTATTATCTCCGTTCTACAGATAAGGAAAGAGGCAAGTGGAGGCTTGATGACTGTCCAACTTCACATAACTAGTAAATGACTGAGGCCAGATTTGAATTCAACTCTTCCTGACTCCAGGCTTGGCACTCTGCCTACTGAGACACCCAGCTACCCAAACCAGCTTGTCCATTCCCCATTGTTCTGGAATTCCTTATTGGAAAACTTCAAAAGTCAAGAAAAGCTTTCTGTCTACCCTACCTGGACCACACTAGTGTTACTTTAGAAGTTTCTCTGGGGTAACTGAGGAATAAATAGGTATTGACCTGCCTTGAGAAAGTGCTCCTTGGATACAGCCCAATGGATCCACATATCTTGGGTCCACTGCTACAAAATATTCCAAAGGATTGCCCTGATCATTGATGCAAGTCATTTGTCACTCTATTTTACTGTGCACAATGAACAAATAAAGAAAAGTATTTGCAGCTGAATAACAATTCTGTTATTAAACATTACTTGAAATAAGTGTTGCCATAGATTCAGAACAGGCTTCCCCTTCACCCCCATATCTTACAAATTTGTACTTATGGATTTGAGGTCGGGGTATCTTGTTTAAAACCTGGCTTCAACATGTATTTGACTGTGTAGTCTTGAGTAAATCATTTTCCCTCTCTGGCACTCAGTTTCCTCATCTCTAACACAACTAACTAAAGTAAGTGAACTCCAAAGTCGTTCCATCTCTAACCCTTAAGATTTGCTTCTCTATAAATCCCATCTCTGCTAAATGGTATCATAGATTTAAAAATCAAAGAGATTTTGGATCAATCCTTTCATATTGTAAATGGGCAGCCTGAGGCTTAGAGAGGTCAATAAGTGTCGGAAGTCATATTTAAACATAGGTCTTTGTAACTCCAGGTCCAGTGCCAAGTCACTAATGCCGTATTGTTTCTCTTACTGACTATGGAATCTTGTACAAAATACTTCCTCTCTCTGAGCTTTGTGGGATCATAGATTGAGAATTGAAAAGGCTGTTAAAAGACATCTAGTCCAACTCTCTCATTTTATGGATGAGTGAACTGAGGGGCTCAGAGAGATTAAATGTCTTTCCCAAGGTTACAAAGTTAGTGACAGAGGTAAGATTAGAACCCAGATTAGACGACTCCAAATTTCACACTAAAATGAAGGAGTTGGACTAGCTGACAGCTAAGGCCATCCATCCAGGGCTAGATCCTAAGGTCTTGTGGTCTCTTCTAGCTTACCTCTATCTTTTTGTTCTTGAATATTTCTATCACTTGGGGTTTTTTAAAAATAATTTATTTCATTAAACATTTTCTAATTACATATAACAAAATTTTTAGCATTCTTTATTTTTAAAATTTGAGTTCTGAATTATTTTTCTCCCATCTGCCCTTTCCCCCACATTTGACAAGGCAAGAAATATATTGATTTTACATGTGAAGTTATGCAAAACAAATTTCCATATTACAAGTTGCAAAAGAAAGCACCCCAAAACAATTAAATAAGAAAATTAAAGGAAAAAAGTATGCTTCGATTTGCACCCAGAGTTGTTCAGTTCTCTGTCTAGAACACTGATAGCATTTTTGTTGCTCTCACTTCTTGAAAATTTTCTATGTTTGTAGAAACTCAACCAGGTTACAATGTTCCCTGAAAATCCTTGAATGTTCTACTCTAGCTTAAAGTGATCTCCAGATTAAGTCATAGCACTTTTGCCTGTACTCGTCATTTAATTTTTACTTGTGCCTTCTATGTATTGTTAATGTATTAACATAACACACTATTTGTGTGTTATTGCTCAGTTCTCTGTAACTATGCATGCCCTGTTTTTGCCCCTGCACAGCAATATCCTTGAAGACAGAAATCATCTCATACCTCTTTGCTATTTCCCGCAGCTCACAGAGTGTTATGCACAAATGGAGTATTGCCATTATTATATTAGAAATTCAGAGATCTTAGAAAATCTTAGAGATAATTTAATTTAATCATATGAGAAAACTGAGGTCCAGAGAGAAGGAATTATTAGGAGATTGCTTCCTCTGGGAGGTAGGCACTACTGTTATCACTGGTAGCTGATGAATGAAGAAGTAAATAAAGAAGGAAGGGAAGAATATTTTCATGGAGGAGGAAAAATCATAATAATGCTATTGAGAGATAACAGATGGAAAACCTGTGCTACACCAAGATCCAGAGAATATTAATATACCTAGAAGAAGACGTCTAACATTCCAGTTAGATCCCCTGTGAACTATGTATAAAAGACCACGCAAAAGAAAACCTACACAAAAAGAGGTACAAATAGATTATGTGCTTGACTATTGGAAGGAATATTAATATCAAATGGGACCACATTCTTTGAAGTAATAAAATATTGAAGTATTTAATTAATCAATTAATACACTGTGGTCCCGTGTAAATGGGAAGGAGGAGTGAGGATTGGGGAGTTGTAATAATTAAATCATTTAAGAGCTTATAGAAATGAACACTTAAAACAATTCAGCAGAAATTATATTACAACAATTGCTTACACCAAAGTCTACAATAAAGTCCTAATGGATCTAGAACTTACAAATGAAAGTTTACATCCCTAAAAATACAAGAGAATAGAAGGAGGTTCTTAGCACAACTATTATGAGGTGGGGGAGAGAATTCATAATCAAAGGATAAAAATAACCAAAAACTATAAACTAAATAATTTCAATTGTTTATTTAAAAAAATGATCTTACATCAAGAAAATAATGTAAAAAAGAGGAAGAAAAAACCCAAAGAAATCCATAAAGCTAGAATGAAAAGAGAAGTTACTGATTTGGGAAGATATTCACCAAAAATATCATTGATAAAGAGGTTTGTTATCCAAGATGCATAACAAATTAATATAAATGTAGAATAGGATTAAAAGCTACTCCCTCCTACAGAGGTATTTTTTAAAGAAGAAATTTTAATGATCAGCAACCAAGTTAGATGGCATTCTAAAATAAAGTAATAACAAAAGACAGAAAAATGAAAACAAATCTATAGTTTTGCCTCAAATGCATCAAATTGATAAAGGTGATAAAAGATTAAGAAGATCACTGTGAGAAGGATTGTAGCAAGACAGGGACACTAATGTACTATTGGTAGAGTTATGATCCATCCAATTTGAAAAATAATTTAAAGCTATATTAAATATTATTAATCTCCCTGTTTATACAGTGATATCATTTATGGACATTTATAATAGAAAAAAGCAGGATTAGAGAGTTGGAAGGGACCTCAGTGGTCTGCTAGGCTAATAGAAATACAAAAGAAATCTTCACTATAAGATACTCAACAAGCGGTCAAGTTTCTGTTTGAAACCTTCCAAGACAAAAGAATCCATTATTTCTCAAATCAGTCCATTCCACTCATGGACAGTTCCAACTGTCAGGAAGGTTTTGTTTTTTTTTTCACACCATGCCTAAATCTGCCTCTTTGCAACTTCCATTCAATTACACTGAATTTTCCCTATGGGGCAAGACAGAGCAAGTTTATTTATTTATTTATTTTTCCCTCCATATGTCTTTTAAATACTTGAAGACAACTATTTTGTTCCATTTGAGTTGTATTTTCTTCTCACTAATCATGCCCACTTTCTTCAGTTCATGAACTCTAAGATTCTTCACCATTCTGGCTGCCACCAGTCCTCATAAAGTTGATTTTTTGCATCCAAGTATAAGATTTTATATTTGAAGCTATTAATTTTTGAAATTTAATTTAACCTAATCAATCCTAATCAATCCAGTGGTATTATTTGCTGTGTTAACTTCACTTAACCCATCTTTGTCCCAAATCTGGATTTTATCAATGACTGTATCCAAGTTAATGGGCAACTAGGAGGTACAGTGAATAGAGCACTGGGCTGGTAATTAGGAAGACTCATGTTCATGAGTTCAGATCTGGCCTCGGACATTTAATAGCTGTGTGATCCTGGAAGAGTTACTTAACTCTGTTTGCCTCAGTTCTTTATTTGTAAATGAGCTGTAAATGGCAAAGTACTCCAGTATCTTTACCAAAAAAACCCCAAATGGGGTCACAAAGAGTGGTATACAGTTGAACAACTAAAAAAATATCCAAGTCATTGAAAACAACAACAACAAACAAACAAACAGTACAGAACCAATCTGGATTCCCTTGGTTTACTATTCAAGACATAATGAAACATTGACAGGGAAACAATTACTATTTGAGCCTGGCCATCCAACCAGTTCTGACTTGTATTATCAGATCCATTTCTTGCCATCATTTCTAAAAGAATATTATAACAGATTTTATCAAAAGATTTGCTAAAATCTAGGTAAACTATATCCACAGTTTACCAAGAAACACTCCAAATGTTCACATGATTTAGATACAAAAGGTGATATAATTAACAAATCAGAAGATCAAGGAAGAAATTACCTTTAATATCTATGGGCCAAGGAAGAGAAGATAAACAAGGGAGAGAAGGAATCATAGAAGATAAAATGGACAATTTTGATTATATAAAATTTAAAAGTGTTTGCATAAACAAAACCAATGAAGTTTAAATTAGAAAGAAAAAAGGTAACTGGAAAAAATCTTCACTGCAAATTTCTCTGATAGAAATATTATATGCAAGATATATAAGGAATTAATTCAAATTTAGAGGAACAAGAATAATTCCCCAATTTATAAGTGGTCAAAAGATATGAACCAGTAGTTTTCAAAGAAAAAAAATCAAAGCTTTCAAAAACCAGATTAAAATCCTTCTGAGGTTCTACCTCGCACTCCTCAGATTAGCAAAGATGACAAAAAACATAATGATAAATATTAGTTCTGTGGAAAATACATAAATTAATACACTGTTGGTGAAATTTTAAATTTGTTCATTTATTCTGGAAAGTAATTTGAAACTTTCCCCCAAATTCACTAACTCATGTATCCCTTTAACCTAACTAGACTATTACTCACCTTACACAAACATCGAGGAGGGATGAATAGGACTCATATGTACAAAAATATTTATAGCAGAGGAGAGCCAAGATGGTGGAAAGGAAACAGTAACTTTTCTAAGCTCCTCCAAGAATTCTGTTGCTAAACTTTAAAAAGTAAATTTGAATGGATTTTAGAGTGACATAAGCCATTGGAAGACAGAGTGTGGCAGATTCCCAGCCTAGGACAGTGCCCATGTAGGTCTGGGCAGGGGCAACGCAGAGCACACAGGGGCTGCACCAGTGTGGATCTGAGAGCAGACTACAGCAGAGTGAGAAGGAGCCCCAGCCAGTGGACTTGCCCATCCCAAGGGCAATTTGCAGCCACCTCACCACAGGACAGAGGATCATTAGAGCTGGGTAAGAGAAAATGCAGGGCCTGCAGCAGGGACAGCAGCTTTTCCTGGGGCTACCAGCCCACAGCCTGGATGTTTTAAAAGTCACAAGCCTGAACTTTCAGGAGTCAAGATGATGGGAAAAAAAACTAGTTGCTCTGATTCCCCCTCCCTGACCCAGAAAACCCAGAGATAAATGTCCCAACCAGAGTAAAATCCTGAATTAGTGGAAACAGCCTCAATCTTGGGAGTCACTGAAGAAAGGGGTAGTGAGGCAGTAAGTCTAAGCCCAGGGTGTGGAGCCAGCAAGCACTAACAACACAAGCCCAGGTGTGCCTCAGCACCACCTGGGGAATCTGTAGACACCAGCCCTGCTGGCCCCCAGCTGCTGAGCCTGCCTGAGCTGTAGCCCAGAGAGACAGAGGTGGAAACCTGAAGTGGCCAGATGATCCTCTGTGAGCATCAGGGTAACTCAGGGGAAACACTGAGAGTCCTGGCACTGGCATTGGCCTCAGTTTAGACACTCAGAGGCTATAGCTCACAAAGTTAACAACCAAACCCCTACCTCCCAGGCTGAGAAGTGCAATACATCTGCACCCCATTAGCAGATATCCACTCTAAAAATTCAGGACATAGGCATTCACAATGGGAGAAAAGGAAAGGATGAGACAGAAAATGGTAAATTATGTCACATGAAGAAGCATAAAAACATACTAAAGTAGAGGGGAAGGAAGGAGAGAGATGAGCATCATATAAATGTTATTCTCATTGGTTCTGATTCAAAGAGGGATCAATATAGTCAGTTAAGTTTAGGATCCTAACATGAAAAGACAAAAAACTCAATATAATAGAGAGAAAAGAGGGAGGGAGAGGAGTACTATATGAAATTTACTATCATTGGTTTGGGATCAAAGGAGGGAATAACATACTCTATTAAGTATAAAAATCCATTGTGCCCTACAGGCAATAGGAAGGGTAAGGGGGTTGTAAAAAGGTGGAAGGTTGTTAGAAGGGAGGGAAAGAGTAGTAAGGGGCACTATTCTACAATATGCTGTCTACAAGAAACACATTTGAAACAAGGGGAAACACACAGGGTAAACATAAAAGGATGAACTAGAATATACTATGCTTCAGCTAAAATGAAAAAAACAGGGGGTAGCAATTCTTATCTCAGAGAAAGAAAAAGCAAATTAGATGTAATTAAAAGAGATAAGGAAGGAAACTACATCCTGCCAAAAGGCACCATTGAGAATGAAGCAATATCATTACTTAACATATATGCACCAAGTAGTATAGCATCCAAATTCCTAGAGGAAAAGACAAGGGGATTAGAGGACGAGATAGATAGCAAAACTATGCTAGAGGGGGACCTCAATCTCCCCCTCTCTGAACTTGATAAGTCTAACCTCAAAATAAACAAGAAAGAAGTTAAGGAGGCAAATAGAATTTTAAAGAGGCTAGACATGACAGATCTCTGGAGAAAAGTGAATGGGGATAAAAAGTAATATGACACAAATATGGTACTGATACCTAAATCAGGAAGAGACAAAATAGAGAAAGAAAATTATAGACCAATCTCCCTCATGAATATAGATGCAAAAATTTTAAACAAAATATTAGCAAAAAGACAACAGCTACTTATCACAATAATAATACATTTTGATCAGGTAGGATTTCTTCCAGGAATGCAAGGATGCTTCAATATTAGGAAAACCATCAGTATTATTGATGATAACAACAATAAAACTAGCAGAAACCATATGATTATCTCAATGGATGCAGAAAAAGCTTTTAACAAAATACAACATCCATTCCTATTAAAAAACATTAGAAACTATAGGAATAAATGGAGTTTTCCTTAGAATAATAGGTAGCATCTATTTAAAGCCATCAGCAAGTATTATATATGATGGGGATAAACTAGCAGAATTTCCAATAAGGTCAGGAGTGAAACAAGGATGTCCACTATCACAGCCTCTTATTCAATCTGGTACTGGAAATGTTAGCAGTAGTAATAAGAGAAGAAAAAGAAATCAAAGTAATCAAATTAGGCAAAGAAGAGACTAAGCTATCACTCTTTGCAGATAATATGATGATATACTTGGAGAATCCTAGAGAATCAAGTAAAAAACTTCTAGAGACAATAAATAAATTTGACAAAGCTG
Organism: Pseudochirops cupreus; assembly: GCA_028627135.1. NCBI lineage: Eukaryota > Metazoa > Chordata > Mammalia > Diprotodontia > Pseudocheiridae > Pseudochirops > Pseudochirops cupreus. Next base: position 287,879,749 of record CM053581.1, read on the forward strand.
CAGGATATAAAATAAACCTGCATAAATCCTCAGCATTCCTATATATTTCTAATGAAGTCCAACAGCAAGAGGTGGTAAGAGAAATCCCATTTGAAGTCACTGTAGACATTATAAAATATTTGGAAATCTACCTTCCAAAACAAAACCAGTACCTCTATGAACACAACTACAAAAAACTTTTCACACAGATAAAATCAGATCTAATTAATTGGAAAAACATCAATTGCTCATGGCTGGGCCAAGCTAATATAATAAAAATGACAATTTTACCTAAGTTAAATTACATATTTAGTGCCACGCCAATCAATCTACCCAAAAATTACTTTGTAGAGCTAGAAAAAATAGTAGCAAAATTCATTTGGAAGAACAAAAGGTCCAGAATATCAAGGGAATTAATGAAAAGAAATGCTAGGAAGGTGACCTACCCATACCAGATTTTAATCTGTATTATAAAGCAGCAGTCATCAAAACTACTTGGTACTGGCTGAGGAATAGAGTAGTGGATAAGTGGAATAGATTGGTACACAAGACTCAGCAGTCAATGACTATAGTAATCTACTGTTTGATAAACCCAAAGACCCCAGTTTTGGTGATAACAACTCACTGTTTGAGGAAAACTGCTGGGAAAATTGGAATATAGTATGGTAGAAATTGGGCGTAGACCATTATCTAACTCTGTATACCAAAATCAAGTCTAAATGGGTGTATAATCTAGGTATAAAGGCTGTTACTGTAAGTAATCTGGGAAAGCAAGGAATAGTTTACCTGTCAGATTTATGGAGAAGGGAAGACTTTATGACCAAACAAGAGTTAGAGGGCATTATAAAATGCAAAATGGATAATCTTGAATACATTAAATTGAAAAGTTTCTGTACAACTAAAGCCACCGTAAACAAGATTATGAGGGAAGTTGGAAATTGGGAAAGAATTTTTACAACTAGTGTCTGTGATAAAGGCCTCATTTCCAAAATATACAGAGAATTGGGTCAAATCTATAAGAATACAAGTCATTCCCCAATTAATAAGTGTTCAAAGGATATGAACAGTTTTCAGAGGAAGAAATTAAGGATATTTATAAGCATATGAAAAATGCTCTAAATCACTATTGAATAGAGAAATGCAAATCAAAACAACTCTGAGGTACCACATCTCTCCAGCCAGATTGGCTAAGATGACAAAAAAGGAAAATGACAAATGCTGGAGAGGATGTGGAAAAATTGGAACAGTAATACTTTGTTGGTAGAGTTGTGAACTGCTTCAACCATTCTGGAGAGCAATCTGGAACTATGTCCAAAGGGTTATAAATAATTGCATACCCTTTGACCCAGTAATACCACTTTTGGGGTTGTATTCCAAAGAGATCATAGAAGTGGGAGGAAGACCTGTATGTACAAATTGTGGTGGCAAAAAATTGGAAATTAAGGGGATGCCCATCAATTGGGGAATGGGAATCCCCATCAAATGGGGAATTCATATACCAAGTTGTGGTATATGAATGTAATGGAATACTATTGTGCTTTAAGAAATGAGGAGCATATGGACTTCATATTTACCTAGAGAGGCTTATACAATCTGATGCTAAGTAAGAAGAGCAGAAGCAGGAGAACTTTGTACACAATTACAAACACAATGTATGTGTGACCACCAACTTTGATAGACTGGATTCTTCTCAGCAACACAAGGTTATAAGACAACTCCAAAAGACTCATGACAGAAAGAGATGTCTACATTCAGAGAAAGATCTAAAAAAAACAGAGTTTAAATGCAGACTGAAGCAAACTACCTGCTCTCTCTCATTTTCATGTTTGGTTTTGTTTCCTCTATCCCATTGTTTATTCCATCAGTTACAACCCTTCTTTAAAACCAGACTAATGTCTAATGTGAAAGTATTTGCAGATCCTATACTTGATTGCATGCCACCATGGGGGGTGTGGGGAAGGAGGGGAGAGAATTTGAAACTCAAGGGATTGTGGAACTGAATCTTGTAAACTAAAAGTAAATGAATAAATCAATAAAAACATGTTTTTAGAAAATTATTTATAGCAGCTCTTTTCATAATAGTAAAAAAATAAATTAAAGGAAAATAGGAGCTTAGCCACCTATTGGGGAATAGCTAGACAAATTATGGTATATGAACATAATGGAATATCATTGCTCCATATGAAATGATGAAATGGACAGTTTTAGATAAAATTGGGAAGATCTGTGAGAACTGGTACAGAATGAAATAAGCAGAACCAAGAGACCAATTGATACAATGACGACAACAGTAGAAAGAAAACCAATTTTGAAAGATTTTAGAATTCTAATAAATGACATGACAAACCAAAATGACAGAGGAAGGAAAGTGAAGCACATTACTCACCTCCTGATGGAAGATTTAGGATTTAAAATGCAGAAAGAGACATATTTTTTAACATGAACAATAAAGGGGTTTTACTTAACCTGCCTATGGAGGTTTTTTGTTTCATTTTGTTCAATGGCATGGTTTGGGGAGGGGGGAAGGGAGAAGGAATCGAAAGATTGAGAAAATCGTTATTGACTGAAAATAACATTTTTTTTTGGCTAAAATCTGGGTAAACTATATAAACTGTACTGCCCTTAATATTAGTTGAGTCAATCCTATTAAGAAAGAAAATAAGGTTGATCTGGCATGGTCTGTCCTTGAAGAAGCCATGTTGGCTTTTTGTAAACACTGTTTTCCTTTCTCCATGTTTACCAAGTGTCTTTAATATGGAGATATATATATATATATTTTTTTTTTCAGAAATCGAAGTCAAATTTACTCATCTAACATTCTTCTGACCATATTCTCTTCCTTTATTTTTTTTTAAATTGGGACATTTTCCTTTCTCCAGTCTTATGGCACCTCTCCTCTTTTTCATGATTTCTAAATTATTATTAACAGTGATTTAGCAATTTCATCTACCAGTTCTTTCAGTACTATAGAATATAGTTAATCTGAGCCAAGGGACTTAAACTTATCAAGGAAAAATAGTTGTTGTTTTACTATTTCTTTATTTGTCCCAGATATCAACTGTTAATAATTTTGTTCTCTTATTTCCAGCACAAAAGTCACTCTCCTGGGTATAGACAACAGGAAAAATCAAATGAAAACAGCTTTTCCTTCTTTGTTTCATCTATTATCATAATTAAATCTATCCCAAGTAAAAGTTCTATCCCTTCTTTTATCTTCCTTTTTTCTTTCAAGGAGGTCAAAAAGTGAGGGAAAGACACATCCACAAAAATATGTGGAGGGGAGGTATAATAAAGAACTATGGAATCTATGGAACTGTGGGAAAATTAGTGTCCACCTATTGGGGCCTATCTGAATTTACTGAAAACAGGTGAATGTAAAGGGATAGTATATAGGATAATGAACATAAAACAATGAATATTAAAACAGTCAGAAACTTTGAAAGATTTTTGAAAGGATGCAGACCACAGGAAGCAGAACTCAAAAATGAAATTTAAATTACCACAAAATCTAAAGGAAAGTAATGTTCTAAGGCAGCAAAATGGTGTCCAGTTTTGCTGTCAAGGATCTGACAGCGAAAGATACCTGCAGTGGTATACTGGTAGATGTTGAGCAACCAGCTCTTCAAAAATAAATGAATTAATGAATAAAATAAATTATATAGAGGACACATTTTTACATTTAATCTGCATTATTAATATTTCCTTCGTCGTTTTCCTAAGGTTATACAATCAACAAAATAATAAATCCTACCCTTATTTGTAGCATTTGTTGATTTTTAAGGTGTAACTTCTTACACAGAAAATGTAACAATATCTCTGTGAAGGGTTTGAGCTCACACCAGGACAGCTCTCTTCATGATACCTGTCTCCCCTGGGAATAGCCATAATGAATAAAAAATTAACTGTGGAATAGGTTATACATGTTATACATGACCAACTGATAAATTTTCCTTTTCTTTCTTTCCTTCCTTCCTTTTCTTTTTTTCTTCCTTCCCTCCTTCCTTCTTATATAGGCTTCTTTATTATAAGAGATTCCTCAAGGGCGGCTAGGTGGAGCAGTGAATAGAGCACTGGCCCTGGAGGCAAGAGGACCTGAGTTCAAATTCGACCTCAGACAATTGACACTTACTAGCCATGTCACCTTGGGCAAGTCACTTAACCCCAATTGCCCTGCCCTCCCCTCTCCAAAAAGCAAAAAAAAGAAAGAGATAGAGAGATTCCTCAATTAGAGTATAGGATAGGTAATTAGCAAATGAGAAAGGAAAAGGAAGAAAGAGGAGGAGGAGGAGGAGGAGGAGGAAGATTGTATCTGAATACTTGTTCTTTTGCTTACTAGCTGCATGATATTGGGCAAGTCACTTCTCTGGAGTCTCACTTTTCTCATATGTAAGATAAGAATAATAACAGTTCTAGTACCTGATTCCCTTTGCTACCATCTGATTCCCAGATTCCCGTACCTTCAGCATGGATTGGGTATTCTGATCATCTCTACCTCATCTAACTAGCGTGAACACAACCTTAAAATAAATAGCCTTCTTAGCATAGATAGTTCCTTCAAGTAAATAATACTCCCAACACAAAAACAAGCTGAGAATAAACAAAACTTCTACTTTTGCTCAAGGTGGGAGAAGTAGACTAGAACTACTAAGTTGCTTTTTTATCTCTGACTTTAGTAACTGAATATGAATCCACAGTGCTACTACTTTGTGAAAACTGAAATACAAGGTTCATTGGAGAAATTTTAAGAAATGACCAAGGTTAACCTTTTAATTTCATTTCCCATGTCCAAACTGTAGGTCAGATAATCTTGATGGATGAATATGTCAGGAAAAGCTTATGAAAGCAAAGTTCAGATACCAGGAATTTTCTGACCTTGCTTATTTAAGTTACCCTTCATTAATAACAGCAACTGCATTGGAAGAAGTGTTCTATATATGTACAAAATCAAGTTCCGTTCTATTTTTAGGTATTGTTCTTGATTACATGGACTCCCAGGGTGGCCCAACACACAAAATGACTATGTGTACCTTGCCTCCTTTCTCTAGTGGTTGCCTTTTTATTCTTTAATCCTGGAAGTTCCGACAGGGAAGCATTTGCAAAGTATTATCAGGTGCATAGTAGGAAGTCCTCATTTTAATCCTATGATTCATACATTCTTAATAAATGGTTAGAAAGACAAATCCATTTTCTTTACCCTTCTGCTACTCTGCAGAACCCAATGAAGTTACATTGTCCAATCAATGTAAATATTTATAAATTCCATTAGAATGAGAGCTTCTTGATATCAAGGAGTGCTTTGGGGACTATTCCTTGTGTCCCTGATAGCTAGCACACTGGCTAGAGCAAAGTAAGCGCTTAGAAATGCTTGTTTTTACTGTTTGCTTGTTCTACATGTGTTTAATGACAAAAAGGGTTTTGTCTGCTCTGCCTCTGGTGATTTAGAAGTTTGTCATCATCCAACCTGTAATTCCAGCCCTCATTAATCTCTCCCTTGTCTGCCCTCACAATACTTATCGTATTAAGGACAGGAATTGATGATACTTTAGATATGGTTTCAATAATGTTCTCTAACTGTCTCATGTGCATTCTGTTGAATCTCTCTGTCCCGCCAATGCAACACAACCATGCTTCATCCTAGCAGAGTGTTAGACATCCAAAATGGCTTCAGAAAACTGTTCAGTTGCAGAAAATTGTTCTGACTCTTAAAAGTAAAGACTTTTTGGTCAAGAGATATCCACAGCACTGTTTCAAGACATGAAGCTAATTTAGTTACCAAGAAGTCAGTTCAATATTCCATTTTACATAAAGACTCTTATTAACCTTCTTTTCTATTTTCACCATCAGGATTTCTTGGCTCCTATAAAAGCAAGAAAGTGGTAATAGTATTAATGTTCTTAGCACTTCTGAGTGTCAAGGCCATTAGATTTTATTTCAACATCTTCTGCTGCAAAATGTTAAAAAAAAATCTGTGTTTTAGCTGGCAGTTGAATTTGCTTTCTAAATAAAACTAAGAAAATAAATAGTTGTAATGAATAAAACCTCAAAGGACAATGGTTCACAAACCATTAGTGCTTGGGTTAGTAGCTGTGGAGCTCCTTTACTGTTCATATGGACCATTTATTAAGAAGAGCTGATATATACGTATTTATATAAGGTTTATAAAGGGATAACCTATGTTACCTCATTTGATATTCACAATAACCCTGTGAGTTATTATTATGCTATTATTATCCCCATTATACAGATGATGAAGTGAACTGACTTGCCCAGGGTTACACAGCTAATAAGTATCTGAGACAGGATTTGAACCCAAGTCTTCCAGACTTTAAGACTATCTGTTCAACATTGGCTTTTGTGATGGGAAATTACCAGGAAGGAGGGGAATAAGCATTTATATAATGTTTACTATGTGCCAGTCATTATACTAGGCACTGTACAAATATTATCTCATTTGATCTTCACAACAACCTTCTGAGGTGAAGTACTATTGCTATCCCCACTTTACAGATGAAGAAACTGAGGCAAAGAGAGATTAAGTTACTCACCCATATCATGCAGCTAGTGTCTGAGGCTGTATTTAAACTCAGGTCTTCCTGACTGCTAAGCTCAGCACTCTATACACTGAATCACCTAGCTGCTTCATCATCCAAAAAGCTAAACCTGTGAATCTTCCAGGTATGATTATGGATAATTAACGTTTAACCAGAAAGAATATCTGACAAGGAGCTGGTACCTGGAGTGTAACTCCATCTCTGGTATTAACTAGCTGTGTGGCACTCTAAAACAGAGATTCTCAACCTTTTCTGTGTTATAGATGCCTTTGGCAAGCTGGTGTGAAACCTATAGAGCTGCTTCTCAGAATAATGTTTTTAAATAATTGAGGGAAATACACTAAATTTCATCTATGAGTTAGTGAAAAATTAAGATATGTATTTTTTTTCACTTCCAAGTTCATAGACTCTCTGAAACCTATCCATGGACTCCAGATTAAAAACTGCTCCTTTAGAGGAAATCAATGATATCATATCACATCATATAACATGAAAGAACTGGGGATATTTAACTTGGAGAAGAGACGATCTGGGGGCAGGAGAGTCATGATAAATATTTTCAAGTATTTAAAGGTCTGTTATGTTCAACAAGGATTAGACTAGTTCTACTTGGACCAAGAGGGCAAAACTAGAAGTCAAGGAAACATAATTGGCATTGAGGAAGATTTCGCCAAAAAAAGGGGGGGAAATCCAGTATTATAAGTAGTCCCAAAGTCAATGGGACTGTCTGGGAGAAGATCCTCATCAAATTGAGGCTGAGTGCTTCCCTATCAAATGGATTTGTCTGAGATAGAATAGAGCAGATCATTATTTGGTTTGGGGTTGAGATAGATGAGCTCTAGGAGATACCTAAACTCTCAGATTTTTTTTTTATTCTTTGACCCTGAGAAAGACCTTTCTAGGCCCTTCTAGTTCCCTCCTCTATGAAGTAAAATGATTGTATTAAGTTATCTCCTAGTTCTCTTTCTGCTCGGAAATTCGTGACTTGAGGATATCTTTCCTCATCAAGAAATCTACTTTGCAAACCTTCAAGTATTATATAAATCAGGATGAAAAATTTAAAGTCAGATGAGGCTTTTGTAGCCATCTAGTTTAAACTCAATATTTGTACAAATTGTAGACAGGAGACACTGAGAGACTTTTCCAAGGTTGAATAGATAATTGACAGAGGCAGGAATTGAATCTAGGCCCTTTGACTTCAGAGGAAATGCTTATTCACAGAAATATACTGACTTGGAAAATAATAGCTTACCTGCCTCCTTTCCTTCCTTCCTTCCTTCCTTCCTTCCTTTCTTCCTTCCTTCCTTCCTGTTTTTGACACTTACTTAACTTGTATAGCCTTGGATAAGTCACTTAACTTCCCTGGTTTTCACAGAGAGATTAATTTCAATATTCATAAAATGAGGAAATTAAATTAGGGGGCTTATGACATCCCTTGCAGATCTAGAGCTATGATATTTTTTCTGGGTATATTTTCAAATAAAAGAAATTTGTCTAAAGCCACAGAAGGGTTGTTTTTTATGCTAACTGGTTGATATTGAAAGAGAAAATTGTGATTCTGGGTGTGCTAATGAAGCCTTAATGGAATTTTACCACTGTCCTTAGAAAGACTTGGATTAATATCCAAATCGGGAGTCCCAGTTATTTAAAAAAAAACTTTTCTATTTATCTTCCTGAAAGAATCAACTTTAGAACTTTAATCTCTCCCACTTCTGTTGGATCATGATGAATTTGGGGTTCTAAAAGAACCAATACTACATAGATAAACATGAGTCTTTTGTGAGGATGGCACAAGTGTCTGAAAAAAAAAAACAACAACTAGTATTTAATGTCCATTTCTCAGGGAAAAAAAGATAAAAGCACCAGAAATCTGATTATGGAGCTATAGTATTTATGCAAATGTACAATGATATTGCTAGCATAAGGAACATTAGCGTTTTTGTTCTGGATGAAATAGAATGATGATGATGATTGGATGGCAATTATAATTATGACCAGGCACTTCTGTAACACCTTTCTTCCAAAGGCTTCATATTGCCATAACTGCATTGTACCATATTCAAGAAGCCATGGAAGATGAGTCATTCTCTTTATCAAAGCTACATACCCAGGAGTTTTCCAGTATTAGAATAGGGAAGTAGAGCTTTATAATTTCTTAATTCTTCAGAGACTGCAAATAGTATTAATGGGAGTAAACAACTAGTTAGATACAATAAAAAGCATATAAATTCTCTGGCATGCTGTTGTTGTTGTTCAGCGGTGTCTGAGTCTTCATTACACCCATTTGAGTTTTGGGAGTTATTTATTTTTTTATTTTGTGCAAAGATACTGAAATGGTTTGCCATCTCTTTCTCCAGCTCATTTTACAGATGAGGAAACTGAGGCAATCAAGGTTGAGTGACTTGCCCAGGGTCATATAGCTAAAACGTGTCTGAGGTTAGATGTAAACTCAACGTCTTCCTGACTCCAGACCTAGAGCTCTATATACTGCTCCACCTAGTTCCCCCTAAACAAATGGTCACACTTCTGTTGTATGTGACTTCAAGAGAGGCCACATTTTCATTATATTCTGCCTTGATTTTAAAAAGGGCCAGGCATGGTGATTTGACTCTTACTTTCTCTGGTTTCTATTATGCATCTGCTGTACATATGGAAAAGATGACTAGGCATATACCCCCAAACAAAGAAAGAAGAAAAGGATCCATATGTACAAAAATATTTATAGCAGCTTTTTGTAGTAGCACAAAACTAGAAACTAAAGGGGCACCCACCTACTGGGCAATGGCTAAACAAATGAGGGCATTTGGATATAACAGAATATCACATCCTAAGCAATGACAAAATGGACAATTTCAAAGAAAACTGGGAAGATGTCTGTTAATTGATGCAAAGTGAAGTGAGCAGAACTAGGGTAACAATGTGTCCAATAACAACAAAATTATAACAAACAGCAACTTTGAAGTACTCTAGGACTCTGATCAATGCAATGTCAAACCGTGGTTTCAGATGATAAACTATGAAGCACCCTCCTCCTGACAGGAAGTTAATGGATTTAAAATACTGAATGTACATACATTTTTTTGGACATGGTCAATGAGAGAATTTGTTTTGCTTGACCATGCATATGTTTATAAGTGTATCCTTTATCTTTTATTTAATTGCTCAGTTGGGTGAGTGAGGAGACAAAATGCATGCTTATTAATAAGCAAATAAATAAAATTTAATTAAAAAATAATATATGATTACCACATACTTTTAAAATGGATATTAATCTCTAAATGAAATTTGAATTCTAAATGTGCGGGGTTTAGTTAGTCTAAGTGAATTTCCAAATACTATTTTCCTATATGATTTTCTGTGAAATCCTGTTAGTTCCTGTTAGTGCCTTAGTAGACCTTATTGAAGTTTGATTTTAACTTGAACTTTCCAAGTAGAAACATTCTAACTGACCAGATAGGGAAGCATCTGATCATTAAAATGGGAAAAACTGAAACCAACATGGAAGGACCATAGTTCCCCATCTTCATTTTTTAAAAAATAAATAGACCTTACCTCCCCCACATAAACATAAACATATATACTATATATATATATATATATATATATATATATATATGTATATACATGTATTTGTATATATACACTCATACATATATACATGCACATATGCATGTGTATGTATGTATTTAAAACAGATAAAGACTGGTCTTTTCTGCAAGTTTCCTGCTGAGCTCCTTGATCACTAGATTTTCATGTGAGACAGACAAGGGTGTCATCTGGGACATATGAGAAACAGATGCAAGAAACAGTATGAGCTATAGTCAACAATATATATAGGAGAAGGTGTGTAATGAGTGTAACAATGTGACTGTAAAGATATCTAGAAATAAGTCAATTTGTGAATTATGACCAAACCAACAAAGGTCCCACACATAGTCAGTACTTTCAAAATGGTTGCTAAATTAGAAAACTTAAGCATCATCCTTCGTTTCTTATTCTCTCTCTCTTTCTCATCCCACATCCAATCTGTAACCAAATTTGATCAATTCCCCCAACACTTGATCTTTCATATATAGCCCCTTCTCTGTTCTTATACTGTCACCCCTCTGGTATAGGCCTTTCCCTCCTCATGCTTTGATTAACTGCATAGCCCATTGGTTGTTCTGCCTAACACAAGTCTCTCACACTACAGTCCATCTGCCATTCAGTTGCCCAAGTGATCTTCCTAAAGTTTAAGTTCATGTCCACCTAGCCCCAACCAATAAACTCTAGTAGCTCCCTGTCATTTTTAGAATAAAATATAAAATCCTCTGTTTGACTTAAAAAGTTCTCTATTACCTGGCTCCTGCTTACCTTTCTAATTGTCTTAATATTTACTGCCCTCCATGCACTCTACAGTGACACTGGAATACTTGCTGTTCCTCACACAAGCAACTCCACATCTCAGTTTCATAAATTTTCATTGGCTGTCCTCATACCTGGAATGATCTCCTTCCTTGTCTCTCTCCTGGTCTTCTGGTTTCTTGAAGTCCCAGGTAAAGTCTTGCCTTCTGCAAGAAGTCTTTCCCAGTCCTTTTTAGTCTTTGTACCTTACCTCTGAGACTATCCCCAATTTATCCTGCATTTATCTGGTTTGCACATACCTGTTTTCATGTTATTGATGGAATCCTAATAAAGCTCCTCCCAGCCCTAATATTCTAACTTCATTATAGGCCCCACTGTACCTACCTAGACCTCCCCCACCTCCACCAATGTCCTAACTTCTTCACATATGCCTCATTGCTCACTGGAACAACAGGTATGTCCCTGAACTCTTAGTTCCCACAGAAACATCAGGTGTATCCATGTGTAATGGCAAGCAAAGAAGTACTTGGTACCGTGTTTCAGTCATTTAATTATTTAGCACCTTGTTTCAGTTAAAGTTTCTTTTGAGCCTTGCCCATGATTATATCAAGTCTCTGTTAAGAAACAGACTTGTGAAACCCACGGTGGGAGGAACTTGCTGATGCAACAGGAAGGGGCAGAACAGGGAAGAGCTAATGACCATATATAAGAAGAAGCCCAAGCTGGGAAAGAAAAGAATTGAGAAGGGGAACTTTGTTGTGGTCAGGCGCTCTGTCTGTTCTGTCTGTGTTGATTTGTGTTTATAATACTTTGTACAGAAGTCCTAAGACCTTACTGGAAGCCCTGAAAGAGGATTTTCTTGTTGTCTGTTAACAGAAGTCCTGGAGGAAGGTTTCAGAGGTCCTGGGACTATCCTGACAATTTGTGTTGAGCTCTTAGACTTTGTTTGTGGGTCTGTTTTGATTTCACAGAAAGAAAGTGAATTGATGATGGTGCCAGGCAATGTGTATGAATGTTGTTTTGGCTCTGTTAAACTTTATCTTCCCAGAAACAGAAACTGTGAAGGATTTGAGGTGGTCTGGACACTGTGATATGGAATGGGAACTAGACAAGGAACTGGACAAGGAACTAGATGAGGAGCTGAACAAGGAGCTGAGAACTCCCTGCCTTTGAATCCAGGTGACAGTTGGGTAGATTCAGACTGGAGCTGGGACCATGGAAGAGGAACCATGGAATCTGGGAACCAGCCTCAAGTCAAGATGAAAAAATCTATCCTTGGGTACTTAATTCTGACTGAGAAAATCACGATTTACTGTGGCCTAGGGTGGGAGAATTTTGTACTCTGTACCTTGTACCTCTTAAGGATGATTGAGTAAAGGATGACTGGAAACTAATCTCCAATCAAAAAGAAAGAAGACCCTTTGACTGAGAAATTAAAACAATGTGACCTAGGGGTGGAGAACTTTGACCTTTGTACTTTGTGTCCCTTAAAGAGGCCTGCTTCTTAAGGATGATTGAGTTAAGGAGTTATTGAATGATACCTTTTGTTTAAAACTATGTGGCCACTTTGGTGAAAACTATGTGGCAACTTTAGTGATAAGTTGTGTGAATGCTGTGCTTTGGTTTCTATGAATGTTTTGCTTTAGTTTACTGCTGAATAAATAGAAACTTCACCATACTATGTAATCAGAACCTTAAAGCTGTTCACAGCAGTAGTCCTCTGGAAAGCTGTTTGTGCTTGACTTTACACCATTTGATGGGAACCTAGCTATTAAAGCTGTTCACAGCAGTAGTCCTCTGGAAAGCTGTTTGTGCTTGACTTTACACCATTTGATGGGAACCTAGCTACTACCTCTACCTAATCACTGCCCCCAGACCCATTCCCACAGAAACAGGTGTGTTCTTGTACTCAACTACAATCACATCCTCCATTTAGTCCAAGACAGGACCACAATAACTAACTATCCATCTTGACCAGACAGGACCACAATAGCTAGCCAATTGGAGGGTAGCATGACCAGAATGTTTAACCACCAAACCATACATGGGACCCTTCCTCCATTACCTAATCCCTTAACAAATTCCTCCTGTCTTTTTAATATTAATCATATTCCTATATTATATGTAAATTTTGATTATGTAATCAGTGTCTTTACCCTATAAAAATTCATCTTGCTTTCTCTGAAGTTGCTGGTTGCTCTTGGAACTTAACCTGCTTCATGAGAGGCATCAATCTCAATAAATGCCTATACTTGGATTAGAGGAGATATGACTCTGAATTGTTTGAGACAATTCCACCACTAACACATCATGGAACCCCAACAGTTTTTAGGTAGAGGCCCTAATAGAACATTATCTCTAATTCAATTCAATGAACATG
>CM053581.1:287893502-287908951 GCA_028627135.1 Pseudochirops cupreus
GAATTAAATCTTTCTTGCCCTTAGAGAATGAATCTATGCCCTTGCAGCACCTCCCTCCTCCCTATTGTGGTAACCCAGCTTATGAAAGAGAAAACTAACCTTAGTAGAGATGGATTCCTTTGTCCAGATAGTTGGAGGAAGATGAGGAACTTGATCACATGATCAAATCACATTCTCAGAAGGAGGAGCTGAATAATTTTAGCCCACCTCCTCATTAATATGTCCACCCCCTCATTAACTGCTCACCAATCAGATTTTCACCTGTCAAGGGCACCTCTTTTTCCAAAGGTATTTAAGAATTTAGTGATTTCCATGTTTTTGTCCAGTTACCAAATGAAACAACTGACCATCGATTTATTGACTATTAATTATCTAGAAACTCTGTCTCTTGAAGTTTTCACTCATCTCACATGTCTCGACTGAATCTTATCTTCTCTAGGCTAACCATGTCAGATTTTTCAACAATATTTATCTTTTCTAAGCTCTAAATAAACTCTTTCCCTGAACCATTTCCTTCCTTCCTTCCTTCCTTCTTTCCTTCCTTCACCAATACACAAATCCAACCCTCTGAGGCTTCATGCACTCACTGAGGAATTCTTATCCCTAGTAGACTTACTTATGCAGGCCAATTGCTACCAAAGAAAATGAACCCTGAGACTGCATTCTGACAAAAGCAAGAAAATAAGCAGCTATGTGTTCCCAACATTCCTGGCATTCTTCAAGTCTGACACAGGGTTGCTGGGTGAAGAAGCATAGTACACTATAAGCCAGAATTGGAGTCAGGAAAACTTTGTTCAAAGACTAGCTCCAAGATTTACTGAGCCTCAGTTTACTTATCTATAAAATGGATCATAGAATTATAAATTCAGAGTTGGGAGGTGGGCTTAATGAACATCCAGTCAAATGCTCTCTTACTACCTACAGCTGAGAGAACCAAAGCCAAGATAAGCGCAGTTACCTGTGCAGTGTCACACAGGAAGTAAGAGGCAGAGCTGGGATTCAAACACAGGTCCTGTGACTCTTTATCAAGTCCTCTTTCTACAGCTCCATGTCTTCCTTGAATTCTTCCAGCAACAATAATTCTACTACTTCTCTTAGAGAGTCATTGTGAAGAAAGTACTTTATAAAACTTAAAACACTACCAAAATGAGGACAATTGTAATTATTAGATAAGACAATATATGGAAAAGAGCTTTGTAAAGTATAAAGTGCCATCCAAATGGAATATTCTTATGAATTTCTATTAGGAGGTTCTCTTGAAAAATATTCACATAATTGTATCCATATGCAAAAAGATTCAAATCTCAATGCTGAGTGATTAATAGAGATATTCCTTCATTTCTAAAACAAAAATCAATCTTAATGGTGATAACAATTTTGGTGCCATATGAAGAATTCAAGATTTCAGTCAGAAGACCTACATTAGAGTCATGGCTTTGCCCCTTATTTGCCATGTGACCTTGGGCAAGCCATGTTAGCTCTTTTGGCTTCAGCTTCCTTATCTCTAAAAGGGGGAAGGGGCAAACTGCTGTTGAGGTTCAGGTATTTTGCAGTTGTGTCCAATTCTCCATGACCCCATTTGGTATTTTCTTGGCAGAGATATTAGAGTGATTTTCCACTTCCTTCTCTAGCTCATTTTACAGATGAGCAAACAGGGTTAATTACTTGCCCAAGTTCACACAGTTAGTAAATATCTATCTAGTAAACTAGTTTGTCCTTAATTAGGGGTAAACAAGATGGCCTATAAGGTCCTGAATAGTTCTAGACTAGTAATCCTATAACCATAGGACCTATGATCCTGGGACCTATATGATTCAGTCTACCTCCAGATCTATGATCCACAGTCCTACTCAACTTCTCATTACTGAAATGGAAGAATCACATGGCTTGGAAATGCAATTCTCCCTTGATTTTTACATTGATTTCTCCAGGTATATAAAGGGAGTATGAAGTTTAAACATACAGATTTCTTGGTATGTGGGCATGTGTATAAGACATAAATATGAATATTTGTGTATTGGTTGGTTGTTATTCCCCATTATTGAAGAAAACTAAAATAAAATATGTTGGGGTCAAGGTACATGTCCATCTGAGGCTGAGCAGGCCAATATAAACTCAGAAAACTCTACCCCAGGTTAAGCACAAAGAGTTCATATGAGCATTTGGAGTAGAGGTGTCTCTAAATTTGTGCATCTCACATTTCTTTTGAGCTACTCTGTGTATATGTATATATCAATGAGTGTATATACTCGTGAATGTATGTATACACACATATTTCTAGCACTATATCTACCCATATAGATATTATCTATCTATAAACATGTGTGAATGAATATATATATATATATATATATGTACATACACATATATATATAATGTGTAGATGTATGTATGTATGGGTATATATGCAAAATTTTGAACACATTAGCTGGGACAGCTCTAAGGCAAACAAAACTCCTAACATTTTAATCTAAGGGAGGATTTTTTTTGTTCAGTCCTGGAAATTTGGGTTAATAAAACTAGAAAGATTTGCCGTGCAGTTGGAAGATAAAAAAATGAATTTACACTAAATTTAGCTTGATGCTTTTCTGCATGAGAACCTTTGTCTTTTGATGATATAATATCAAGCTTAAAATCTACTGCAATTTTAATGTCTGCATTAAGCCCAAAGCAATAAAATAAAGAAGTAACAAACTTCAAAGCTGAGATCCAGTCAACTGTCTCTTGTTTCAGAAGTACTGGATGGGACCACATATTCTTAGAAAATTAAAATCTGCCATGTCCAATTAGAGAAACAATTTATCAAAATTGACCCCCCACTGAGAAGATTTCAACTCTACAGCTGTTTCAGAGGGAAATATTATCTCATAGCACCTGCTAGGGCTGGCAAAGGCTGTCCCTGAAGATTATGTACAGTTCTCAACTGACACACTTCACTGGCAATGAATGGAGTCCCACAGTGGTGACCTTTAGAATAAAGACATGTTTAGGAAGGAATCAGACTAAGAACAAATATTACTTTGGTGGTAAGGGTAGGGTGAGATTCAAGATAGAATCCTTTACAAATTTTATCATCTTATTTCATCTTTTTTGAGGTGGGTCAGAATGGCAATATTACACAAACCTGAAACAGAACCATGGTATAATGATGATGTGGAACTTCAATTATTGGACATCTGCTAGAGCTCTCCCCACTCTCTGTCTCCCTCCTTCCTTCCCTCTCTCTATTCTTCCTTTCTCTCTTCTCTCTCCCTCCTGACTCTGCTCTCAATATCTCTTGGTCTCATTTCCCAAAGCAAAGAAGCTAATACTTTTGAGATTTGTCATAATGGAATGGATGACAAAATTATGTTATATATGAATTTGATGGAAGATCTATTTTGCCATAAAAATGAAAAAAGGGATAGTTTCAGATAAACTTGGGAAGATTTATATAAATTGATGCAGAGTGAAGTGAGCAGAAAAAGAATTATACAGTAAAAACAACAAGGTAAAGAAAAACCAATCTGAAAGTCTTAACAAGGGAAGGAAGGAAGGGAAAGAAAAGGTCAGCAAAGCATTTTTAAAGCACAATTTTGGTTTTATTACCACACTTTAAAAATATTTATTCAGTATTTTATTTTTCCCCAATTACATGTAAAAAGAAATTTTAATACTCTTTTAAAAACTATCTTGAATTCCAAATTCTTTCCCTTCCTCCTCTTCCTACTCATTGAAAAGGCATATAGGTTATATATATGCAGTCATGCAAAACATATTTCCCTATTAGTCATACTGTGAAAAAACACAGAAATGAAGAAATAATGAGAAAAAATAAAGAAAATTAAAAAGGTTTTCTGTGATCTGCTTTTACATTGCATCAGTTCTTTCTCTGGAGATGGATAGCATTTTTCATCATATGTCCTTCAGAATTTTCTTGGGTCATTGTCATTCACAATTGATTGTCATTTAATATTGCTATTGCTGTGTACAAAGTTCTCCTGGTTATATTCATTTCATTTTGCCTCAGTTCATGTAAGTCTTTGTAATGCCATGCCACCAGCAGATTTCCAAAAGAATGGTACTGTGAACAGCTTTTAGGGTTCAGATTACACAGTATAGTGAACACTCTGTTTATTCCATTACAAATCAAGGCAAACATTCACAGTATATCACAATATAATATTCACAACATTACATCTTATCACAGAAAATGGCCACACACTTTTCACTACAGTGGCCATAATATTTAGAACAAGGAACAAAAGAATGAGCATCTGGTTTCCCTAAGGGGAAAACCCTCTTTACTTAATCATTCAGTCAATTCACAATACAATACTCAAACTTCCACTGATGGGGCAAATCAATACTTAATCATTCAAACAATTCACAATAGAATAATCAAACTTCCATTCATGGGGCAACCATTAACTTAATCAGTCACTAATCTAGATTCACAATTACTAAATATCATTAATCATAAACATAGTCATTAGAAAACCACACAAACTCTCCACACCTCGGTGTCCAGCAAACCTCAATTTTATCCAAGGGGAGGCCTTTTCTTCATCTTGACTCTGGGTGGTCTCTCTGATTCCCTGGATCCCCTTCCATGATCCCATCTCCCTCCTGAATCCACCAAACAGTCACCTGGATTCAGAAGCAGACAGCTCCCAGGTCCTTGTCCAGTCCTCAGGGCAGTTCCTGGCACACATTGAAGTTCACAGGGTCCAGCACATCTCAGACCCTCCTCCACTTCTCTTGCCTGGAACTCAAGGATCAGCCAGGGCACAAACAAAGTCTTATTCCAGTCATGCTTCTTCAGTCCTCCAGCAGTTCAGCTGGCCCTAGGACCCAGAAGGAATATCAGCCTTCCAGGCAGCCTTCCAGGCAAGCCTTCTCAGCTTTCCAGGTGGCCTTCACCAGTCTCAGGAAAACTCCATCTCAGTTCTCAGTCAGCTTCCAGATACTGGGAAAGAAACTCTCTCTCTCTCTCTCTCTCTCTCTCTCTCTCTCTCTCTCTCTCTCTCTCTCTCTCTCTCTCTCTCTCAGCTGGCTTCAGTCTCCATGATTCTTCCTTCACCAGGAGCAACATTTGATTCTTCTCTCTGTCTCTGAAATTCTTGCTTATATACACACACTGTCTCAGCCAATCACCTTCTTCCAAGTCAACAGGGAAGTTCATGCCTTCTCAGTAGTGGGACAGAGTTCGCACCTTCCATACTTAGTTCCAAGGTACTAAGTGCTAAGTATCTGCTAAACTGATTGCTATTACAATCTTTCCAAGTTTTTCTGAGAGTATTCTGCTTGCCATTTCTTATAGCACAATAGTATTCCATCACAATCATATATAAACTTGTTCAGCCATTCCCTAATTGACGGGCATCCCTTCAATATCCAATTTGTTGCCACCAGAAAAGACCTGCAGCAGAGCATTTAAAAATATAAATGATTAAAGAAGAAAAGTCAAAACAAATCAAAGACAAGAAGGACAGTCTTGTTACGGGTTGAATTTAGTATAAATTTTCAGTGAAGAGATTGCATTTTTTTCTATTCTAATGTGGAAATGAAATTTTTATTTGGAGTTTGTGGAGTTCAAAATAAAAAAAATTCATTTAAAAGGCTTGTTTTAATTATATTTTTATCCTTCAAAACATAGAGGAACCCCAAAAGATAAAATTAAATTCTGGGGTTACAAATGCTGAGAACTTTGGGGGCATGTCTCCAATTGATATTAAAATTTGTGATAAAAAAAATACTTTCTTTTGGAGGAAAGGCAGAAATTATTTGTTTAAGCATACTAGGTTATTGGAAAAAACACATTTCAAAGGATTTAGGGGAATGAGAAACTGGATCTCATAGACTAAAAGTTTGCAGAAGAAGTCAATCCAAAAAGGATGGAAGATTCTCAGGAATGAAATTGTGTGACTTAGCTATTCTCAGCAATATGATGATTTGAGACAACTCTGAAGGACTTAGGACAAATAACGCTATCACCCATTCTCAGAGAAAGAATTGATGGTATCTGAATACAGACAGAAGTATACCTTTTAAACTTTGTTTTTCTTCAGACTTTTTTGGGGAGTCCATGTATTCTCTCACAACATTAATATGAAAATGTGTTTAACATGACTACATTTGTATAACCTTAAAAAATGAAATTCTGAAAACTCTCAAACATTTTTGATGAGGAAGAAAAAAATAATTGTCTAAAGAGATGGATATGAATATATGGGATATGGAGTAGTCACCAACCAACATTAATTTAATTAATTTTATAACTTTTATTAAGATATTTTGTTTTTACATTAATTTTATTTCTGAATATTTTTTCCCTTCTTCTTTTACTCATCAAATCATCTCATAATGTAAAAAATCAAAAGAAAATGGGGGGGGGGGAAGCAATTCCTCAAAACTGACTAACACAACAAACAGAAATTACAATATTTGGCACCCACAGTTCCCCACCTTTGCAAAGGGTAGACATAGATACATTATATTTTCTCTAAGGCCAATCTTGCTTATTATAATTACATAGAATTCAGGTTTTATTGTTGTTCCTAGTTTGATTCTTTCGTTGTGTACACTGTTTCCCTTATGCTGTTTACTTCAGCCTATACAAGTTCATAGGAGTGTTCCTATGCTTCTCAGAAATCTTTTATTCATCATTTTATAGCACAATAACATTCCATTACATCCATGTTGTACATTTGGTTTAACTGTTCACTGATTGACGGCCATCTACTTTGTTTCCAGTTTTTTGCTATGACAAAATATGCAACAATGAATAGTTTGATGCAAATGAAATCTTCCTTTTCTGTCTTCAGCATCTTTGGGATATAAGCCTAATACGTCGACTGGTATGGGCATTTTTTAAGCATAATTCTAAGTTGCTTTCCAGAAAGATAGGAGCATCTCACAGCTTCACCAGCAGTTTTTTTTAGCTTACCTATCTTTCTGCATTCCTTCTAATACTGGAGATTTACCAATATGATCATTAGAAAGTCAGATGAAGAATTTTTTAAAGAGTAACCTCATAAAAAGAAACTGAAAGCTCTGTGATTATGATGGTCAAGATAGATATTCTAAAAACAGATGAGAAAATTAAATTCCCCTCTCTTCTTTGCAGAGGTAAGAAACTTTGTATATGGCAAAATGTCAGATTAGTCAATGTGTGGGTTAATTTGGCTGAATTTTCTTTTCTTTTCTTTTTTTTTATTCTCTGTTTAAAAAGTGGTCCTCTGGAAAGAACAGAAAGTAGGGATACATTTAAGAATAAAAATGAAGCAAAAACAAAATATGTAAGTTTTAAAAAAATAGTTGGGGGAGGGAAGGATCTAAGGAAGATGGAAAGCTAGAGTGGACAATGGATCATGGATAAAAAAATGTGATGTGGCTCTATTTTAAAAAAGAATGTCAAGAGAACTTAAGTTTAGAATAGACTGAGGCTGGCAAAGAAAGCTAAAGACAATAGATTTGTTTTTCTTTACTTTAAGCTATATTGTGGGAAAGAAAGCAATCAAAGATTGTACAGGACAGCTGGTCAGGGTAGAGGAAATATGAAGAACCGTTTACAGCAAGAAAACAACTCTAACAAACTCCAGTCATGTTTATGTTTCCTCTGCCAAAGAAAACGATCTTTAAACTAGGAAGGAGAGAATAAAATATCTAATATGGAGTTGACGCCCAACATTAATAAAGAGATAATGAGAGAGCATAGAGCAACTCTTGATGAATACAAGTCACCTGGCCTCAGATGAACTACATTCTCAGATACAGGAGAAAAAAACTGGAAGGTGTAATTAATAAACAACTATCTAGTATCTTAGAAAAATTGTAGGGAAAGGGAGAATACTCATGATTAGAGAAGGGCAGATATACCAATGTTCAAATAAAAGAAAAGAGAATAGAGTCTAAATAGATTTCAGGCTTTGATTCCAGGGGAAATTCTTGAATGTGTAATGAAGTGTATAGGCTTAGTGAGCACCTTGAAAAGGAATCAGCGATCCAGAAGAGCCAGCATGAGTCCATCAATAACAGGTCATGCCAGCAGAATTCTATTCCTTTTTGCAGTAGGGTTTTTGAACTGATGGCTCAGAAAAATATTACAGATAAAATTTGCCTATGTTTCAAGGAAACAACTAAGAAAGTCCCATGATATTTCTATGGAAAGATGAAGAGAAATGGGTTATGAAAATACAATTACATAATTTCTTAACTGCTTGAATGGTTGGAGCTAAAGGACAATAATGAATGATTCAAGGCTAATGAAGAGGATCAGTAGTGCAGTACCCTAGGGATTGAGTTGTCAAAGACTGCAGAGAGGTCAAGAGGGAAGAGGATTGAGAAGAGGCTGTTAGACTTGTCAATGAATAATCACTGGCAACTTTGGAGACAGTTGCTTCCATTGAGTGATGAGGTCAGAAGTCAGATTATAGGAGATTTAGAAGAGAGTGAGAGGAGAAGAAGTGGAGGCACCAGTTTTAGACAGCTATTTCAAGGAGTTTAGTTGAGGAAAGGTGAGATATAGGAAGATAGCTAGGGTTTTTTTTTTTTAATGAATGAGGGAAACTTAGACCGGTTTGAAGCCTAGAGCACCAACTTTCCTGATCAGTGAGCTTCTTGCCAGAATCAATATGTCAGAAGGAACTGAAGCCGTGCTACACCTTACTCACCCCTCCCAATTTATCCTCTTCCTCTCCAGCCACTTTGCTCCTCCATGTGCTCTCATAACATTCCAGGCTCCCTTTATGAGTCGTTTTCTTGTATTAGAATATAACCTACTTGAGGACAGGAACTATGTTGCTTGTTTGTATCTTCAGTGCTTAACACAGTGCCTGGCACATGGTAAGCATTTAGAGGATGCTTCTATCTAATCTATCCATCCATCTATCTATCTGTCTCTCTATCTATCCATGTATCCATTAACTGTAACCCTGTTCATCTACTTGTAGACATCAAGGAAGGAGCCAATTCAGTTTCCACACAATTCAACAAATATTAATTACGTACCTACTATGTGCATTCCATGAAGTGAGTAAAACACTAGAGCTAGGAATCCATTACTCCTATGCTCTTTTTTTGGCTCCAGAGGTGACAAGTTACGATAGAGAGTCATAGAAATGAATTAACCTTCCATTTACTGCTAAAATTTGAGAGAAGAGAAAATAATTTGCCATATAAAACTGAACTGAATGAAGTCTTATCCAGAATCTTCTAGACAGCTTCTTCTTTCTCCTTTCCCTGATTTCGTTGGTCAGATGATCTGGATGAAGAAATCCCCTTTACCAATAAAGATCTGAACTTGCAATGCAGCTGGTCTGGCCACTGAGGAGTGAAACGCTGGTATCACATGCTGGTATCACATCTCCAGTCTTTGCCAGAGGCAGCATCTGAGGTCTGGTTTGTAAGGTTCTGAAGCAGGCTCTCTATCCATTATATCATAGCTTCCTTAATGACAAGAATTGCAGTTCTAAGGCACTTGAATACATTAATACAATCCAGTTGGGCAAATAAAAGCAAATGGATGACTCCTTCTCCATGAGGAGTGATGGGAGAGCACTCTATCAGGACTCAGAGGATTTCGCTTTGAATCCTTGATTTCCCATTCACTTGATGTACAGCCTTGGCTAAGTCATTGAATTTCTCTGAGCCTCAGATTCCTCAACTGCAAAATGAGGGAGTGGAAGTAGGTATCCTATCAGTTCCCTTCCAATTCTAAATCTGTGGTCCTATGATCCATTTAAAGTGATATAAATCTGGTTCAGAGATGGTCAGATTTCTATGATTCCTCTGAGTGGGAAATTTTTTTTTCCCCTTAAAAGATGTTTCATTGGGATATTAAGTTAGTCAAAGGATTAACAATGGAAGGTACTGGGACAGCTAGGTGGCACAGGGAAGGAAACAGTGGTAGAATGTGTACCCTGGTTCTCTAACTCCAGAGTCAAATCCGATTAATCCTAGGTTGTGGAGGAAAACTTTTTTTCTGTTTATTTGTTTTTGCTTTTTGGAGGACAATTGGGGTTAAGCAACTTGCCCAAGGTCACACAGCTAGTAAGTGTTAAGTGTCTGAGGCTGGATTTGAATTCAGGTCCTCCTGACTCCAGGGCTGATGCTCTACTCACTGCACCACCTAGCCACCTCTGGAGGAAAACTTTTTATGCTAGAAGTTTAGCACTGTAGAGAAGAAAGATGATTCTTTCCCATAACTGTTGTTCATTTTATGTAAAATAACTTTTATGGTATCTCTAAGCCAGGCTACAAGACAAACTCACACAATTTAAATTTAGTTCCTCCATCTCTCCTTATAAAAAGTTAGATGTTTTTGACAAAGCCAAACTTTCTTCTTTTCCCTCTTCCCCCCACCAACTAAAACCTTCTCTGGTGACTGAAATAATCTCATGAGATAAAATACAAGGAACCTTTTTTCCCATTTGCACTAGGGTTTTTTTTTTTGTTTTGTTTTTTGGCACTGGTTTTAGAATAATAAACACAGGGCACACAGAAAAAAACAAGTCTATCTTTAGCATTTCAACAGTCAGATTGGTAGGGAGTTTAAGAATTTCAGCAAGTCTCACATCCATTCTTCCTTTCCCTGATCCTCCATCTTCAACCCAATCCACTTAGTTTTCTCTTTCTTTTTCTCCTCAATCTTCTGAACTTTGGTCCACTATAAAAGAAAACTGTTTTGCCAAGAAGCCACAGATGTGCAGAAAATTAATTTGGTGAAGACTTCTCAATGGCCTTATTCTAACCCTTGTAATAAGCTTAGGAATGCATATTAAAGCCTCTGATAACAATAGTAATCACAACCAACCATCATCATTCCAATCTTCATCATCATCACGCTTATTATACATGGGGAGGCAGTATGAGGTAAGGGATAGAGAACCAGTGTCAGAGATAGGAAAACTTGAGTTCAAATCCTGTCTCTAAGACATATTGGCTGTATGATAGTAGGCTGGTCACCTATACTTTCAATGCCCCAGACAACTTTCCAAGACTTCAAGATTGTGCAATGGTTGCTGACCTTCATTGGTGAAGGGTTTCTTCACCAGGAAAGTAAGAGATTGAGATGAAAAAATCAAAACCAATTTCAATGCCTTGACAATCATCCAACAGTGATATCTAACATTTATTTATCTAACATTTTACAATCCATAAGGCTTTTTTTTTAGCATGCATTATCTCATTTGACCTTCATCATGTCCCCTTCAAGGCAGGTCATGTAAGTATTATTAACCACATTTTACAGATGACAAAAGGGAGTCTGAAATATTATATTATTTGGGTAAGTTTCCAAATCTAGCAAGTGGCAGAGTTAGGACTCAGATGTAAGTCTTCTGCCTCAGATGCCCATCTCCTGATTCCCGATCTTGTATAATCCCAAGTATTCTCATACTCCACACTACACATTTTATTATGAATTCAAAACTGTGTCAAGGAATTATATCTGAGTTTTCTCTTGGTTGCTATTCTTGTGAACTGGTTGGGAATCTTTTGGTATCCTTGATATAACAGTGACCAAAATGTGAGTAGGTAACTAAAATACATAGATAAAATGAGTAGCATGGATGCAGCCCATTTCTTAAGTAAATTGTTATTAATTTAACAAATTGTTACTGTGTGCAATATACAATGTTGTTCTGTTGTTTGTCTTTCGTTTCTGAAAAAAAAACAATGACATCATGAAGGCAATGTCTTGACTTGTGTGTGAAATGGATTGAAGTGATGCAGAGTTGCACAAAACCATCAGTCTCACTTTCTTTTCCAGAGTCATCAAAACCTATCAGTTGAGGGAGATGGGGGATATGGAGAATTGTGAGAAGTGGGATCCAGACACATGACAGAGGGAACTCTTTACATGGAAACAAAAAGAAAAGAGACATAATTCTATGGAGGGTCATGCCTTAGTACTATAATATTATTTTTAGGGGCAAGTGGTCGGGTGATCACATCTGCATCTCTGCCATTCTCCGTTCCACATTCCTTATAGATTCATTTCATCACCTGTTATAAAGTGCTTCAGAATATAAAATACCATATGAATACTGCGTACCATCATAGAGAGTTTATTTCATTTGAAAATTTGCAGAGCTTTAAATTATTAGGACAGATTTTGAAAAATTGATTGAGTCATAATTTATACTCTTAGCCCATGTATAAAATGTTTATTAAGCTCTTGTCTTTCCTGAAAATGTTTAAATCTTCAACATGATTCCTGGTGACAGCTGTGACCATTATACATCATTATGGCTCTTAATATGATGTGTAGTTTTACTATAATTACATGATTGTTTAGGCAGGGGCTTACCAGGATCTTGTGTTAATTATCCCGTAAGTGTACGATTTTCAGGGCAAATTGCATTATGATCCATTGTAAAGGAAACACTACTCCTGTACAGAGTAAACCTACTCCAACTAAAGATTTTTCAAAAATGATTCAATCTCATTTTTGGCAAACACTATTTTTGGCTGGCTTAAGACTCTTAGCTACCTCAGGTACTTCTTTTCAGAAAAATGAATACTTTCAAAACAAGTGTGTTCTTCCTTTTCTTCTGTCAATCCACTAATTCTGCCATATTTATCTCCATCTAGATCATCATGCTAAGCACTAGACCTTTATGTCAAACAACCTGAATCCAAGTCCTCAGACAATGAGGAAGCTAATCTACTCATCTTTCAAGGATCCACTTTGGGCTTCAGGCAACTTGATTGATGGCTAAAGGCAAACTTAGTTCATTATATCTAGCTGACCTTAGAACCTTTACCAGGGCATGCATGTTTTACCTCCATTTCCAATCTAGTCATCCAACTAGGCAATTTTGTTATTCGCTTGACATCCCTACTTCCCATCTTTCCTTCTAGGCAAGGTCCTTAAGTAATATTATCATTGGTCCTAAAAAGTTTGTATCAATTTTCATCGACTCCCCAGGAGAATCAGCTCAGCAATCATGTGATTCTCTATCTGCTTCCTGCCCTGGCCATCATTCCTCCCTTTGCATTCCTCTCCCTATAAAATGTAAAAGTAATAAAGTAATGCTATCAGCACAATGGTTTTGACTTTTTGTATTTGTATCTCTGGTATTTATCATAGTGCCTGGCACATAGTAAGCACTTCATTAAATCACTTGTCATTCATTCATTCACTTCTATACGGATCTACATCAAGGTCATAATTTTTGAGTTTTGTGATGGATGATTTTTTTTTCTTTAATACAGTTGGGTGCCCAATTAGTTGACTTGGTAAAGTGCATGTTCTCTTTGGCATGAGCAGGGTGTTTAAACTTGGAGTAGAGGAAGATGAAGTATAGGAAGGAATTCTATAGCCTTAGTATTAATTTACAAAATCATTTGGAGAAGGATCCTCTGAGAGTTAGTAGAGGAGTAACTGAACAATTGAGGGATAGAGGGCAACAACCACAAAATACCCAAGGGTAGCAGTAAGACAGAATTCATGGAGGTAAAGGGAGGTGAGAAAGTGAAACTCAGAATACAAGATTTCATGTAGGCAAAGAAACCTCAGAGATTCAAGCTCCCATAGGCAGAGACTCCAACTCTAGGAGGCCACTGTTGGGGAGACTGATAAAGGGGGAGGGATCTATTGATATAATCATACTTATCTTTAAAAAAAGACAAACTTTTATTATTGATGTAGTCAATTATGTTAAGTTTTCCTTATGTTAAACCATCTCTGCGTCCCTGGTATAAATCCCAATTGATTATAATGAATAATCTTTGTAATATGTTGTTGTAATCTTTTAACTAGTATTAGACTGAGGATTTTTGCATTCATATTCATTAATGAAATTGGTCTATAATTTCCTTTTTCAGTTTTTTCTCTTCCTGGTTTGGGTATCCATATCATATTTTCTTCATAAAAGGAGTTTGGTAGGGTCCCTTCTTTGCCTATTATTCCAAACAATTTATTTAATATTGTAATTAGTTGATCTTTAAATGCTTTATAGAATCTGCTTGTAAATACATCTGGTTGTGGTGCTTTTCTCTTAGGAATCTCATTTATGGCCTGTTCAATTTCTTTTTTCTAAAATAGGTCTATTTAGACTTTCGATTTCCTCTTCTGCTAAACTAGGCAATTTATATTTTTGTATTCTTCCAATTTACTTAAATTGTTAAATGCATTGGCACATATTTGGGCAAAATAACTTCTTATAATTGCTTTAATTTCATCTTTATTAGTGCTATATTCACTCTTAATTTTTGATACTAGTGATTTAGTTTTCTTTTTTAAATCAAATTAAGCAAATGTTTATCTATTTTATTTGCTTTTTCATAAAATCAATCCAGTTTTATTTATTAATTCAATGAATTTTTTACTCTCAATTTGTATTGATCTCATCTTCGATTTTTAGGCTTTTCAATTTAATGTTTCATTGGGAATTTTTAATTTGTTCTTTTTCTAGTTTTTTTAAATTGCTACCTAATTTATTTATCTGCTTTTTCTCTATTTTATTGACGTAGCTTTTAGAGATATAAATTTTCCTCTAATCACTGCTTTTGATTGATCCCATAGCTTTTGATCTGTTGTCTCATTGTTATTCTCTTAAATGAAATTATTTATTGTTTCTATGGTTTCTTCTTTAACCCCACTCATTCTTCAGGATTACGTTGTTTAATCTCTAATAGAAAATTAGTTTCTATGTTTCTTTGCTCTATTGTTAAATATGCTTTTATTGTTTTATTATCTGAAAAGGATACTTTTAATATTTCTGCTTTTAACTATAAAATATTTATGTACCAATATATGCTCAATCTTTGTAAAGGTACCATGAACCACAGAGATAATCATTATTTCCATTCAATTTCTCTAGATATCTAGCTTATCTAATTTTCTATTCACTTCCCTGACTTCTTTCTTAATTATTTTTAGGTTATATTTATCTAGTTCTGAGAGAGGAAGATTAAAATACCCTACTGTTATAGTACTACTATCTGTCTCCACCTGTACTTCATTTAATTTGTCTTTTAAAAATTTAGATGTGTATCAACAATGCAGTATTCACAATGCCTACAGTAACTATAAGTATGCTGATATGGTTATTAATCACAAAATGTAACAGGCTCTCTACATGGGAAATATAGCTAGAACATTTATTCAAATACAGGAAACCTGAGTCCCAGAACCAGAAAGTCAAAGCCATCACAGTAGTTATGAAGTTGACACATGCAGTTAATGTAGTCAGCACCCACTTTCTCAAGCCTTCAAAACAGGACAGGCTACCTCAGGCAAATATCCTTCTCTCCTCACTCATGGCAACTGCTCAGCATCCACGCAGCTTGCTCCCAGCAGCTCCAGCCCCCCCCCCCCAGTTCCTGTCCTTGGAAGTCCTCAGCAGGAGTCCTTAGCAGAAATTTAAAAAAGGAGTTTGCACCCCCACAGCAGCCACTGCTTCCAGTCACCACCTCGCTGACTCTAGCTTGGCTTTGGCTTCCTCTTGCCCCACCCCTTC
>CM053581.1:287909051-287925015 GCA_028627135.1 Pseudochirops cupreus
CTTCAAATCTTATAACCATTACAAGATGCTATAAAATTTGGTACATATAGGTTCATTATTGATATTGCTTCATTGTCTATAGTACCTTTTTGTCAAAGTGTAATTGCCCTGTTTATCTCTTCCAATTAATTCATCTGAGATCATAACTGCTACCTTTGCCTCTTTTTTTTTCATCAGAGTAATATAACTTCTACTGTAACCCTCCATTTTAACTCTGTGTGTATCTCTCATTGTTAGATGTGTTTCTTTTAAACATAATGATTCTGATTTTTAATCCATTCTGCTATCCATTTTTATTTTATGGGTGAAGTAATCCCATTCACATTCAAAGTTATAACTACTATTTGTGAATTTCCCTTCATCTTATTTTTATTCACTATTTTCCTTCTCAGACCTTTTTTAACCTATCCCTGTTACCTTATCTTCACCCTTTATTCCTTATTTTACCCATCCCTCTAAAAATTCCTTCCTTCTCCTCCCACCCTTCTATATTAATCTATACACTCTTCTAAGTGTTCCTTCCCAACTCCATCTACCACTTTCTTCACCTCTCTAGATGTTCAGAAGACCTCTAAACCTCCTCAGATATACATGTTGTTTCCTTTCCAACACAGAAGAAAGTTTCCAACATTATCAGCCCAACACTGCCACCTGCTCCCCCTGTATTAGTTCTTCCTTTCAGACCTCAATTTTATGAGATAAATGCATATTTTTATCTTTTCCTACTCAATTTTTAAAAACTTTTATTAGAATTGCCCCATCTTACACAATTCAGCCACAATCTTTCTTTCAAACCACTGGTAATGATAACAGTTTTAAGAATACCAATAGCATTTTCCTATATCATATATAGTTTGGCCTTAATCAACGCTTTATAATTAGCCTATAATGATTTCCTCGTATTTCTTTAGATCTTTTATATAAAATTTTCCATTGAGTTCTGGTCTTTTTATAATAAATACCTAAAAGTCCATTTTTTTTCCATTAAGGACTATACTCAGCTTTATGGTATAAGTTATTCTTAGATGCAACACTAACTCCTTTGCTCTTTGAAATATTATGTTTCAAAACTGGCAGTCTTTTACGTACAAATTGCTAGGCCTTGTGAAAGCCTGTATTCCTGCAGCATTAATTTTTTTCTTATTGCTTGCAATATTTTCTCCCTAATCTGGGAATTTTGAAATTTTGCTATGAATTTTCTACAAGTTTGTTTCCTGGGATCTCTTTCAGATAGTAAACAGGTTTTTTTCTATTTCTATTAAAAATATTTTCAAGTATTGGCATAAATATATATTACCTTAAACTGGTAAAAAAAATCTTTTATATAAAATCATCATCAAGCATTATTTGTACTGGGAATAAACTGAAAGCCTTCCCAGTAAGAACAGGTGTGAAACAAAGATGCCTACTGTCACCAAATTATTTAATATTGTATTAAAATTTTTGGCAATTGTAGAAAATCTTCTATTTGGTAATAGAAGAAAAAATGAAGGAATCAGAATGGGAAATAAGGTCAAAAAAACTATCTCTTTTTCAGATGATGATGATAGATTTGAAAAATCTCAAAAACAACTAGAGTTAGCTGAAACAATTATTTTAGCAAAGTAGCACGATATGCAGTAAATCCACATAAATCACCATATATCACAAACAAAACTCTGCAAGAAGAGAAGGTAAATAGTATTCCATTTAAAATTACCCTACACAGTATAGAACACTTGAGAGTATACCTGCCAAAACACAGAAACTATATAAATAAAATTTTAAAAAAATCTTTTCATACAAACAAAATTAGATTTAAATAATTGGAGAACTATTCATTGTTCATGAGTAGGAAGGGCCAATATAATAAAAATGACATTTTTACCCAAACTAATTTGTAATGCTATCCTAATTAAATTTCCCCCCCAAAAATTGCTGAATTAGAAAAAAAATAATAAATTCATTTGGTAAAAAAAGTCAAAAATGTCAAAGGAAATAGTGAAAAAAATAAAGGAAGGAGGTTTAGCAGTACCAGATCTTAAACTATACTATAAGGCAGTAATTATCAAACTGTCTGGTACTGACAAAGAAATAGAAAGGTAGATCAATGAAAGACAAAACATACAATTTATAGCAGCAAATAAACATAATAACCTTGTATTTGACAAGTGTAAATACTTAGGATTTAGGGCTAAGAAATAATTATTTGCTTAAAAAATTGTTGGGAAAACTGAAAAACAGTATGGCAAAAACTAGGCATAGATCAATATCTTATACCATTTACCAAGATAGGGTAAAACTGGTTACATGTATGATCTAGATATAAAGAGAGATTTTACAAGAAAATTAGAAGAACATGGAATATTTCGCTTATGAGACTTATGGATAGGCAAACAATTTATGAATAAACAAGAACTATGTAGCAAACTTATGTGTAAAATAGATAATGTTGATTACATTCAGTTTAAAAGTTATCATACAAATAAAACAAAGGTAGCCAAGATGAAAAGGAAACCAGAAAATATGGGGGGACACAGAATTTATACAGTTTATCAGATAAAAGGTCTCATGTAAAATAAAGAACTTTGTAAAAATCTATAAGAATATAAGTCATTCCTCAACTGATAAGTGGTCAAAGGATATAAACTGACAGTTTTTCAGTGAAGAAATCAAAGCAATTTATAGTCATATAAAAAAATACTCTACTCATTGTTGATTAGAGGAATACAAATTAAAACAACCTCAATGTATCATTTATCATTTTATGCCTACCAGACTGGCTCAAATGATAGAAGGCAAAAGTGACAGACATTGGAGTGCTTATGGAAAAATTGGGACACTAATTCATTGTTGGTGAAATTGTGAACTGATCCAACCATTTTGGAGAGCAATATGGAATTATGCCTGAAGAATTATCAGATCACTTATACCCTGTGACCCAGCAATACCACAATTTGGTCTATATACATAGAGGATTAGGAAAAAAGGGAAAGAGCCTATATGTTCTAAAATGTTTATAACATCTCTCTTTGTTGTGGCAAAGAACTGGAAATTGCAGGGATCCCCATCAATTTGGGAATGGCTGAACAAGTTGTGGTATATGATTGTGATGGAATACTATTGCGTTATAAGAAATGATGAGCTCAACGACTTTCGAAAAACATGGAAAGACTTGCATGAAATAATGGAGAACAAAATGAGTAAAATCAAGCAAATGTTGTTTACAGTAACAGCAACACTGTTTTAAGAATGACTTTGAGGAGCTGCTAGGTGGTGCAGTCAGTACCAGCCCTGGAGTCAGGAGGACCTGAGTACAAGTCTGGCCACTGACACTTGACACATTTACTAATTGTGTGACCTTGGGCAAGTCACTTAACTCCAATCACCTTGCCTTCCTCCCTCAAAAAAAAAAAAAGAATGATTTTGAGCAACTAAGTCATTTTGACTATTATAAATACCCAAAATGAATATAACAGACATATGAAGAAAGGTATTATTTCCATCAAGAGAATCGATAGAAGTATGTATAGAATAATTTTACACATATATATATTTATTTGTGTTTAATGGTAGCCATCTCTAGAGTGGGGAGGAAGGAAAAAAATTAATTTACATGATAATTTTGTTGTATATTTGAAAATAACAAGTTGCACATGGTAGATTTGCAGTTTTATGTACCATTATCATTTTGATTGCACTACATTATGGAAATGTTTGCTTTATTCTATAAATTAAATTTAAAATTTAAAAATAAAATAAATTAAAATTAAAAAAAATAGAATCTGAAGGAGCAGAACTTGTCCAAGTGGCAATACTTCACTTGGGATGAAAACTGAAGTTGGGAGTCTTTGGAAAGGGGAGAACAAAGCATTTTAATTCATCTAATTTTATCTAATCATTTTATTTTATCTAATTATTCTTGATATGCATTAACCTAAGTTGGTTCTATCTGCTGAAGAAATATAGGTACTGTCAACATGTGGAATCTAAAGTTCAGCACTCTTGTGATAAGCTCCCTACTACTCTCTTCCAGTTATAGATCAACATTCTAGTAAGTGGCCTATGACTAGAGGCCCGATAACCACTTTTCAGCAAAGATGCTGAAGGGATTCCTGAGATAGAGTTTTGTCTAAATGATTTATAAGGTCCCTCTTTGGCTTTCATGGTCTATGAATGCATGGTTAACTCTGTCTTTGTAACAAACTTGTGACTTGGGATTCCATGTTTTAGCTTCCACTGGAACTAATAGAGATGAATGACTAGATCTGAATTTTGCTACAAAGATGTTTTAGTAGATGTCCTGTCACTGCTGCTGGAAATTTCCACTGGCAATTTATTAGATCTATGATGATGTTCTGTCCTTTTTATTCACAGTTGGGGATATGAGATGTGTGTACCTGTGTATAAATATTGAGACATACATGCATATATCACCTTTGTATGAGCGCATGCCTATATATGGAAAGACCACAGCTATTGCTAAAGTTTATATAAAGCTTTAAGTTTTACAAAGCACTTTATATAGATCATAAAATAGTTCTGTGAGGTAAATGCTATTATTATTATTGTTTTGCAATTGAAGTAGCCAGTCCGTTGACATCAAAAGCTTATACTGTCACATAGTAAGAATCTGAGGCACAATTCTAAACCAGGCCTCTCTGACTCCAAATCCTGAATTCTAGGTGTATAGAACTACCAATATTAAGCAAACAAGAATGTTTGTCCAGTGGCAGAAGATTAGATTCTAGGCCTTTGATCTAAAAGAAAATGGAAGAGAAGGAAGAAAAAAGAGATGAATGGGGAAAGAAAAGGAGAGTAAAGAAATTCTTCCTTGTTAACTGCAAAGAGATTTACAGCCTGAAATACAGGTTCTATTTGGAAAGATGTAACATAAGGGTAATATAGGTAAATGTTCTGTTTTTCTTGCACTGTTACTAACCCGAACCACATATTCCTTCTTATTTCCAGGCCTTGATCTGATTTTGAAAACAAAATATGAAAAAATACAGGAAAACCAGTTCTAATGAAACACTGTCATAGGTTCAACATGTATCATGAAAGTTTGCTCCCAACCTCATCCCCAAATAAATTGGGTGTATTTTTTATCATTTGTCTTATTAATAAATACCCCCACACTCCCGTTTGATCTATAGGAAATGAGGCTCCAGTAATTGAAATTCTGAGTTTGAACATCTTGAAGGACTATTCCCATTGCTATTAAAATTCAAAATATGCAAAGGTGACAAGATAGAAACTCATCTATCTTTACCCGTAAGATACCTCAAGCTTTTAGCTACCTAATTTACATTATTTTTCATAGCCTTTTTTTTCTTCTGACAGTTGCAGATTTGGTTAGAGGATCCTATAGTCTTATTATCTTACCATTATGGGCTCCAGAGACATCAATGTAGAGATGTCCATTATCATTGTCAAGTCAAGTCCAGACAAGCATTGATTAAGCACCTACTATGTTCCAATAACTGTTGTTAAGTGATGGGATGCAAATAAAAGCAATAAGCCAGTTCCTATTCACAAGGATCTCACAGTCTAAAGGGAGAGCTAATGTGAAGACGTAGGAAGAAACAAGTAAAACATATACAGGACAGACTGGAGATGACTGACAAAGGGAAGGCACTAGAGCATGTGGCAGTAGCAGCAACTGCTCCTGGAGCTATCAGCTCACAGATGGAATGTTTGAAAGTCACCTATTTAAACTTCTGGGAGCCAAGATGGTAGAGTAAGCAGTAAGTCGCTCTTACCCTCCCTTATAGACCTAGAAAAACCCAGAGAATATTTCTCCAGGAAAAATCCTGACTACTGGAGCCAGCAGAAAGATGAGGGGCAGAAGTCTTTTAGCTCTGGAGGCTAGGGAGATAAATGGCAAAGGTCCCTCTTTCTCTGACTGAAGGGGATCAATACAGGATCGGGGTGTCCCAGCAAACCAGCAGTAAGCCCCACCTCAGTGGGCCAGCAAAAGATCCTGAGCCCTAGGGTGTAGGAGCAGTCAAGCTCCAACACCAGGCACATACCAGCTATCACCACCAACTCTAGCTCAGCACCAGGTAAATGCAGACCATTATAGCTTCCATCTGCTAGCACCTGAGGTCCAAGCACACAAAATTGACAAGCAGGTTCCTACCCCACAGCACAAGAAGTCTTCAGGATAGTGCCCCCTGGGCCCCAGAAGCAGAGATAAAATTTAAAAATGAGAAAAAATGCAAACAACATTAGCAAAAAGCAATTTAAAAAAAAAACAATGACCGTAGAAAAGTATCTTGATGACAGGGAAGATTAAAAGACAAACTCAAGAGAAGACAAGGTCAATATACCCACCTCATAAAACCTCAAAGGGAAATATGAATTGGTCTCAAGCGCAAAAAGCCTTCTTGGAAGAGCTCAAGAAGGATTTTAAAAGTCAAATAAGAGGGGTAGAAGAAAAATTGAACAATTCCTTTAAAAATACAATTGACAAAACAGAAAAAAGTACACTGAAGAAGACAAATTAAAACTGGCCAAGTGGAAAAGGAGGTACAAAAGCTAACTGGAGAAAACAATTCATTAAAAATTTGACTTGGACAGGTGGAATCTAATGACTCTATGAGACATCAAGAATCAAACAAAATCAAAAGAATGCAAAAAAAAATAGAAGAAAATGTAAAATACTTCATTGGAAAAAACAACTGACCTGGCAAATAGATTCAGGAGAGATAATTTAAGAATTATTAGTGTACCTGAAAAGCTATGACAAAGAAAAGAGCCTGGACAGCCTCTTTCAAGAAATCAAAAAAAAAAACAAAACAAAAAACAACTGTCCTGAGGTCCTAGAACCAGAAGGTAAAATAGTCACTGAAAGAATCCATTGATCACCTCCTTAAAGAGATCCCAAATTGAAAATGCCAAGGAATATTGTAGGCAAATTCTGGAATTATCAGGTCAAGGAGAAAGTACTGCAAGCAGTCAGAAAGAAACCATTCAAATATTGTGGAACCACAGTCAGGATTATGCAGGATCTTGCAGATTATACATTAAAAAATTGGAAGGCTTGGAATATGATATTCCAAAAGTCAAAGGAGCATGGATTACAACCAAGGATCAACTATGCTGCAAAACTGAGCATAATCTTTCAGGGGAGAAGATGGAAATCAATGAAATAGGGAATTTCCAGACTTTCCTGATGAGGACCAGAGATAACAGAAATTTTGATCTTCAAATACAAGACTCAAGAGAGGCATAAAAAAGGTAAACAAGAAAGGAAAAAAGAAAACCAAATGTTATGCAATAAGGGCAAACTGTTTATATCCCTACATGGGAAGATGATACTTATAACTCTTGGGAACTGTATCTTTATTACACTATGTAGAAGGGACATACATAGAGAGAGGGAATAGGTTTAAGTTGATTTTCATGTAATGATAAAAACAACCTAATTAAGCAATGAAAAAAGGATTATAATGGGAGAAGACAGGAGGAGGCAGAAAAGGGTAAATTATATCACACGAAACAGCACAAAGACATATTACAGTAGAGGGAAAGATGGAGATGAGCAATGCTTGAACTTTACTCTCATCAGATTAGCTTCAAGGAGGGAATAACATATTCAGTTAGGTATAGAAATCTAACTTGCCCTATAGGCAGTTGGAAAAGGGAAAGAAAAAGGAGGGAGGGAGGGATAAAGGGAGAGAAGAAATAGTAAGGGAATATGGAAAGAAAAGGGAGGGGGGCTGATAGAAGGGAGAGCAGATTGAGGGAGGTGGTAGTCAAAAGTAAAACTCTAGTGAGGAGAAAGGGAGAAAGGAGAAAAAAGTGTAAAGGCAGGGGGGAGGGGAATAGGATGCAGAGAAAGACACAGGTAGCAATCATAACTGTGAATGTGAATGGAATGAATTCTCCCATAAAATGGAGGCAGATAGCAGAATGGATTAAAAACCATAATCCTAAAATATGCTGTTTACAAGAAACACATGTGAAACAGAAGGATACACACAAGGTAAAGGTAAAAGGCTGGAGAGGAATATATTATGCTTTAGCTGAAGTAAACAAAGCAAAGGTAGCAATCCTGATCTCAGACAAAGCAAAAGCAAAAATAGATCCAGTTAAAAAGAGGTAAGGAAGGAAACTCTATCCTACTAAAAGTTACCATAGACAATGAAGTAATATCACTGCTAAACATATATGCTCCAAGTGGTATAGCATCTAAATTTTTAGAGAAGAAGTTAAGTGAGTTAGAGGAAGAAATAGATAGCAAAATCATATTAGTGGGGGACTTCAACTTTTCCCTCTCTAAACTAAATAAATCTAACCACTAAATAAACAAGAAAGAAGTTAAGGAGGGGAATAGAATTTTAGAAAATTTAGATATGGTAGATTTCTGGAGAAAACTGAATGAGGACAGAAAGGAATGTACCTTTTTCTCAGCAGTGGATGGCACCTACACAAAAACTGACCATCTACTAGGGCATAGAAACCTCATAACCCAATGCAAAAAGGCAGAAATATTAAATGCATCCTTTTCAAATCATGATACAATAAAATTATATGTAATAAAGGGCCATGGAAATACAGATTAAAACATCAATTATAAACTAAATAATCTAATCTTAAAGAATCAGTGGGTAAAACAACAAATCATAGAAATGATCAATAATTTCATCCAAGAGAATTACAGTGAGACAATACATCAACTTATGGAATGCAGAAGAAGTAGTTCTTAGAGAAACTTTAAATCTCCAATTGCTTACATGAATAAAATAAAGAGGAAACCAATGAATTGAGCATGAAATTTAAAAAGCTAGAAAAAGAACAAATTAAATGTCCCCAAATAAATGCCCAATTAGAAATACTGAAAACCAAAGGAGAGATTAATAAAATTGAAACTAAGAAAACTATTGAACTAATAAATAAAACTAAGAGCTGGTTTTATGAAAAAAATCAATAAAATAGATAAACTTCTGGTTAATTTGATTAAAAAATAAGAAAGAAAACCAGATTACCAATATCAAAAATGAAAAGGGTGAATTCACCACCAATGAAAAGGACATTAAAATAATAATTAGGAACTGTTTTTCCCAACTGTATGCAACACTAAAATAATATTTTTGGTAGCTTGATTTGTATGGCAATGAATAAGTAAATTAATTAATAGAATTGTCATTTGTATTATATTAGCTTGGCCTACCCATGAGTAACTGGCGTTTTCCCCATTATTTAGATCTGACTTTATTTGTATGAAAAGTGTTTTTTAATTGTCGTCACATAGTTCTGGGGTTTGTTTTGACAGGTAGACTCCCAAATATTTTATTATGTCTATGGTAAATTTAAATGGAACTTCTCTATCTCTTCCTATTAGGCTTTGTTAGTAATACATAGGAAAGTTGATAATTTATGTGAGTTTATTTTATATCCTGTAACTTCGTTAAGTTTGTTTATTATTTGAAGTATTTTATCATCATATAATTCAGCATTTAAATAATTAGTAATTTTAATAATATGTACACAACAAGGTGGCTCAGTGGATAGAGAGCTGGGCCTAGAATCAGGAAATCCTGAAGTCAAATCTGGCCTCAGACTCTTACTAGATATGTGACCCTGGACAAGTCACTTAACCCTGTTCGCCTTAGTTTCCTTATCTGTAAAATAAACTGGAGAAGGAAATGGCAAACCACTCCAGCATTTTTGCCCAAAAAAAATCCAAAACCCTTCAAATGGGGTCAAAGAGTCAGACATGATTGAAAAACAAAAACATATATACATATAAATGCATGCGTACATTCATGCATGAATGCATCCATAGTTCCCCAACCCTTCCAAAAAGCATGGGGGGAGGTGCTGGGTACCACATTTGAAGAAGGACTTGAACAAGCTCACACTTATCCAGGAGGATGATCAGGATGGTAAGGGATTAAATCCTAAGCTCTACTCTAAGAGGAAAAACTGTGCAAGTTTTGTTGGAGAAGAAAAGAAGTAACTATTGTCAAATATTTAAAGATTTATCTTTAGCAAGAGGGGTCAGATTTTTTTTTTATCGCCTCTAAACATCAGTACTAGGACTGATGGATAGAAGTTGCAGTATCGAGTTTTAGCTTAATAGAAAGAAAAAAATTCTAATAAGGAGGAATGTTCAAGAGTGGAATGAGCTGTCTTCCGAGGTAGTGATTTCCCCACAGTTAGATCTGTAAGCAGAGCTGGATGGAGACTTCTCAGGACATCACGAAAGGCAATCCTTTTCAGAATCGGCTTAAATTTTATGCCTTCTGAGATCTCTCCAAATACCAAGATCTGACTGTTTTATTATGAGCGAACTTCTGATGCTTAAGTTACAATGAGGATGAGGAAGGGGAAAAGGAAATGCGTTGATCTTGACTCTGAGAAGGAAATTTCCAAAGACTTAAGGGAAGGCCACATCTGTTGATTAACAATTGCTGTTACGCTACAGTTTTAAGCAAATAATCTTATGCAGTGAGCTCACTTCACGTTTCAAAAGGACAGTTGTTGTTTTTTTTTTCCTTTCAACAGTTTCTTGTTCATAGTTAAATTTGGAAGTGTTAGAGATTGACTATGTGTGACTGATAGGATCCTATCAATAATCAGCAATTTTCACGGGTGTGATACTGTTCTATTTTGACAGCCTGTCAGTATACTATTATTGCAATAAAATTCTGGATCTCGCTTGACTTTGTCCAGTCCTCTGGTTTTTTTGGTAGCAGAAAATCTTAACTTTGGCTTAACTGTTCTGAAGTTTATCATCATCATCATCATCTTCCAGGAATCATTGTTCTGGTATCATTTATTCTTCTTGTTGCTTTTCTTTTATACTGTCACCATTCTCTAGCTGACTGACCATACAATCATAGGATTTTGAGCCAGAACAGTATTTAGAAGTTAGAATGTCAGAGCTAGAAAAAAAATCTAAGAAATAAATTCAATTTAGCAAAGATTTAAACGCCTACTATAGGGAAGATAGTGTTCTGATTGCTAAGGACGTAAAAGCAAAGCAGAGCAAAGTCTCTACCTTCAAGAAGCTTAAAATATCTAAGATGAAATGAACTTTGGAGCCTAAAATGTCAGAGTTGGGATTAGAAGTCATCTTTTACAACCAAATCATTTTACAGATGAAGAAATTGATGCCCCAAAAGATAAAGTTACTTCCTCAAAGTCAAGTAAAGAGTCAGGGGTAGAGCAGAGCTCTGAACTAAGGTTTGTGACTCTCAAACCAGTATCATTTCCACTACACTGCACTGGCTCATGAAACTTCCCCATTTATTATGTAGGTGTTTTTCTCTCCCAGGTAAGGTTGTACCCTATAAAGAACTCATTTTCAAGAGTGCAACATGTATTATTCAACCAATTCAGAGAATGAGTTTCTGCATTAGCACATAAGATTTTTGCCTTCAGAAAGTAGATGACTTGGTTTGCAATGAAGGAACTAAATTTATCTTCTCTAAATAAGTCAGAATGTCATTTCAAGAGAGTGCAAAATTAACTCCAAGTGGCAGTTCCAGCTTGTCTCAGGAACACAAAAGAGCAGTGAAGTTTGAGATAGGCAGACAGAGGATTCCTCCTGTACCTTTGGTCCCAGGTCCCACGGGAAAATAGTTTGCTTTAGAAAGAGGGTTTCTCAAAACAGCATGATTGAGAACCTAGTGTTATTCACCTCCTTTTCCAGGGACAGAGTGCACCTAACATGGCCTTACATTTGCCTGTGGTGTGACAAATCTGATCAAAAAGGCATAAAACTAGAAAAAGGGGCAGGTAGGAGGAAGACTAACTCAAAAAATATTTTCTAGTCTTGGTAACCTAGACAGTAATCAATTCATTAAGGGGGAAAGTAGAAAACAACATCAGAAATTCATAGAAGACAGTATTCAACAAGAAAATCAACAACAAAACCCAGAGATTAAGCCTCAGATGCCTAAATATACATTCACAAATAATAAACAGGATTATCTACAGATTCTAATGTGAGGAGAAAAATGTATCCCATAAGCATCACTCAGACTTAGTTGGATAGAACTTATGACAAAAATATGCCTCCCATTCAAAAGGATCAGCTTGGGTAATGGTGGCGTGGAGGTGGGGGTAGAGTATCATCACATATTACAAAGGCAATCTTTCTGAACCTGTTTCTTCATCTGTAAAATAAGGGAGTTGGACTCAGAGGTGGGGAACCTGAAGCTTTGAAACCACATGTGGCCTCAAGGCCGCAGGTTCCTCATAAATTCTAATCTCTGATCTCAAGATCCTTAGATAGCTTTGTATGAGGAAATCTAAAAGTTAGGGTAAGGAAACATTTAAGAGAGGACTAGCTGTGATACCAGCTGTGATACTGTTGTTGGAGTGTAGTATAACATACTTGGAAAGAAGGAGAAATTACAGATAATAAGGCTGATAAGGAGGCCTGGTATTAAAGGAGACTTTCAGGTATTTTGAAATCTCCTGAAATTTCTCTCTGTCTCTTTGTGTCTCTCGCGTTTGCCATCTCTCTTTCTTGCTGTCTCTTTCTCTCTCCCTCCAAATTAGAGTAATGGATCAATTTAGAACTTGCCTTAGTA
Organism: Pseudochirops cupreus; assembly: GCA_028627135.1. NCBI lineage: Eukaryota > Metazoa > Chordata > Mammalia > Diprotodontia > Pseudocheiridae > Pseudochirops > Pseudochirops cupreus. The sequence goes on from CM053581.1 coordinate 287,921,582, forward strand.
ACGATTTTATCTTTCAAAAAGTGGAGGAAGCTCCAGGGAGAACTGCTATTCTGGATCTGTTTATGACTAATAAGGAGAAATTTATTGCTGTTAGAGGAACAACAGGAATTTGGAGGGGGGGAAGGAGGGAAATGACAAACTCCATAACAGTGTTTTTTGTTTTGTGTTTTTTTATAGAAGATGAGGAAAGTTGAGCACTGTCTACCATGCACCCTAGATTTGGGGGGAGATCAATTTTCAATGAATATTGAACCTTCTTGCATTATGTGAGTTTTTAGAAAGACAAACTGAGACATAGAACATTTACTAAACAGCTGCTCTGGGCCAGGCACTGTGCTAAGCACTCAGGATATTAGTCCTGATCTCAAGGGACACAAATTCTAAGGGGGAAGACAACACAAAGAGGAGTCAGAAAGGGGGTTGGGTACACATGACATGGCATGAAGTTTGTAAGGAAATGATGTGAAAACATGGGCACCCAGCAAGACAAGGCAAAATCTGGCCTCTCAAGGACTGAGAGATCCAGGGGTAGAGCCAGGTTAAAAGTGGGGAGGATATTGAGGTGATGGTTCCATTAGAGGTAACATGGCTAGAGAGGGTAACGATTTAATACCTGAACTTTAGTTTCACAATCAGAAAAATAAGAGAAAATTATTTGATACCTTCTAAGATCCCTTCCAGTTCCAAATCTTTACTTCCATTTTCCTAATAGGCTACAAGGGAAGCTGGACCAGGAGGTATGGAAAGTTCTCAAGAACAAGATTTTGGAGACACAAACAGAAAACGGTTTTGATAAGGAAGAAAATGAGCTGACTCAAAAGTATGATGTGGATTTCAGGAGATTCATCAATCATCAAGTAAACCACATGGAAGGAAGTGCAGGTAATGGAGTATAAAATTATGACAGCACATTTCTTTGCCATAATAAAAAAGCAGAATTGTAACTATTTTTGTAAATTGAAATTATTTCTTCTTTCTTTTGTCTCTTCAAGGTATAGACCTTGTGGCATTGTTGTGTGAAAGGGTATGCACAGTTCAGTAGCTTTGGGAAACAGGTTCAAAGAATGACTGAACAAAACCACAATGTCATCAAAAGCAAATTTATGCATCTGTTTTCTTGAACCCCTCCAACATTTGACTTTCATTTTTCTCAACTTTGTCATTCTGATGGGAATTCTATTGTGTTATAACAAATTATGAAAAGGAATGTTTCAAAGAAACCTGGGAAGATTTGTGTGAATTAATGCAAAATAAAGTGAACAAAACAAGAAAAGTTTCTACTATAACAACAACATTGTAAAAATGAATAACATTGAAAGACTTAAGAACTGAAATCAGCACAATGACCAACCATGATTGGAGGACCAAAGATGAAGAATAACACTCATCTTCTGACAGAAAGGTTATCCTATAAGCATCATAAGACATACACTTTTGAATGTAGTCCAATGCGGGGATTTGATTCCTCTACACATATTTTTTGCAAGAGTTTTCTTTCTGTTTTTAGTTGTTAATGCATGTGGAGGAGTTGGAAGGGAAAGAAAACCAAGGTTTACAAATTGAAAAAAAGTCACAGAATAATTTAAGAAAGTATCATAATAAAGTTCAGAATGATCTGAGTACAAAGACAACAATAAAAGGGGGAAGGGCATATTTTGTGTGTTTAGGAAAAGAAGAGAAACAAGGAAGACATGGAGCTTTTTTCAGGATGGAGATGATAGTAATATACAATGGTGAAAAGGTAGAAGTACTCTACTTTTATCCTGTTTTCTTTTCCTGGAAAAGAAAAGGATGTTTGGATTAGAATGGATAGCAGGAAAGCAGTTAATTGGGAGCTGAAGGCCAAGTGAGGTTATTATAAAAGACCATTTAACTGCCTTCAATGAAGTCATGGTACTAACTCCAGACAAACTACATTCTGTCTTAGTAGAAAATAAAACAGAATTGGTAGATGTGATTGCCAGACTGCTTTTGATGATCTTTGAAAGTTCACAGAAAACAAGAGATGTGACACAAAAATCAGTAAAAGGCTGATGTCTTGATTTAAGTTTTAAAGGAAGACTGTCAGCCAGTCCACTATCAGCCAAGAAGCTTGATTTTTAGGCTTGTTAAAATTCTATATTAATATATAATTTGTAAATACTTAGAAAAGGGGATAGTAATTACCAAAAAGTCAAGAAGGACTCATCAATTACCTGTCATGCCAAACAATCATTATTGATATTTTGGAAGGGGTAACCAGAAGCAAACTGGGGAATAGTACAAACATAATACATTAGGAATCCAGCAAAGCATTTTACAAAATCTCTCATGTTATTCTTGTGGAAAAGGTGGCAATATGTGGGCAATCTGATAAACCATGTAGGTGGATTCAGAACTGGTTGAAAGGTCTGACCCCAAGAGATGACACATTAATATTGGTAAAAGTTTCTAGAGGACTAGCCCAAGGATCTGTCCATGGTACTATGCTACTTAACATCTTTTTTTTCCCAATTGCATGGATAAAACCATAAAAGGAATGCTTATCAAATTCATAGGCAATACAAAGCTTAAAGGGATAATTAATCCATTAAAGAAAAGTCAAGATTCAAAAATGAGATCAATAATCTGGAATAAAGGGAAAAAATAATACAAGATGCAATTTGATAGTGATGCATATAAAGTTTGATATTTTCTTCCGTAATTATTTTCAGAAATATAGCATGGTTAGATAGAATTTTATGTGAAAAAATGATTTGGGAGTGTCAGTGGTCTCCAAGATAATTATGTGCAAACAATATTAAAAGGATCTTTATTAAAAGTTAATGCTGCGGGGGTGGAGCCAAGATGGCGGCGTAGAAGCAGCAACATATCGCAGCTCTCTCATAGCCACCCCAAAATACCCATAAAATAGGACTCTAAACCAATCCTGGAACTCCAAAACGCACACAAAGCTACTTCCCACTAAAGTCAGCTCAGCTACGAGGAACCATACCAGCACTGCGAACCGAAAACCAGCCTGGCCTGAAGCCGCAGCTGTGCCCTGGGGGGCGGCTGGACGGGAGGAGCTGAGAAGCTTCAGGTGAGCGGATTAGCAGCAGCAGCTGCGAGTGGGATTTGTGAAAGGGGGAGATAAGCAGTCCGGCCAGAAGGCCTCCAGAGTGGAAAAGTGAAAGGCAGAGGTTTTCCACCCGCCTCGGCTTTGCAGCTTCCCGCCTGCGGCCTGCAGGCAGCAGGGGGACTGAGCGATTGGTCACAGCCAGAGCTCTCGCGTTGAGTGGCTTGGATCCGGATCGCCGTCTTGGGCCTCGGTCTTGGAGTCTTTATTATCCTGTCTGCCAGAAGCATATAGAAAGAGTTCCCAGCCTCTCCCTAAGAGCTACGGCAGCCGGGAGGACCTCAGCGATTTGGGACAGAGCTTTCCCTTCTGGAAGCAGAACCCCACAGAGATTTAA
>CM053581.1:287925515-287941196 GCA_028627135.1 Pseudochirops cupreus
CCTACCAAAAAGTGACATAGGAGAGAATAGACTGGGGGAGGGGGGAAACACTGGGATGGCTGTTTTGGGGTGGTGGGCGGGGGAAAGACGGGGAGAAAATATGTAACTCAAAAAAAATTTTAATAAAAAAAATATTTAAAAAAAAATAAAAGTTAATGCTGCCATAAGCTTCTTTAAAAGAAGCATGGTTTCTAGAACAAGTGATATCCTCCCTGTATCCTGCCAGATCAAGTCCTACATAGAATATTATGTTCAGTTCTAGGTACTATTTTTTTCCAAAGAATATAGACAAGGTAGGGTGCATCCACCAGGAGATGACAGGAATTGTGAGAGCATTGGTGACTAGATCATATGAGAATTAATTGAGAGAACAAGATAGTGAGATTAGAGGAGAGTAAATCTGAGTATACATGACAATGATCTTCAAATTTTTCAAGATTTGTTTTGTTGTAAGAGGTATTATATTTGTTCTCCTTTGGCCCAGAGGACAGATCTCGGAGCAAGGACGAGAGAAACACTACAGAAAAGATTTCATTTTGATATAATTAAAGTCTTCCCAACAATTTCAGACTTCTCCAAAAGTGGCATGGCCAGGCCGCTGTAGTGGGTTTCTCCCTCACTAGAATTCTTCAAAGACTGGATGTCCACTTGTTAGGTTTATAATAATGAAAGTGAACTTCAATGTTGGAGAAGGGCTGCTCTCTTCACAGTGAAAGGGGTGAAAAAAAAAAGAAATTGCTCATTCAAGTGAAAGATTCACAGTAGGTTCAGTCAAACAGAATTAATAACTCAGAGTGCACTTTATAGTAACAAAGCACTCTATAAATTTCTGCATTTGGCCCTCACAAATCTGTGAGTCGGAGAGTACAAGCATTATCATCCCCATTTTGCAAACATACAGACAAAGGCATTCAAAGAGGCTAAATATCATGTCCAAGGTCACACAGCTAATAAGTGAAAGAGTCAAAGATAAATCTCAGTTATTCTGATTCTTGGGTCAATGCTCTTTACAGTGTACAGCATTTACTCTGAAATGTGCTGCAAGTCTGTACCCATAGGCAAAATTCTTACTCATGTGGCCTCAGCATGCTATGAGGCCCTACAAATGGAGCTATTCTCTCAAGAGTTGTGGCATGGATACTTCTAGGGGCAGCAGGAACTGGGAATCCAGAATTTAAACTTAGAACATTAGATGTACCCCGTATTGTTTTTCCCTTCTCAACATCTAACAAGCTATTTTCAGAGTTAAAAGCTAATCTCTGAGGCATATTAATGTAGAGTCAGACTCAACCCCAACATGAGCACATGGGAAATGAGACTGTTATCCCAGGGAGCTTCTGCCCAAGCACTTAACTAGAATTTGAATTCATTGAATAGCCTGTTTCTCTGCATCTCCACAGGAGAATGATAGAGGAGCGTAATCACCCTAACCATCTGTCTAATTTTGATATTTTATGAAATTTCCACATATTTTATGAAATTTCCCAAGAGTGACTGGCTTTTAATTAGTCATGAAACCAGCTGGGACCTGTAAATCTTTCCTTCACTATTACTGCAGAGGCTAATTACATGGAAGATGCCAATTATGACCCCTTGTGAGTAGGGATATTTTTCCACTTATTTTATTCCACCTCAGTTATGGGGAAATTTATGAGGAATCATAAAATATGAACTGGAGCAGTCTCAAGTCCCTGAAATCTGTTGTCATGCATGTCTAACTCCTGGATGGATCTTGTATAAGTGCTTCCAACCAGATGGATATAAGTTCACTTCACCTCTCTAAACCTCCGTTTCCTCATACACAAAATGAAAAGATTAGGTTAGATGGTCTCTATGATTTCTCTCAATTTAAAATGAGTTAGGATTACTTGAAGTCTGGGAGTCTTTTGTGGTGTACCTCACATTATAACAAAGGCAAAAAACAAGACTGAAGGATTTAGGTGGAGGACTGCGTTGTTGTTGTTTAGTCATGTCTGACTCCTTATGACCCTATTCGGAGTTCTCCTGACAAAAATGCTGGAGTAGTTTGCCACTTCGTTCTCCCACTCATTTTACAGATGAGGAAACTGAGGCAAACAGGCTTAGCTCCTAGCATCGCAAAGCTTTTGGCCTGAGCACTCTCTCCGCTACGCTACCTACTGCCCTTGAGGACTGTGTGCCTGAAGTATTTTACTTCTTGCTTTCATTTGTATGGGAAAACAAAAAACTCTTGTGGGCTCACAAACCTTAAGGTACTTGAACTCAGACAGACAGGCAGTCTATTGAAAAAACAAGCTCAAAAGAAAAATATTGAAGTGATGCAGGTTAGCAATACGGATTTAAAAACATTACGAGGAATTTCTAACTGTATATCAGATACTTTAATAGACTGCAATTCAGCCACAAATACTACAGGTTCAAAAACCAGATTAAATGCTTTTCAGTTGTCTTTATTGGGATGTTCACTCCGTATTCCAAGAGAATTTGGTTCTTAGATACGAAGACATCTTTTCTGGAGAGAAAAGTGCCTAGAAATAGAATTCATAGAAACAATGGAACTCCCTCTGCTTCTGGAAAGAAAGCAGCAGAGGTTTTTTTTCCTAGTTTAATGCTAGGCATTTAAAGGACCTGCCTTCCTCACTCATGAATTAAAGCTAAAGCTAAGAGAGAGATGATAGAGTCAATTCCTCTTAGAGTTGTGGTGGGGAAGGACTCCAGCTAAAGTGAGCACAAAAACCAATAGTCATCAGAGACTACACATGTCAAAAGACCAGGAACAATTCAGTGTTGTTACCAGAAGATGTCAACAACCTTGCAACATTAGAGACATGAACTGCCCCTTCTACATATTTGTCCTAGTCACACATGTTCCCTAAGTCTATGCCCTAGTGTATGTGTGCCCTTGCTATGCCCACTTTCTGCTTGTAGGCAGCTCTATGTATGTGCCCTCAGCATCACTTATAGTGGGGAGAATGTATTTTTGTATGCGTTTCTGGGAGAATATCCTTCAGATAAAGGGAGGAAAGGTCTATTGCTCATTTTCCTACTATGCCATTTCATTAAATGCCTCTGTTTTGAATTGATTATCTCTTCAGCTAACTGATAAAAGTAAACACATTGGTGGGGAATTGTGGATTTAGATCCATAAAGTACCTTGTATGTAGGAGAGTGTGTCAGGGGGTGGGGGATGACGCGTGAGTAATGATGGTTTCAGGCGCTTCCATGATCTATTTTTAAAAATTATTCATCAAAGTATGCATGCATTCAGTCAGCAAATACCAATTTAACACATTGTCTATTTCTGGATCCTGCCCACTATCTGCCCTCTCTGTTTTTCCCAGAGTCATGAACACTACTAGACAAAGTTGTACATTTCTATAGAATAATATGTCTCCACTGGGCCCTTCCTATGATCAGCTCTCCATCACGCTCCCTATAGCAGCTACTTCAAGCCTTTTCTTTTCTTCTTAAACCACTTATGCCACCACCACCCTCCTCCCTGTTGGCGCTCTCATCTCACACTAAATTTGAAAAAAGAGTAAATCTCTCCTTAGATTATCTCCAGCATCATCTGACATGCTCTCTTCTTTGCCCCAGCATTGGCGAATAAGCTAACCCTTTTATTTGCCAACTCTATCTCCTCTCTATTTGTCCTTGATCTCATCCCACTCCATCCTCTCCCTCTTCCTCCTGCAACTTACTACTCTCTACTCTCTAGGTTTTAGGGATGTTGTTGTGCCATGGCTCTCTTCCTCTCTGTCATATTGATCTTTTTCTATCTCCTTTGCAGGTTCATTATCTATATCCTACCATCTTTGTGTTGGTGTACACTAGGACTTTGTCCTGAACCCTTTCTTCTCTCACTGCATTTTTTCTTGGTGATCTCATGAATTCCCATGGCTTAAACCATCATGTCTTGGCAGATATCTCCTAAATTGGTAGGGCTCCTTCTCTCCCCTTTTCTCCCCCTCTCCAGTTTCTCCTTTCCAAATGCCTGCTTGACATTTTCACCTTAAAGTTCCATAGACATTTTAAACTCAAAAAGTTTCAAATACAACTTATCTTTTCCCTAAACCCAATGCTTCCCCTACCTTTCTTATTTTTTGCGGTCACAATTCTTCCAGTTACCTGGCTTCATGATATTGGAGTCATCCTCAATTTTTCCAATTTACTCCACATAATCAATGATCAAATCCTGTTTGCTCCACCTCCTCAACTTCTCATGCACCTGCCATGCCCCCCTTCTCTCTGCTCACACTCAAGGCACTCTATTGCAAGCCCTCATTGTCTCTTGCCTGGATCATTGTAACAGTCTCCTTGAATTCTAGCTGTTTTTGCCAATCTCTCCTGTGCTCAGGTACCAAATGAATAATCCTAAAGTATAGGAATGACCTCATTACTCTTTTGCTCAAGGAACTTCAGTGACTCCCCATCGCCTACCATTTCAGAATGATTAGAGATTACTTCCATTCAAATAGTTTATTACTTACCAACTTGGCACCTACAGGTAGCTAGGTGATACATTGAATAGATTAGCCATGTCTGGAGTCAGGAAATCCTGAGTTCAAAGCCTTCCTCATATATTGGCTCTGTGACCCTAAGCAAGTAATTTAACCTCTGTTTTCCCATCTATAAAATGGGGATAATAGCAGCTACCTCATAGGGTGGTTGTGAGGATTAAATGAGATAATACTTGTAAAGCACTTAGCACAGTGCCTGGAATATAATAAGCTGTGTAAATGTGAGCAACTGCCAATTTGCTTTTGTACAAACCATATAATGTATGCCCTCCTTGCCTTTCTCTCTTCAAATTCAAGACTTCCTTCACAGTTGAGTTCATATATGTAGAAATGTATTGCTAGGAATCCTTAAGACTAATTTTAACAACTCACAGTTTTGCCATCGGTTGGCCCTTTATTGTCCTCCTTCACCATTCTATCCTAGATTCTATGAATTAACACAGGAAAGAAACTTAGTATTATTGAGTCCAATTCTCTCACTTTTACAGAAGGGGAAACTGAAGCACGGAAAGGGGAAATGTTTTGTCTAAGGACCTATAGGTGGTAAGTAGCAGATTCAGGATATGAGCCCAGGTTCTCTGACCCCAAACCCAGTGTTTGTTGTTATATCCTAATACCTATGGTTGGCGGGAGATCCTTTTTCTGCCTGCAGGACTTTCCTCAAAATCTTTGTCACTATGAGGGGAGAGGGTGTTTCCCCCTGCTCTTTCTAGTACTTCCCTCTCTACATCCAGCAGGTCATTAAATGAGATTGATAAATAGGTGGCAAGGAAACCTAGTTAGATGACATTCCTATCCCCTTCTGAGTTGTCCTGATGATTCAATCATAATAAGATAATGTTAGAGGATTTAGAACTGGAAGGAACCTCAGATGTTGTTGTGCCATCTGTTTATCATACAGGTGATTGGACACCTCAGCCTTCTCATTTGAAATCTGCCATTTCCCAGTTTTATTTGGATTCAACTGTAAAATGAATAGATTCACTTTTGCATAGAATCATCTAGTGCTTTAGGCAGATAACTCCACATCAGAATGACACTGGCCTACCTTTCACCCAATTCTTTTTGTTTTTTATACCACTTTCTCTGATCCCAATGTCCTTACAGTCTAGGATATGCCTATTCCCTGAGAACTACTTGGGTGCCTTAAGATATGACAAGATAGCTCAAAATAAAGTCAGATTTCTGAATGAGTCATTATCTGTCAGAAGACCTAGATTGGAATCACATCTCTGATATTTATTATTGGCTGTGACCAGGTTTTTGTTTTTGTTTTTCCCCTAGGCCTCAGCTTATTTACCTAGAGAATAAGGGTGGACTACAATACTGCTAAGTTCCCTTCCAACACTGGCATTCTGCTTATAGTATAAAACTATATTATTTATCATAAGACACAGGATGAGGGAATCTCTTAAATGAAGCCTCCAGATGATTGTATATTTATTTGTAAAGTACAAAATAGGACATTGGAGAGGCCAGGTGGATGTTGTTAGCCCAGTTTTAGAAATGCGTGGTATGAGATTGTATACAGGGTGTACATCCTGAAGGTGTTTAACCCATGGGGAGTCAAACTTAAGTTCTTCACTGCCAACCTACTTTACTTACAGTGTTAATAAGACTACAAGGCAAGGTGGCCCTAGAAAGTATAAAAAGTTGTAACTCCTCACATAAAAATATTTGTACATATAATTCAGTTCAGTCCACTCCCATCTTCCCCTCTCCCCCAACCTTTTTATGTGTCTTTCAGTGTCTTTTTAAAAAATATATATTTTCCCCATTACATGTAAAAACAAATTTAAACAATTTTTTAAAGTTTTGAGTTCCAAATCCTCCCTCTCTCCCTCTCTCTGCTTACCCTCTCCAGGAGGGGGAAAAAAATCTGATATGGGTTATACGTATGCAATCACGTAAAATGTTTCTAAGTTGGTCGTTTTGTCTTGTAGCATTTTCTAACCCCCATTCATGGTAAGTGGAAAGGAGAATAAAATAAGCATTTGCTAAATGCCTATCACATGCCAAGTACTGTTCTAAGTTCCATCATAAGCAATTATTTGATTTTAGAAAGAAGAAAACAGAAAGCACTAACAGGAAGAAGGATCAGGAAAGGCTTTCTTTCCTTTGGAAGTGACTGCAAAGAAGGTCAAGTAAATATTCCAAAAGGGAGCAATAAGGAGGGAATGCATTCTATAGTCAACTCAAAAGCATGGTGGCAAAAGATGAAGTGTAAAGTTGGTAAATGGTAATTTGCTCAGTTTATATGGAGCATATAGGGAAGTAAGAGAAAAGAGGACAAGGATATAATAACATCTATCAGTCATCCTGGGTGCTTACCTTATGGAAGCACACTTGGATAATCAATCTGATTTTACAGATGAGAAAACTGAGACCCACAGAAATTAAGTCACTTGCAAAAGGTCATTGTAACAACAACCACACTGGCATACCCAGCATGGCTGTTATCACAGGTTCTTTGATCTGTTTTTCTAAAGGAAAGCAACTTTAAAAGGGTCAACAATCTTACTTTAATTTTACATATATATATATATATATATATATATATATATATATATATATATATATTTCACTTGGTTCAGGGGTAAAGACAGCACACTGAAAATACAAAAAGAAATTACAAGAAGAAATTGCAAGCAGAGAAAAAAACACAGATAAACAGGGCTTCTAATCATCTGAGGAATTAGTACAGATCAACAGACAGATTCAACTGTCTGACTGTAGCAATACATACATAGTTACCTCAAAGAGAAGCACCAACATCTGGGTTTTCAAAACTTGGGGTGGGGGTGGGGGGCACTCCTTAACAACTACCCAGAGTCTTGTCTGGCCAGATCATGGGAACATTCTTCCAATGAGTGAGCTCCAAAGCAAAATGCTAACCTCAGGGTATATATAGATTTCTCAGAGCCAGAGGGCATCACAACCCAGGGCCCCAGCGCCTAATTAGAAATTAGCAAAAGGTATGAAAGCCTTCCTTACAAGCAAGCCTCCCCCAATCAAATGTCCCTTAGTGGACTCCATGTGAGGCCTATTAATGGGCAGAGAAGACCTTCAATTTCCATTAACATTACAGTCACATGATAAGTAACAGAGCTGGGCCTGGAAGTCAAATCTTCTGATTCTGAATCACATGATCCTTCCACTATGCCATGTTGGGCACTTTTTTCTCCTAGCATAAAAGCTGGCCAATATAGTGGAAATAGCCCTAGACTTGAACATCAATAAACGTAGGTTCAAGTTGTCACTTCCTCTCTGTGTAACTGGGAATATCATTTTAACCTCTCTGAGGTCCAGTTTCCTCATTCATAAAATGGGGATGATATGTTGTAATGGTAATGGGATTTGAAGATCTTCCATGCCTCTTGAACTTGCTGATGTAGCAGGAAGGGGTGGGGCTGGGCTGGAGCCAGCACAGTGAAAGCAGTGGTGGCAGCCTGGATTTCTTCTGAGAGCCAGCCAGAAATTCTGCTGGGGACTTCTGTTGAGGACTTCTGCTGGGATGGGAACTTGGCAGGGGGGGGAGGAGTGGTTGCTGCTGGGAGTGAGCTGCTGCGTGGAGGCTGAGCAGTTACCCAGTTACCTTAAGTGAGGAGTGATGGATCTTTGCCTGAGGGAGCCTGTTTTGATTTGAAGGCTTAAGAATGTGGGTGTTTACTGCATTCACTATGTGCACCAACCCCGTGGCTATTGTGATAGCTTTGACTTTCTGGTTTTGGGACTCAGCTTTCTGGTATTAGAATAAATGTTCTGGCTATATCCCCCATGTAGAGAGCCTGTTACATTTTGTGATTAATAACTATACCAGCATATTTATAGTCACTGTAGGCATTATGAATATTGCATTGTTGTTACATATGCTTTCATTTCCTACCTCAAAGGGTTTTTTTGAAGATCAAATATGATGACATATACCAAGGGCTCTCTTATTAGAAAAAACACTATTAGTCCCAGCTCCTCTTCAGTCTAGTGGTCTCTCCAGAATCAGAGACTTAAAGAACATCATAAAGCTTTGACACCAAAGTCATTTGCTTGGTGCTGCCTCTCACATTGTTGGATTCTTTTTGTATGTTTTATTGTATATTTATTTATTTGGTTAAATATTTTCCAATTACATTTTAATCTGGTTCTGGCTACACCTAAGAGTGTTGCAGGTCACAGTGAGACCTGATTGCTGCTTGTTTGATATCTCTTGTATTAGGATATTATTAAAGAGATTTTAGTCCAGAAAAGGAGGTAGTTGAGTCATATAGTGATAGCAAGCGAGAAATGCAGGAAAGCTAATGTATTTCTCATGGGGAATGAATACCATTAAATTAGGACAGAGGAGAACCATCTCCTACCCCTTATCATAATCACATCTTTTTACTTGGAGAGCTGCACCCAAGAGCAAGCAGGAGGCTGATCCTTTTCTGTTTAATTTGATATAGCACCCATACTCCTGCTTCTGCCACAGGGGGGCAAAGAAGTTCATAATCCCCCTCAAATGCCATGATTTGCTTTGTCCTTGGGGTTCCCAGAAATTTCCAGGGGGACTCTGACTGAATATATTGCACAAATCCATGAGATACAAGATTCAAATATTTGCATAAGACTCTCCTTGCTGGTGGGAGCTAGTTGGTGCACTGGATAGAGTGTCCAGGCCCAAGTCAGGAAGACTTGAGTTCAAATCCAGTCTCAGATACTAATCACGTGACCCTGGGCAAGTCACTTAACCCTGTTTGCCTCAGTTTCCTCATCTATAAAATGTGCTAGAGAGGGAAATGGCAAACAAATCCAGTAATCAAGAAAACTTCAAAAGGGATCACAAAGAGTCAGATATAACTGAAAAACAACTACACAACAACAGCTCCTCAGTGGTAGAGAAAAAGATGACACAATACTTCATTCCTACAGAAGTTCTGGGGAGAAGAGACATTCTTCCTTCCTTCTTTGAGAGAAGACATACAAGGTTCTAGACTTTAATAGGGAATCATGTAGAAAGAACAGAATTTGGAAAACAGATCTGCAGGGGAAAGCTAGCTCTTCTATTTTTCAGCTTGCCTCTCCAGAGATTTCAGGGGATTTCCTCTTGAGAGAGATTGGAGCCTTTTTTCTCTTAGGTAAACTGAGATGCCTGGTGGTAGAGCTCATTCATTTTATATATTTTCTTATATATTCCAACCTGTATAACTTCTCTAGACTTTATCTACTATCTTCTCGGATAAATAAGTTGACTTATTAATGATTTCCAATGGTTGTTGTTATTATTACTGTTGTGTATGTAACTAGTATTTGATGAGAAGTCAAGCCCATGGGTATAAGTTTGGGGTTTCTCTTCCCCTTTAAGGGAGAGCAACCAGGAAAGCAATTTGAACCTGGAAAAAAAATCAGTCCTCTAGACCAGTAATATTTAGAGGGGCAAACAGATATAATTACAATCTGATACTGTTTTCAGAGGAGAAATTGTACAGACAGCCTAGTGACCCCTTTTCCTGTTCTTCACTCATCAGGAATTGGCTCCCTTAGAGAAGGGTGGATAATATTCCAAGGATATCTATTCATGCCTACCATGAGTTGCATTAAGGCAACCTACATGGACATACATAACCTACATAGGAAACACATTTTACATCCACATTATCAACAATTTTTTCAAATCTACTATATGCAGAGGAGGGGGAAAACACATCATCCCTGCCTCTGTAATAAACACTTTGTAAATATTATGTAAACACAGGTTAGTTATAGAAGAAGGATAAGACAAATGCAGATTCAACTCAGGTCAACTCTACAAATATTTATTAAGCAAGCCATTATTATACAAGTCATTGTGCTAAGAACAGGAATTTAAAAATGAAAATCTTGCCCATTCATTCCCTTTGTCTCAACCTCCCCCCCTCCCCCCACCCCATACACACACACCTTCTCTCCTTAATTTTAAGCTGGAGCACTTAGTCTGAACCTCTCCTTTGCCTCTACCTTGTGTTATGATTCTCTCACTAGACTGCAAGCTCTTTAAGGGAATGGATTATATTGTTTTTTACCAATGTGACCTTGTGACCAAGCCCATGGACTTTAACAGAGTTAGCACAGAATAATCGTTCATTGAATTGAAGGGTGTTAAACTCAAATAGAAATGGATCCCTGCCACCCTGGGTTGACTTGGAAAACCACAAATTAACATTATCTACATTGTATCATATTTTTATTTATTTTATTAAATATTTCCCAATAACATTTTAATCTGGCTCAGGCCTCACTCCCTGGGGACTGCTAATGGGCTCTAGCTGTGAATCAGAGATCTCTGTTCTAGAGTACTTCACACTCCTCACAAAGCTAGCACAAGGATTCTCTAGAGTCATGAGAAAGCCCAGTTCTAGAACTATCATAAATTCAAAGGATAATCATTTGAGGAAACTGGTAGTGTTGGAGGAACAAGTAAACCTCATCCCCAGATTATTTCAAGGTGGAGGCCTCTCCAGTGCAATAACGCTCTCCACCTATGGTCCCAGTTTTCATGAACTCCCATTTGTAACTTGCTGGTTCAGGGCATGTCTCCCCTTTGCCTCTCCTTCAGTGACAGTTCAAATGGCATCTTTTTTATATCGCAATGCTTACAATTTAATCACAAATAATTGCTTCTTAGCAGGAGAAATATTTTAAATCTCTCAGATTCCATCTTTCAAATCAAAAACAGTTCAGTGAATCATTAAACAAGTCAGCCTAATAGGCACTTTACAAGTTCAAAAACACCTCTCTCTTACATGTCTCTCCCAGTTACTTTTGTCTTTTGTAGATCCTTAATGAAAATCATTTTTTCTCACTTTGTCATTCGATGATATGTCGCATTGATAGATATTCAAGGAACTGAGCTGTTCTCATTTATTAAGAACCCATTTTGTACAAACACAGGAATACAGAGACAACAGTGACATTTTACTCCACCCTGGGTCAGACAACCAGTTCTGGGTAAGAATGACATGAATTTCTAAAAGAGTACAACCAAGATGTCAAAAGAGAAAGATTTTATGCAATAAGATGATAGGCCGAAAAGAGATTGGATATTTAGCCTAAAGAAGGGATGTCTTAGGGATAGTTCATGTATCTAAAGGGCCGCCATGAAGAAGATTAGAATTGTTTGTCTTGGCTCCAGAAGGCAAAAGTAGGAGTAAGGGGCAGAAGTTGCAATGAATGCAAGTGTAAAGGCTTGGTGTAAAGAAAACCTTTTTAATATTAGAGCATCCAAAAGTAGAATAGATTAAAAAGGAATATGTTTTTCCTCATGGGAGAGTGTCAAGAGAAAGCTAGATGACCACTTGTCAAAGGTATTATAAAAGGAAGTCTTTTGAGGATATAGGCAGGACTGAAATATGTGATTTCTGCAATTACATTTTGAAGAGTGTAAATTCAACCTAATGGGACATGAGCAAAAATCTGTAAACACACAAAAAAGTGTGTTTTTCTAATTTACAGAAAGCAGTTCCAATAAATTCCACAGAACAAGACTAACCAATTCCCAGGATACCAAGACATTAGGAAGAGTATCCAGGTATGACCAGCTACTATTTCTGTTCAGCTTATTACCTTCTTTCTTGGCTTTCTTAGATGTTTAGTTTTATTCTTCTTCCTAGTGTTAAAAGTAAATAACTGCATACATCTATGCCATCTGTTTTTGGATTTCATCACAACTCAGCAAGAAAGGGAAGAAAGAAGAAATTTTCAGTGGAAGCTGTGCCGGAATCTGATTGGAGACATGTGCAACCCCCTTATGCTAATAGGACTGGTACTGTTACCTATCAAGTGGGGCAAGAAGAGAGGGGTAGCCAACATTGGCTTTATGCATCAAATTCGTACTAGTGTTGAATGGAACATGAAACTACTGGGCTGATCATGAAATTGGCCAAATTTGTCCTTTATTAGAAAAAGTCAGATACCTGGTCAGATAAAGTGTCTAGTATTTAAACTTACTTATACCCTCCCTTCTTTCCTTCTTTCATTTCTTCCTTCCTCCCTCCCTCCCTCCCTTCTTTCCTTCGTCCTTCTCTCCCTCTCTTCCTTCCTTCCTTCCTTCCTCTCATAAATCTCTATTAAAGCTCTATGCTAGACCCCTCAGGGAATGCAAAGAAAAATCAAATACTAACCTTTTTCTCAAGGAGGTTACTTAGTAGGGGCAGATAAAAGTCATATTTAAATAACCCTAACCCCAAACAGATTATCATAAGTACATGCTAAGTCAATAAGGAACAAAGAGGTCTCTTCCAACTCTAAATCTATGATTCTCTGACTTTAAGGAGAACACAGCCAGGAAAGGAAAAGCTGCTATACCTTCATATCTCTGTCGCTCATTTTTCTTTTTTTAACAGCTGAGGTACATTTCAATATCTTTTCCCTGACTTGAGTAGCTTATCTCCCCCACCTCCCTTCCCCCCCCCCTTTTCTTGCTCCATTTCTCTTATTGAGCTTAAGTTTCAAAGATTTGTTTCTCTCTGCTGTACATTTCCCCTCCTACAGGCAGCCACCCACCTACCCCCTCTCCCTCCAAAGAGGCTTTTAAAGCTAATTAACTGAATTCTCTGATAGAGCCCGACAACCTAAGGAAGCAAGACCAGGTGACTTTGCCCTATTTTTAGCACTTGTGATTTAAGGGGCTAGGCTTTTTTTTTTAAACTGTTGGCTTCCTGCAATCATTGCTTAACACCAGAATCACAATCAATGTGTGTGTGTGTGTGGGGGGGGGGAATTTGGAAAGCTCTCAATAAAACAGGTTAGTTAAGTAATTGGATCTCCTTTCTCATGGCAAGCTTTAACCACTCTTTCCATTGCAAAGTCAATGTATTGCACTTCCACATGAGGGACTGATAAGTCAGATTGTGGGACTTTAGTCCCTGCTACTACTACATGAGCAACTGGTCCTGGAACACAGGAGAGGTGCCTACTCACAACATGATTAAGGGTGGAAAAAAATGCCTCCATCAAATTGTATATCATGCCTAGAATCTCACCATCTGAAATTCATTCCTTTTGGACTAAGGCATTATTTCCCCCATTAAGATGTGAACGATCCTCTCAGGGACAAGGGAACTTAAACTTAATTCAACTCCATTTTACAGGTGAGAGGAAAATGCAAAGGCACCAAGCTATATTTCTTTTTAAAACATTTTTTCAGGAGTCAAAGAGCTTGGGTTCAAATCCTGCCTCTGAAGCCATGTGAACTTGGGCTGCTTATAACTTCTGAGCTTCAGTTTCAATATTTATGGGGCAGCTAGGTGTCACAGTGGATAGAACTCTGGCCCTGGAGTTAGGAACACCTGAGTTCCAATTTGACCTGAGACATTAGCTGTGTGACCCAGGGCAAGTCACTTTACCCTGTTTCCCTTAGTTTCTTCCTCTGTAAAATGAGCTGGAGAAAGAAATGGCAAACCACTCCAGTATCTTTACCAAGAAAACCCCAGAGAGGGACACAACTGAGATTCCTGAACATTCCATACCTATAAAATAAGAGGGTTAGAGTAGATCGACTCTATGATCCCTTCTGGTTCTAGATCTGGGGTCTTATGATGCTCAGACAAGTGAAGTTACTTGTCTAAGCCTTGTTAAGATTTGGGGTGTATTAGGTTCTCACCTGACTTCCTCTCCCTATCTCTGAAAGACTGAGAAGGTAGTAGAAATTCTGAACACGCTTATGCTCATTTTTTCCCCTGGAAAAACTGGTCTTTGGTTGCCTGCCCCCAGTACCTTTTGAGGGGTAGTTTTTGATTGGGTGCAGTGGCACTTCACAGCATCCAAGTATATGAATAATAACTAATAATAACAGCGACAACAACCAACTTTATACAGAGCTCACTATGTTCCTCCACTGTGCTAAGGGCTTCACAGTTATCTCATCTGATCCTCACAATAATCCTTGGAGGAAGATGTTATTATTATCCTGATTTTATAGATGAAGAAACCAAGTCAGAGGTAAATGACTTGTCCTAGATTTACACACTTGGTAAGTGTCTGAGGTCAAATTAGAACCAAATCCTCCTAGCTCTAGGACAGTTAGGTAGTGCAGCAGATAGAGCACTGGTCCTGGGGTTAGGAGGATTTGAGTTCAAATCCAGCCTCAGACATTTACTAGCTGTGTGACCTTGAGCAAGTCACTTAACCTTTCAGCGTTACTAGGCAGCTCTCTGGGACAGTCAGTTGCTGAGAAGGTACTTGACTGCTTTGGCAGAGTTTCCTCCCCTGTGAGTTCCCTATGCCACTGACTTCACCAGACCCAATGATGCACAAACACATGGCCACATTTATTGGTGTGTATATTTGTCTCTTTGTGAAGAACTTCCTTTGGAAAGGGAGGCAGTATGCTGCGGTGGAAAGAACCCTAAAATAAACGTTAGATAAAGTAGTTTTTAGCTGAGCCTGTAACTTATACAGCATATGATCATGTCTAGGTTTCTTGGCTTTCATCCCTCTAGGCCTCGATTTCTCCTGTATAAATTGAGGAGAATGGACCCTGTCCTCACACTCTCAGAAGTTTGCCTTTAGAATTAAATTAGATGCCTGCAGTTTTAGTACCTTAATGAGAAAGAACAAGTAAGTTTGTCAGCTTAGCAAACTCATTCCATTTTGTTTTAAGCCTCCATTTTATGACTTGGCTGTTGTGAGTAAATCATTTTTCTACATGTTGTCAAAAATAACATAGACACCTGTGTGGTATGATACAGTAAACAACATGTGTGTATTCTTAAGCAACCAATAAACATGTGGACCCTCTGATAAGACAGATCACAATGAGAAAAAAATAGTTGAAACAACTTTATCAGTAATGTTGAAGTATATTACCAATAAAATTATGTTGTAAACAACTTAGGAATACATGAAGTTAAAAGTATAAAAATCCTGTGGAGCCTCCCATCCATCAGTCTGTTCCTTCAACAGGACTAAGGCTGGCTCCTATATTCCTTATATTTAAAACTCCAGCAAACCCATGTTGGCTCAAGAGCAGTGTTGATTGGTTAACAGAAATTTTTCAAGATTGGCCAAAGGAGCACCTCAGAGGGATACACATAACCTGTGGTTGGGCTTCTGTTAAGAAGGAAGCCTAACAAAAAAGCCAGGATGGTAGTTTGTCCATAGATGGTACTGTCTGCACATTTTGGTTAATAAAGTTTGATTTCATGCATTGAGAAATATGTCAAATTAA
>CM053581.1:287941696-287957930 GCA_028627135.1 Pseudochirops cupreus
GTTTCCATCCACTAGTTAACATGAGTAACAAAACTGACAGTACACAGTAGTGTTGTGAGAAGTAATAACAATTCATGCTTTTATGTCACTTTAAGGTTTAGAAAGCATTTTCCTCACGCCAACAATTTCAGGTGCATATCTTCACTCCCATCTTAGGACCAGGAAACAGTCTCAGAGAATTTAAGTGATTTGCTCTAAGTCACCCAGCTAGTAGTGTGAAAACTGGGTATTGGACTCAAGCTTTCAGATTCTAAGATTCCTCTTAGTCCATGGGTAGGGAACCTGTGAGCTTGAGGCCTTCTCGGTTCTTGGATGTGGCCTTTTGATTGAGTCCAAGTTTAACAGAACAAAGCCTTTTTATTAAGGGGATTTGATCTGTGAAGTGTGGATTTAGTCAAAGGGCCACTCTTGAGGAGCTACAGGGTCACATGTGGCCTCAAGACCTCATGTTCCCCACCCCTGTGTCTTATTCTAGAACCATACTGACCCTCTACTAAAATGTGCTATGCAAATCAGCCCATAAATTAATCCAAAGACATTCTATTGCCTTCTAGATACTAAGTAATGTTTTAGGGTAATGAAATGCAAATATAGGAAATCATAAATATTAAATCTTTTGGGAACAACAGTTATTTAATGTCTTAACTGAGATAAAAGGTTGCAGGGACCTTAGCAGCAGCTACAACGAATTTGCTTCTTTTTGTAGCATAAGTCAACCTACTAGCTACATGGGGATCTGCTGCCATCTAGCTGGGCCCACTTCTCCCAAGGGCACCAGGCAGCCCTGGGAGAAGTGCAAATTTTCTCATTGCCTTTACTTCTGCAAATTTCAAAGCTCTTGTCAGGAACTTTCCCTGACTCATTTGCAAGATTTTAGATTATGGTGGAAAGAACATAGACCTCTGGGTCTAGGTCTCTTCTCACATACTTCCTAGCAGTGGGCAAACCACTACATCTTTTGGATTCTTAGTTCCCAGCAAACCAGGAGTTCTTAACCTTTTTGTATGCGAGTCTCGGCCCCTTTGGCAGTCTAGTAAAGCTTGTGTATTCCATCTAAGAATGATCCCTTTTAAATCCATAAAATAAAATGAATAGGACCACAAAGGCAGCCAATTCTATGAAGATATGATTGTCAGTTTGGAGTTCACAGACCCCTGAATTGAAAGTTAACTTCTTTGAAGGGAAGGACTCCTGCATGTATTGTTTGTGCATTTTCAAGGAGCAGAAGATAACAGGAACTAAAGACATGCTTGTTGAATTTAATTGCATCTGTAAAATGTAGATAATAACACTCCCATGAGTATCACATGATTTTTATGAGGAAAGCATTTTATGAATTAGTCAACAAGCATTTAGAAACACAAAGAATGGATCACTTCCAACTCTCTGGGAACCTGCCTTCAGATGACAAAGATGCATACGCAGGACAAATACAAAAATGCAAATAAACACAAAGACGTCAAACACAAGCCACACAGAGAAGGAGGGCACTGGCAGTTGAGAGGACCAGGAAAGACTACACAGAAGACGATGCTTGAGTATTATCCTGTCTCCCCACTTGCCCAGCCCAAAGTCGTAATCATCCAACTGTGCAAATGCAGCTGGAAAGTAAGGATATGGGAACTATGGCTATGGTGAGGAAAGCTCTGGCTTCAGAGGAAGAGAGCCTGGGTTCCAATACTGTTCCTGACCCTGTGAGCCCTCGGGAAAATCACTTAAACTACTTGGGTCTCAGTTTCCTCATCTTATGAAACAATAAGATGATCTCTAAGGTCCCATCCACTTCAAGATCGACGAGCCTTTCTCCTTCCTCTACTTCATCCCCTTATTCCTCTAAATTCTCAAGTCTTATTAACAATGTGAAGCAACATATTCATTGTAAGAAAGTTCAGGGTTTGCACTGTCAATCGCTGTTGATTGCATGTTGATTGGACGACAAGGAGTTTAAATCCACTGAGCAGGTGACCAGCAGTTCTTTCTTGAACACTTTCCTTAGAGAGGTGTGCCTTGGAAAGTGTGCAATAGTATTTTCAGCAGCCAAGTCAGTCAGTCCCTTTTTCTCTCTTTTTTTTTTATACAGAAATAGTTTGTCAGGCAAGCAGCTGAATTTGCCTGTGCATCAGTGTCACTGCCGTCTTCTGCTGAAAAGAAAGGAATTCAAAGGGATCCTTAAGACAGCAGACTGGCAAAGAGAGGGTCTGAACTCAAAATTCCCAACTGCTCAACTCTTTCCAAAGACTCTCTCCCATTGCAAGTAAAGATTTTTTATTGGTAATAATAACTAGCTTCTGTTATGTGTCAAGCACTGTGCCAAGCACATTACAAATGCTATCTCATTTGTTCCTCACAATAACACTATGAGGAAGTTAGTGTTATAATCCCCATTTTACAGTTGAGAAAACTGAGGTAAGCAGAGGTTAAATGACTCACCTGTCCAAGGTCACAAAACTAATAACAGTCTAGATTTATATCATCCTGACTCCAGGTCTAATGGTCTATCCACTAAGCCACCTAACTGCCCCTACAATCCTCATAATTCTATCCTGTGACTAGTACAGTGTTTAGCATATAGTAGGCACTTAATAAATGATTGTTGATAACTTCATTGACTGCCTTTGTATATTGCTGATTTGTCTTTGTCTCATGAGATTCAAGACTAAGGAATGCTCCAGGTAAGTCACTTCCCCTTTGACTTTATCCACACTTTCACTCTCCTTCACTAGCTATGAACATTTAGAGTTTGCTGTAGTTCTGGAGTTTTTGCTTCTCTCCTCTGTGACCTTTAGTGTTCGCTAGTGTTCTTTTCATTTACCTCCTCCACGGGTTTATTCCACTCCTTCCAAAAACAAATTCACACCGGATTAAATTCGAGTCTAGTGTAGACTTCCCACACTTTCCCATCTGCCTGATGACAGGCTTTCACAGATCTGTCAAAGAACCAGAGACACCTGACTATCGTTTTAACTTCAGTACTTTGGAAACTAACAACTACTTGCTGTCTTGTCTTGTCCTTTTATAGTTTCTTCAAAGATATAGGTTTATGAGAGCATCGCAGTTAATGTTTTCAAGAAAATAACATGTTCTGTCTATGTTTGGCATTTGCCACATTTGTAGCATTTCTTTTTTCACTTTGCTTTTGAGGGACTGATTTTAAAGATACAAAGGTGGGAAAGAAGATATTGGATCCTTAAAGATTGGAGTCAATCTGATTTATTAATCATCCTTCCAGAAAAAGACACACATTCATTTCCATTCATTGAAGATATTAGTTGTTCATGGTAGATATAGAAGACTTCAGTCGTGTTATTCACCACTAATCTATCCATTTAAATTGCCTAAAAATACATATAAAAACAGCTGTAGTATGGTAAACTATAACTCCTTGAAAGCAAAGTCAGTTTCCTTCCTTCCTTCCTTCCTTCCTTCCTTCCTTCCTTCCTTCCTTCCTTCATTTCTTCCTTCCTTCCTTCCTTTCTTTTTCTCTTTCTTTCTTTCCTTCTTTCTTTATCCTAGAACAATGCCTGACATATAGAATGCACTTAGTAAAAGTTTGTAATTATTTTTTCTAATGAGATTATGTATGAAAGTGTTTCAAAAACCTTAAACCATCATATCAATACTATCTATCCTTGTTATTATTATTACTGGGAATAATAGTAGTAGAGGTAGTATAATACCCACTAGTTACATAACACTTTCTACACATTATTATCCCTACTTTATAGATGAAGAAACTGGGGCTCTTACAGACAAAGCTACTTGCCCAAGGAAACATAGGATGGCAGAACCAGTGCTTAAATTCAGGTCCAAATGATTCTTGGTTTAATACCTTTTCTATTAAGTCATGCGGTCACAGATAAGTTGCTGTACCATAAAGGCTAGAGAGTCTGGGTCCCTCAATCTCAATCTTTGAACTAGACTAATTATTCACATTTGCTTAAAAATCATATACAGGGGGTAATATAGGGCCTTACATTTATTTTAGTGTCTGATGTATCCCATTTCCTTCCTAAGAAAAAAATGGAATCTGTTTCACAATGCTAACAACCAATACAGTGAGTTTGTCTTTGCGTGCCTTTACCTTCTCTCACCTACAGTAAACTTAGAATAGGCATTTTTTGTTTTGTTGGATTTCAAATGGACCAGTTCCCAGTCTCAGAGAAGACTCATTTGGGTTTTCTATCGTCTGGGATTGAGAGAGCTGTCCTCATAGTCAGAAGGAAGGGTCTATGCTTCTGAAAGCATTAAGCTTATCAGATAACTGAACTCCATCCAGAGCCTCAGAAGAACTAGTGAGAATTCATTAATTAATTGCTCTGCACTGAGCTGCCTGAATTAGCCTAATGCTGAAGGAAATAATGAGGTGTCTTTGAATGGACTTTGAAAAGAGGAGCTACTTACATCTTTGTCTTTGCTCCAAAACAAACTTTCTTCTGAGTTGGAAATGATTTGGCCAGATGTTGGGCTTCTCCCTCCCCCACTTCCTCTTAAAGATTTATAGGATTCAACCTTTCTCATTCCAAATTTGAGCAGTAATAATAACTATAAACTCTAGCATTCAGAGGGTTAAAAATTACATGAGAAAGACTTTTCTCACAGTGTGCTGCCTCTTCTATCATCCAACAAATTTCCCCTAGAGGTTAGGGGACTTGACCTCCATCCAATAGACCAATGATTGTGGAAGCATCAATATTTCATTTGGAACACCCCATGGCTTCCATATTGTGGAACCTGGGAAAACAAAATTTCATAAGATCCTAGATATTCTTGGAAAAGTTTCCTGTGAACTTGTTTCTCCAAAACTCAATCAGGCAAGAGAATTTCTTTTCTTTAACCTAAAATTCCTAGATAACCACTTCTACTTTTGAACCTAACAGATTTTCTGATAAAATTGTATTGTACTTTTGTAATGGCAAGCAAAATAGGATTTTTTGCTATACACTGTATTGTCCTTAATAGGCCTGAGGGAGTTTGAAGCTCTTCCTTGACCTTAATAGACCTAAGGGAATTTGAAGATCTCCCCTGCCCCTTAACAGGCTGAATGTAATCAAATGGGAGCCCATGGTGGGAAAAACTTGCAAAAAGGGTAGAACAGGAAGGAGTAGATAAGAGTCCCAGTAGAACTAGGAATAAACAGAACTAAGAGAGAGAATGTCTGTGATGTCAGTGTTCTGTCTGTTGATCTGTGTTTATTCTCAGAAAGTGAATTGAGATAATAGCGCTGGTAATGTGTATAAATATTGTTGTAGTCCTGTTAAGCTTTGTTTTCTTAGAAACAGAAACGGCAAAGAGCTTGGAGTAGAGCAGTCCCTGTGAGCTGAGATATAGAACAGTAGCACAAAGCTCCCTACATATGAATCCAGGCAAGAGTTGGGAGTATTCAGCCTGTGGAGAAGGAGCTGTGAAGTATGGAAACCAGCCTCAAGCCAAGATGAAAGAGGACTTTACTTTGAATATGCTGTATTGACTGATGAGATTTGTAACCTACTGTGACCTAGGGGTAGATAGTGTTTGTATTTTCTGCTACCCCTTACAGATGACTATAAGATATTCTGAATGATATGTTTTGTCTGACTATCTTACCACTTTAGTGATAAGTTGTTATGTTATGTTGTTGTGAATATCATCCTTTAGTTTCTTGAATGTTATGCTTTAGATTATTGCTGAATAAATAGAGAGTTCATTATACTATGTGATTAGACCCTTAAAGTTAATCACAGGAGCAGTCCTCAGGAGAGCTCATAAGGAGATGTGATAGTGATAAGGACTAGATAGTCATAAGGACAGGAGAGATGGGCTGAACACTTCCATAGTGTTCTCAACAGACCATCATCAATCAAATTCTGAAGTCATTGACTTCAGCAATTGAAGTCAATCCCATTCTAGACAAATTTCCAAATGAAGAAGAGGTTGTGAATGCCATTAAGCCCTTTTCCTATGATAATGCACCTGGTGATGATTCTATTCCAACTGAGATTTTCAAGGTGGGGAGTCCATTGCTTGTATGAAAGCTGACTGAAATTTTCCCAGTTACATGACAAGAGGAAGTTATCCCCAAGGAGTTCAATGACACCTCCATTGTCCATCTCTATAAAAGTAAAGGAAATAGATTGTCCTGTGACAATCACGGGGGTGAGGGGGTGAGAAGAAGGGTCTGTCTCTTACTCATTGATGGCAAGATGTTGCCATAATCTTCCTTAATAGTCTGATCCTTCACCTGGAAGATGGTCATCTACCTGAGAACCAGTGTGGCTTCAAAAAGGATGGAGGAACATTCAATATGGTGTTTGCTACCCAACAACTCCAGGAGAAATTTCAGGAGCACAACAGAGGTCTCTACACAACATTCATCAATCTGACAGTGGCCTTTGACATTGTCAGTCATGAGGTCTTACGGAAAATTATGTCAAAATTTGGTTATCCAGAGAAGTTCATTAGTATTATACATCAATTTCATGATGCATCACATAATATTTGCTCGGGTTTTAGATAATGGACAATGCTTTCATATTTTGCCAGTCATCAGTGGAGTGAAACAAGGCTGTGTGCTTATTCCCATGATTTTTAGCTTGATCTTTTCAACCATGTTGTCAAAGGCCTTTATTGAGGGTGAATATGGGCATCAAGGTCAGCTACCACACTGATGTTTATCATTACTCAACTAGAAAAGGCTACTAGCCAAGACTAAAGTGGAGGGAGTATTGGTGCCTGACTTCTTTTTTTTCACATATTATCATGTACTTAATTCAGCTTCTAAAGCTGAGAAGCAAGAAAGTATGGATGGATTCTCTGCTGCTTGTATTAATTTTAGCTTAACAATTAAGACCAAGAAAACACAGGTGCTCCACCAGCCAGCACCATGCCAGCCATACATGGAGCCATCAGTTACAACAAATGGAAAAATTTTGAATACTGTGGATAAGTTCACTTATCTTGGCACTATGATTTCCAGAGATGTACATATTGAGTTTGAGGCACACACTGTCAGAGCTAGATCAGTGTTTGGGAGACTCTGAAGTGGAGTATGGGAGAGAAGACATATTAGATTGCCTATCAAACTGAAGTCTACAGAACGGTTGTGCTGACCTCATTGTTGTATGCCTATGAAACCTGGACAGTATATCAGCACCATGAGTTCAATCTCAAATCTGAGTTCAAATCCAGCCTCAGACACTTAACAGTTACTAGCCATGTGACCTTGGGCAAGTCTCTTAATCCCAATTGCCTTGCATTCCCCCCTCCAAAAAGCAAAAAATAAAATAAAATAAACAAGTCATGTCAAAAGGCATTTCTACATAATTTGCTATGAGCCAGGCACTATCCTCAGTAATAGGAATGGATACACAAACAAAACTAAAGTCAGTTCCTGCCCTCAGAGGGGTTACATTCTAATTGTAGAAGACAACCCATAAAGGGGAGATGAAAAGCAAGGAGGAAGAGATGAGGAGATAGAAGGTAAGTAAGAGGGGAAAAGGAAGAGAAGTGCTGAGAATCAGGAGTAGAGTTTGGAAAACAGTGAAGGAGTGAGAGTGGGCACTTCTTGAAATGTAGGCTCTAAGGAAGAACTCACCAAAGAGAAATGAAGACTTTTGGGGACTGGGGGCTCTTTCCAAATGAGAAGGCCACAGAGACTGAGTCATCTTCCAGGGTGAGAAAGTTGGTCAGGCACAATGGAGAAGGCCATTATCAGGAGCAGTTTTGAGAGGAGAGCAAGGAGCCTGTGATTTCATCTATGCAGGGCATCCAATTTGGAAGGTTTGAAGATTGGCAATTCACTTGCAAGTTACAGCTGGAGAGAGTATCATTAACCTCATACATGGGAGGAAACTGAGGCTCAGAGAGATGATGTAACTTGAACATGACTTCTCTTGAACTCTCATCTTCCTGACACCAAATCCAGAACTCTTTCTAGGATATTTTATTGCTCTCATAATTATAGAATGATAAGATCATAGGATCTAGGAATTAGAAGGAACATCAGAAACAATCTAGTCCAACCCCATCACTACCACCTTGACCCTCCCCCCACCCATATCGTGTTACATACAAATGAGGAATCTGAAGTCTAAGGAAATTAAATTCCTTATCTAAGGTCATAGAGAAAGTAAGAATAAAAAAGTAAAGGATGGAATTTGAACCCAGGTTCTCTTTCCATTGTACCATTCTGGGTGGAAGTTCCTTGACTATAATAGTATTCCTCTAGAGCTTCAAGGCTTTTTCAAAGCACTTTCTGCTATCTAGCAAAACCTCAGAAATTGGACAGGATTTTTCTATAGGATAGTTCCTACAGAGTGGGAGTTACGATTTTTGCTAACGTCCTTTTCTACTTCTTCAATTCAACTTCAAATCTCTCTTGGTGGCCTCTAAAAACAGACCAGTCCCATCTCCCTATGAAGTCTAGACTTGACAATCAGAAAAAAAAAAATGATTCCTTGAGACACTCAGGTTACAAGTCAGTGAAAAAGTACAGTCAGTGGAGTTCTCCAATCAGTCAGTGCTTTTTAAGTGATGGGAAGTGCATACATGGGGTGCTAAATTTTGTTGCCTCAAAATGAAAAAAAACAACAACTAAAAAACAAAGGTGACCTAGTTTCACATCATTTATTTTAATTTAAAATTTTAAAAGGTTGAACAAGTATTTAATGCACTAGTTTTCCTTGACTCAAAGGCTACCTTTACATTATAAAAAAACCTGAGAGTCCAATAAAACCCAAGAATTTCAAAGAACAAATCTCTTAGTTAGTGTCCTGAAAGAATGAATCATATAACTGAAAATCTGATTTGAAAAAAAGAATCATTTTGGAGGATAATGTTTATTCATTTTCTGGAATGAGTCTCCATCCTATTGTTTTGATGAGTGGATGGATGGATAAATAGTTGGATGGATAGCTGGGAAAGCATTTTTTAAGTATTTACTATATGCTAAACCCTCTGATAAGCATTGAAGATGCAAACACAAAAGCCAGTCAGTCACCCCTCTCAAGTAAATTAGATTCCGTTAGAGGGAGACGACTGATAAGCAGGAAAGAGTGTTTTATCTGGAAAGTCACATGAATAGTGATTAGAATGATGGGGCAATCTCCTTGCAGAGACACTGTTAGTGTTGATCAGAGGAAAGCCAGAGGAGATGAGGGGAGTGACTAGCACAGTGTCTGGCCAGAAAATGACCAGGCTGAATAATTTCCATAATCCACAGATAAAGTACTACCCTTTTATTATATGGACATTTTGGTTGCTGCAAAGGGCAGAACATTTGTGTAAGAAACACTGAAATACCCACAGGCAAAAATGCTAGAGGGAGTACAGACTGTGCTGAGGTCCTGAGGGGAAAAAAAAGTGCCATTCAAATAAATGTACTGGCAATATCTGTTTGAAAGTAAACTGCCTGTTGTAATTAGCTCAGACTTGATAAACCATAAATCAAATGACCGCTTAGGAGACAATGGGATGATTATATTAGGCTTATTAGGGTCATGGTTGGTGAAATTTTTGCTTTTCATCATAAGGTAGACATGGGTCATTAAACACAAGGAGGCCCTGATTTGAGAAAATGAAAATATTGATCAAATAAAGATAGAAGCTGAGAAGCCAAAAATCAAAAGAATAAGACAATAGTTTCCTGAAGAAAGAAGACAGAGACTGTCCTCTTTGGCTTGAACTGAGCAGAGTTGAGAATCGAACGATAATAATTTCTAGCATTCTATGGCACTTTAATGTTTGTGCAAAGCACTTTTACATATGTTATCTCATTTTATCTTCACAGCAACACTGTAAGGCAGGTGCTAATGTTCTCACTCCCATTTTACGGATGAAAAACCAGAGGCACAAAAAGGTTAAGGGGCTTGTCCAAGGTCATCTAGTGAGTAAGTATCTGAGGCAGCATTTTAACTCCTATCTTCCTAATTCTAAGTTCTGTCCTCCCTCCACTGCTCCACCTAGATGTTCAGGATAAGAGGATGAGTCAGCTGACAGAGATAGCTAAAGTCCATTATGCTTTGACTGTGCATTATGCTAAGGCTCTTTGAAGGAGAGTGCTACATCCAAAGATATGCAGGCAAATACATAAGAAAAAAATAAAAATAAAATGTCCACAGGACATACTTTTAAGTTGAATTAACATTCTTCCAGTATTTTTAAAGCAGAGATAATCAACAAAATATAAAATCAAGCACTGATTTGCAGCAATCTTGATGTCTGGGGAAGGAATGCTCACAGTGATAATTTAACAGTCAGCTCTCACCAGCCAAATCTGAAGTGGCTCAAAGCTGTATCTGCTGGAAGCTAATTGGAGAACATAAAATATTCCTGCTGAAGACCTGGCCGGATTCATCAGTATTGAGGTAGAGAAGAGAAGAAAAAATAGTTTTTGCAGGTGTTTTTCTGGGAACTACACTGATAGATTTTTATTAAAAGAGCATAAAAGAATGACATTATTCCAGTGGCTCAAGACTATCAGAGGGAGCAAAAAATCTGGTTTCTCCCAGAAAGAAAGATATGAAGACCAAAAGGAAGGAGATAGGACAGAATTTATTTTGCCCTATAGGAGACCATTACCTAAGGAAATGAAGCCCATCAATGTCTGTAGTCTAGGCCCACAGGGGTAGGGAACTTGCATTCTTGAGGTCACATGTGGCCTTCTAGGTCCTTAGGTGTGGCCTTTTGACTGACTCTAAGTTTTACAGAACAAATCATTTTATTAAGGGGATTTGTTCTGTGAAGTTGAGATTCAATAAAAGGGTCACACTTGAGGATCTATTCTAGAGGGTCATATGTTGTCTCCAGGCCAAAAGTCCCCCACCCCATTAGTTGCTCCAGAAACATATGTTTCCCTACTTGTGTTAACCCCATTCAGGTCTTAGATTATGGATAGGAAGAAAGTTTTATTTAGGGAGCTGTAAATTCACATTGTAATGGTCAGGAAGGTGGGGAGTAGACCAGCGTTCAGAGGGTACTCTGGGAGAAGTTCTTTGTGATCTCTCTCTCTCCCTCTCTCTTTCTCTTCCTCTCTCCCTCTCTCATAAACATAAACTTGCCTCCTTTTGCTGAGTATTTTTGCCTCTCTTTTCCTGTTTTTTGAATGTTTTATTGACGTTTTCTGTTTCTTACACCACCACAGTATACCATGTACCCCCTCCCTATCCTCTCCCACAGAGCTATTACATATGACAAACAGATTTTATTTTTGGAGAAGAAAAAGAAAAAATAGGCCACACAAGTGAGAAAGGCTTAAAACGTACGCAATCTGTAATACCTATGGACCTTCCACCTCCACAAAGGGGAAGGTTGGGAGTGTCTTCTCATGTCTCTTCATTTGAGTCTCACTTGATCTTTGTAATTTTTTAAAATTGTCTTTAGATTTCTTGGTGTGTCATTTATATAATTGCTATGTAAATTGTTTGCTTGGCTTTGTTTACCTCACTCTGTATCAGTTCAATAACGGATGAGGTTGATCCACGTTTATGAGCAGACTGTGATGCCTCAGTAAACCCTGCCTTTATCTTCTACTGATTAAATGTTTTATTTTGACTTACTGTATAATAAATGCTTCATGTTTAAGAGCCAATGGTGTCATTGTTGTTGATGTTGTACAAATAGGAACCACATTAGTAGGGGCTTAAGAACTATAGTAGCAAGTAGTAGACATATCCCACCTGTACCATACTTATCCCTAGAATCCTGGGAGTTGAGTTGTGGCAGTATGTTTACCCTCTGGGGACACCATCTCAATTTGCAAAAAGTGGGTGCAGGTAAAATGAAAGAACTAGCCCCAGTCCAGAGATGAAAAGAACCCAGGAAGAGTGAGATCTCAGTACCATGACCAGGTGACACATAAAGTATGATTCCATCTGCAAAAATTTTATGTATACAATAATTTTCTAGAGTATACCTATTTTGAGAAATGAGCTATGACTGTTAAGAAATATATCTGGGGGTTAGAAGTATGGGGAGGTGCTTTCATATAGATTAAGTTAATTAGTATACTAAGTAATACACAAGGCAATAATTTCCAGAGGTAAGAAGAGAAGGGTAAGCAAAAATATAACACAGGCCAGAGGCTGATATGCTAATGCTTCCTGCTACTTCCCCCTACCTTAACTCTGGAATCACTATCCCTTTCCTCTTCCCCAACAAAAATCATATCCATGTCAGAGCTAGGAAGGAGAAGGCTGTATAGAAACTCAGAAATCACCTAGTCTAGTTTTCTATTTGTAACACCATGCACAAAGAGATTCCCAAAAGAATGTTACTGTGAACAGCTTTTAAGATTCAGATTACACAGTATAGCGAATACTCCATTTATTCCATTACAAATCAAGGCAAACATTCACAATATATCACAATATAATATTCACAACATTACAAAGTTCAGTACAATATTCACAACAGCTTAACATTAAAATGGCCACACAGTTTTCACTACAGTGGCCACAATATTTAGAAGAAAGCATTCAATCAATTCATAATAGAGTAATCAATACTCAATCATTCAGTCAATTCACAATACAATAATCAGTTTTCCACTCATGGAGCAACCAATACTTAATCATTCAATCAATTCACAATACAATAATCAATCTTCCACTCATGGGGCAATCATACATCAACTCAATCAGTCACTAAATACAATCATTAGAAAACCACACAAAGCCTCCACTCCTTGTTGTCCAGCAAACTTCAATTTCATTCAAGGGGAGGCCTATTCTTCATCTTGACTCTGAGTGGTCTCTCTGATTCCCTGGATCCCCTTCCATGGTCCCAGCTCCCTCCTGAATCCACGAAACAGTCACCTGGATTCTTCTGAATCCTAGGTCCTCATCTAGTCCTCACAGGTAGACAGTTCCCAGGTCCTTGTCCAGTCCTCAGGGCAGTCTCTGGCACACACTGAAGTTCACAGGGTCCAGCACATCTCAAACCCTTCACCACTTCTCTTGCCTGGAACTCAAGGATCAGCCAGGCCACAAAAAAACAAAGTCTTATTCTGGTCTTGCTTCTTCAGTCCTCCAGCAGTTCAGTTGGCCCTAGGACCCAGAAGGAATATCGGCCTTCCAGGCAAGCCCTCTCAGCCTTGCAGGAGGCCTTCATCAGATTCTGGTCTCAGGAAAACTCCATCTCAGTTCTCAGTCAACTTCCAGATGCTGGGAGAGAAAGTCTCTCTCTCTCTCTCTCTCTCTCTCTCTCTCTCTCTGTCTCTGTGTCTCCATGTCTCTCTCTCTCTCAGCTGGCTTCAGTCTTTACAATTCTTCCTTCACCAGGAGCAACATTTCAATTCTGTCTCTGTCTCTAGAATTCTTGCTTATATACACACATTGGCCTCCTGTCTCAGCCAATCCCCTTCTTCCACGTCAGCAGGGGAGTTCACACCCTCTCAACAGTGGGACAAAGTTCACACCTTCCATACTTAGCCCCAAGTTACTAAGTGCTATGTAACTGCCAAATTGATTGCTGGTACACTATTAAATAGTAGTTTGAAGGTAGCAATTATGCTGTTTTTCATCTTTTTACCCTTGGAGTCAAATACAAATCCTTGCACACAGTAGGTAATTAATGGAAAATATTAACTAATATTTACACAATTTTTAAAAGTTTACAAAGTGCTTTGCATATATTTTTATCATTTGAGCCTATATAACTGCCTGGACCCAATGATCAGACAGGTACTTGAGTGCCCCAACACAGGCAAGCTGGTAGCAAGGTTCCTTGATGCTTCTTTCTCAAAACTCTGTAACCAAGTGAGGCCAAAGAAGTTTCCATATATATATGGCAGGTACTATGAATATTATTTTCATTATTATCTTCAGTTTGATAAGTCAGGACTTCCTGATTCCAAGTCTAGCACTCTAGCTACAATGGCATATTGCCTCTGGATACTTACAGAATTGAACTGGATTGCACAGATGAGGAAGCTAAAGTCCAGAGAGATGATTTCTCCAAGGTTACATAGCCAGTAAGTGACCAAAACTGGGATTTGAGATTTCTAAATCTCAATCTAACTCTTCCCCTTCCCCCCCAGAGGTAAGTGTGTCATAAACCCAGGGAAGGAAGTCTCCTACAATCTGATTTACAAGTGGAAGAGCAGGAATCTATTATCCCCTAAAGGAGAGTTGAATGATGCTCTGCATGACTGCTCTGAATACCATTACAAATTGTGTCTGGGCATCCTCCCAGGACTAGAGAGATGGTGAATGGGAAAGTGCTCCTGCTGATAAGTTTGATACCCTCTGTTCCCCAGTCAGAAATTTATCACTCAATATCCTTGGAGGAATGGAAGGAGAAGAGGGACCAGGCTTAAATTTCCCTTCTAACATTATGGGAATGGGAGAAACAAAAGACTGAAACCAAAATTTTGACAGTTGGGTTGCTTAAAGTCACTCTAAAGGAGCCTAAGCTCTGATACTGATGAAATTGGACTGCTCCAGCCACATAAATAGCAACTTATACCTACTCCACATCTCTTCTTCACAGATCCGAAAACACATCAGAAGAACATTAAAATGTCAAGTGGTTTAAATCTGAAATGTGACCTACCTCACTGTGACATTTGATTGATGGAGAAGTAGCGTGGAGATTTCAGATATCTTCTGCTACTTACTTAGAATATCATCTTTCATTTGTTCACGACCTTCATTCAACAGGCAATTATTAAGCACCTACATTTTTCAGGTCACTACAGGGAAACTGGGGAAAATGCAATTATTCTCTCCCTCCTTCCAAAGAGGAAAGTGCTCTAGCAAACTTGCAGTACTATCCAACAGAGAATTAAACACAATGTAGACAAAATCCTTGGCATATTTTCCTTAATGGGACTTACAGTCCAATTGGGAGGGAGCGTAAACAGATAGTTAAAAATCACATTATTTTATGATAGATGCATTTGAGAGAAAAAAAATGAAATTCTAGAAAAGAAAAGAAAACTGGGAAGAGCACCAATTCTGTAGTCAGAAGGCCTGTGTTCAAATCCTGCTTCTGGCCTTACCTTTCTTACCTTAGACAAGTCATTTAATTATTCAAAGCCTCAGTTTCCTCATCTGTAAAATAAAATATTTGGATTAGATGACCTCAATCACTGCCAGCTCTAAATTTTTGATCCTATGCCCAAGTATAAGAAAATAGTTTGGGGTGGAGCCAAGATGGCAGAGTAGAAGGAGGAAATTCCATGAGCTCCCCCAGAACCACTTTCAATACCTGTAAAATATGACTTTAAACAAATTTCAGAGCTACAGAGTATGCAAAGTGACAGAGAGAAATAAATCTCCTGCTGAAGATAGCCTGGCAGGCTGAAAGGAAGTATCTATCACACCAAGCTGGGAGCTGAGCTGAGTCCCTGGGTGAGCCTTGCAGATCTGGCCCCAGGGTGGCCCTAACCAGCAGCCACCAGAGCAGACTTCAGGAGAGTTAATCACCAGCAGCTGTGGGGTTTCCTGACTTCTCAACCCATAAATGCCAAAGAGAAAAAAAGGTCAGTGGAGAACTCTGCTAGAACGGGGGATGGGAGAGTGCAGTCTGACCCCAGCCTCCGAGGTGAGAAGTGGTGGAGGTGCAGTGGCTACACCTGCTGCTGTGTAGCTGCCTCCAGAGTTTCTGGCCTACAGATCATAGGGGAACCAGGGGACCATTCAGAGGGTAATTGTTCCTGCTTTAACCTGCTTGGATCTGGGTTGCAGTCTTGGGCGGGGTTGAGAAATGCCAGTGTGCCAGTGTGGTGTCTATAGAGAGGGCACTCTCCTCAGACCTCAGACAACATTTGCAAAAACCCCAGCAATTTTGGACCAAAGCTTTACACTCTGGAAGCAGAGTTCTACCCTGGCAAAGAGCTCAAAAGTCAAGTAACTGGATGGCAAGATAAGCAAGCAGAGGAAGTGATATCAGCCCATTGAATCCTTTTTGGGGGAAAAAAGGATCAAAGCATGGAATGGGAGGAAGACAACAAAATCAGAACTCCTGCATCAAAAGCTTTCAAGAAAATTATGAGCTGATCACAGGCAGTGGAGGAGCTCAAAAAGGATTTTGAAAATCAAGTAAGAGAAGTGGAGGAAAAATTGGGAAGAAAAATGAAAATAATGCAAGAAAATCATGAAAAGAGAGTCAACAACCTGACTGAAGAAAATAACATCTTAAAAAATAGATTAAGTCAAATGGCAAAAGAGGCCCAAAAAGTCAATGAGGAGAAGAATGCCTTAAAAAGCCAAATTTGCCAGACAGAAAAAAGAATTTCAAAAGCTCACTTAAGAGAATA
>CM053581.1:287958430-287980332 GCA_028627135.1 Pseudochirops cupreus
TAGAAATCATCCTTCAAGAAATTCTCAAGGAAAATTGCCCTGATATTTTAAAACTAGAGGGCAAAACAGAAATTGAAAAAATTCCCTGATCACCTCTGGAAAAAGATCCCAAAAAGAAAACTCCTAGGAATATTATAGCCAAATTCCAGAGTTCCCAGATCAAGGAGAAAATATTACAGGCAGCCAAGAAGAAATAATTTGAATATTGTGGAAACACAATCAGGATAACACAGGATCTAGCAGCTTCTACATTAAGGGATCAAAGGGCTTGGAATATGACATTCTGAACATGTTGAAATTATATCTACTTCTGGTCCTCCTGCCTACTCTTCCCCTTCTAGTCAGTATAGTAATTGAGTTTTTAATTAGGCAGCATAAAATAGCATAATCAGGAAACAAAATTGTACAGACGAACCTATAAGTCATGCATAGTCAGTCCCAAAGATCAAAGGGGAAGAATTTGCAAATTATATCATATATTAATCAAAAATCACATCCTGAAAGTATGTACTAAGTGAGGGGAAGCCGTGTAGGCCTTGTTCTTTGGTCCTATGGTATGGATATCTCAGATAAGTAGCAGACATCTGTAGTGAGACCTGCAGAACACCCAATGGTGTTGATAATTTTGAGAAGATGTGGACCTGTTAACTTCAGAGTTTTACTGGGATCTTTGACATGATGTGGATAAGTCAATGAAACTAGGTCAGACTGGCTTGGGTAAGAGTTGGTCTGTCCTCTACCTAATCCCTATGCAAATGTTACCCCCAAACATCTGTCACTCAGTTACTCTTCCCTCTTCATCTGGGTCTATGCTGCTGAATGCTCTCAAATCTAATCCATGGTTACATGAGTTACTCTCTGTGACGTTCCCCCCTTCCCATTTGCTTCCCCCAGGCTGCCCATCTTCTCCACTATTCCTTCTGCATCCCCACATCATCACCCCCTGTATCTCCTTCTTTGCACCACGTGTCTTTGTGTTGCTTGTCCTGACCCTCTCTCTGCTTTATTAAAGTGGGGTTTGAAACCTCACTTCCTGCTACCATCATGATCTTTCTCAATGAGTACTTGAAGAACTGGGCATTCTTGCCCTTATTTCATAGTTTCATATTAATTAGCAATTCAGTATACTTAGAGATGGCCCATGGCTCAGTGGATAGAGCACTGGACCCAGAGTTAGAAAGATCTGAGTTCAAATCCAGTCTCAGTACTTCCTAGCTGTATGGCCTGGGCAAGTCATTTTACCTTTAATTGCTTGAGAAAATGGATCCACTGGAGAAGAAAATGGCAAATCACTCAAATATCTTTGCTAAGAAAAATCCCAAATGGGGTCAGTAAGAGTTGGATATGACTGAAATGACTGGGCAACAAAGAGTACTTAGTAAATACTCATTGAGTGACTATACTACCTATTATTCCATCTTTTAGGGGAAAAAGATTGGCTACTTCAACACCTGGATGCATCTGTGACCTCATTAATATGGATGGATAAACACCCTTCCAGATGGAAACTCCTCCATCCTTCCTTCTGAGTGTTTTACCCATATATTTCCTTACTTGTTTAGGGAAGATCCCAGGCTAGACCTTCATCTGTTTGTTTGTTTGTTTTAATATATCCTTATAACATGATCACACCAGTTTCTTTTTTATTTATACGTGGCCTTGATGTATCTTTTACAATACTTTTGGGGGATAATATTACCATTTCCTTAAAACCACCAAATGACTTTCCATTTGTTTCTGTCTTTCCTTTTGGGTCATGTATTTAGTCTTCCAAGATTATAGTGGTCCATGGCTTGCCATTAAATGGCAACACCAAGAGAACAATGGTGTTAAAGAGAAGGGTTATATATTTCCCAAATGTAAGCCTCCTACTCAACTGTGGACCAAACTCCCTGACCTATTGGAAGAAAAAAATTCAGTAGTCAGTATGCATTCTATATAACATGGGAGTTATATGGGATTCAAGACATCATCTATTCACATGCCTTCAATTTACAGAAGGGAGAAATGAAAGGTCTATAAGCATTTAAAAGTCTTGGA
This sequence comes from Pseudochirops cupreus, assembly GCA_028627135.1. NCBI lineage: Eukaryota > Metazoa > Chordata > Mammalia > Diprotodontia > Pseudocheiridae > Pseudochirops > Pseudochirops cupreus. The sequence continues at coordinate 287,960,471 of CM053581.1, forward strand.
TAGTTGCTTAAAGAATTCATTCCCCTGACTGTCTTTGTATTTGTCATGTTTCAGAAACCCCCATGCTGCTTGTTGCTTTCAATTTATTTTCATTTAATTATTCATTTGTCTTTATACAAGTATTCACTTGTCATTTCCCCTTGTGGATACTTCAGCAAAGGAATGAAGAAAAAAATCAATGATCTAGCTGACTAATGGGCATTTCTCATTTTGAATGGCATGTGTTGAAAGAGCAACAGGTTTCTTAATAAGTAAGCAATCCATCATTTCTAATTACCAGAGAGGAGTAGTGGTCATGAAATTGTGTGCAAGCCCTCAATTATCCTCTTTGTCCAGATATGCATGCCTCTCCTAAGGGTCTTGGGGGCTTTGTGTTTGGAGTAGGCTCTGTACTGGACCTATTGTTGCATCCACAGAGCTTCCCCAGGGTGGAATCAAAATCTTTCTCCTCACTGAGAATCCAACTTCAGGTTGAACCATCATTCCCTAGGAATCTGGAAGAACTGGGTAGTGAGATACACTTCTTGTAACAATGATAGTGATAGCGTTTAAATGAGAAAGTACCTATATATTTTCAATATCATCTGAACCTCACAATACCCTCATGAAGAAGGCAGTATAAGTATTTGCATAGCCACTTAACAGGTGAAGAAGTTAGGTAATTTGCCCAAAATTAGACAACCTAGACTGTTTTTTAATTAACTGTCTGGACAGGATTGTCCTACTGGGAAGGACACCAAAAAGCCACCAAAATATTCTTTCTAAAGTACAGACCCTAAAATGGCAGCTAGGTGGCACAGGGGACATAGAATGCTAGGCATGGAGTCAGGAAGATTAATTTTCACAAATTCAAATCTAACCTCAGACATTTACTAGTAGTGTGTCCCTGGGCAAGTCACTTAATCCTATTTGCCTCAGTTTTTTCACCTGTGCAATAAGCTGGAAAAAGAAATGGCAAAACCACTCTAGTATTTTTGCCAAGAAAACTCCAAATGAAATCACAAAGAGTTAAACACAATAAAAATGACTAAACAGTAACAACCATCATGTCACTGCCCTACTCAAACTTCAGAAGTCCCCTATCATTTGTCTCTAGGATCAAATACAAAATGCTCTGTTTGTCATTCAAAGCCCTTCATAACCTGGTCCCCTCCTACTTCCCAATCTTCTTATGCCTTACTATCCAATTCATACTTTTTGATCAAATGACACTGGTCTCCCAGCTGTTTGACAAACAAAACACTTCATCTCTTAACTCCAGGCATTTTCTCTGACTGCTCCCCATATCTGCAATGCTCTCCTTTCTTAACTTCATCTACTGACTTTCCTGGCTTTCTTCAAGTCCCAACTAAAATCCCATCTTTTACAGGAAGCCTTCTCCAGTCCTTCTTAATTCTAACGTCTTCCATTCATTACTTCCTACTTAACAAGTATCCAGCTTGCTTTGTATATATTTGTCAGACTGTGAGTACCTTGAAAGTGGGAACTTTCTTGCCTCTTTTTGTATCCTTAACATTTAGCATGATGAATGGCACACATTAATGTACTTCATTATTATTGATTAATATATTCTGTAGGGGGATTATACACATGCATATTTTTACATACACAAGTGTGTCACATATATACACATGCATTGCTACATATGTACACATAAAACTATAATGTGTATGTCTATATTCATATGCTACACAAACATAAGCCTTTTTTTTTTAATTCAAGCTTTTTAATTTGTCAGGGAAGGGAACTCTCAGTAAGAACTTCCCCCTTCAATATAGATCAATACTGAATTGCAATTTCTCATCTTAAAAGTTGCCTGGGTGGTTAAAAGGTTAAGGCCAGGGTCATGTGGCCAATATATATCAGAGTCAAGACTCAAACCCAGGTTTTCTTAAATTTCAAGCTGATTTTCTTGACTTCAAAGTCATGACACCTCTCATAATACACACAGTATATATCATATACATAATATACATACACATGCACACGCATATGAGCTAACTTCATGTAGTAGAGTCCTTACAGGACTGAACACAGGAAAATACTGGTAGAAGACATGGAGAGGGAGGAGGAGACTTACAGCGTGAACTATTGCTGTTCCATGGGTCATATTGTTAGGATTGGAAACTATTTTATTAGCATTGGAATAAGTCCATTCCTAAACAACTGAAAATGGGTTAGCTATGCAGTTCTTACTCCAGACAACGAGCCTTTCAAAAGAGCCTGCAGAAACCTCAGTGATATTGTTCTCTAACATCCTCTATATGTCTGCATGCATACAGATTAGCCTGGTTTACAGCTGCAATCAGGAGGTAGAGTAAGATAAAACTTCAAATGGTTAAGTGCTAAGTCTTAGGTGGATCTGAAATATCAATTGGCCAAATAGCAGAATGTAGGAGGGGTGACTAAATAATGGCTCATGTTATGAAGACAGGACATATATTGGACCACAAGCTCAATATGAGACAGCAAGAAAAAGTTCCCATGATCTTAAGCTAAGCTCAGCGTCCTGAATCAAGGAAAGGATGGTCCCAACTGCCTTCTGTCCTGGTCAATTAAAATCCATTGGACTGTGTTCAGCTCTGGGCAGAATGGAGGACAATAAGTTAAAGTGTAACTGGGAGGGGTGAAGAGGATGGTGGTGACTATAGACACATGATGCAATATGAACATTAGTTGAAAGAATTGGGGATGCCAGTTTGAAAACGAAAAATAATAAAAGATGGGGGGAGAACATGATGGGTTTCTTCAAGTATTTGAAGGGCTGCCTCATGAAAGTGGCATCAGATTTCTTTTGCTTGTCCCCATTGAGTCCCCACTAGGAACAACGGGAAGTAGCTTCAAGGAGGCAGATTTCAGCTCATTATGAAGAATTAATTTGCAACAATTGAACACAGCCAAAAGTGGAATGGCATGCCTGAGTGGTAGTGATTTTCACATTACTAGAGGTATCCACATGGAGCCTGAGTGAGTCCTTCTTAAGGATCTTGTAGTAGTATTTCCCAATTTAGGTAAGGGTTAAACTGACCTGTCTGTGGTGCCTCCCAGTTTTGAGATTCTATGACCTGGCTTAATAAGTGCATGTGCACATATGTATATTTTGCTTAATATATTTATATATGCATATATCTGTATGTGGATATATACATGTGTGCATGTGTGAATACAAACATGCACTTAAGTATACGTGTGTATGTATGTAAGTATGCACACACTTTTCAGGCATTTTGAAGGCTATAGTTCATAGTTATTCTCTTCAAGAGTAGCAAATATCTTGCCAGGGCATCCTTATGCTTCCATACCAACAGAATGATACCAGTACAGTTAACTTTGGTATAACTAAAAATTAGGATGCTGGCTGTTGATATAGTAGACCAAAAAGTGAGAAATGCTATAAATCATCTATATTTCAATAATGATAATAACAATAGTGCCACACTATTTTAACCATTTTTGTTTTTTACAAATTGCTCTTACATATATTATTTCATTTGATCCTCACAACTTGATGAAATTGAAAGGGCATAGATTCTTTTCCATGTTTCACATATGAGGAAACTGAGGCCCAGAGACATAAAATGGTTTATGTAAATTTGTTCAATAAATTGGTAATAAGAATAAAGAGTTGAACACAGGTTTTCTAGCACTTGTTTCAGGGAGATTTGAGTATGTTTAGCTATTTAGATATCATATAGGCACCATTTTAACTCATGCATCATTTTGAAAATGTCTTCCTTTATTTAGCTAAAAGGATAGCAAAGAAAAAGAGAGAGAAAGAGAAAGAGAAAGAGAGAGGGAACCTTTTTCCTTTGATGAGTCCAGAAAAAGAGAGGAGTCTATGAATGTAAAGCCAAGCATGAGCAGCTCTCCAGAGGACTGCTGCTGTGAACAGATTTAAGGTTCTGATCACTTAGTATAGTGAACTCTCTATTTATTTCACAGTAAATTAAAGCAAAACATTCACAGAAACCAAAGTACAGCATTCACAATGTTATTACATAACAATTTATCACTAAAATGGCTACATAATTTTCACCAAAGTAGCCATAGTTTTAAACAAAAGATAGCCTTCAGTAAGTCCTTAACTCAATCATCCTTAAAGAGGAAGGCTTCTTAAGGGACACAAAGTACAAAAGTCAAAGTTCTTTCCCCCTAGGTCACATTGAATCATGATCTTCTCAGTCAGCATTAAGTAACCAAGGAGAGGTTTTTTCATCTTGACTCAAGGCTGGCTCCCAAATTCCATGGTTCCTCTTCCATGGGTCTAGCTGCTGCCTGAATCTACCCAATAATCACCTCGATTCAAAGGCAGGCAGCTCTCAGCTCCTCATTCAGCTCCTTGTCCAGTTCCTCATCTAGTTCCTCATCCAGTTCCCATTTCATATTGAAGCTCACAGTGTCCAGTCAACCTCAAGTCCTTCACAGTTTCTGTTTCTAGGAAGACAAAGCTTAATAGAGCCACAATAACATTCATGCACATTGCCAGCACCTTTATCAATTCACTATCGGCCTGTGAAATCAACCCACCAACAAGGTCTGAAAACTCAACACAAATCATCAGTATGGCCCCAGGACCTCTCAAACCTTCCTCCAGGACTTCTCTAAACCGACAACAAGAAAATTCTCTTTCAGGGCTTCCAGTAAGGTCCCAGGGCTTCTGTACAAAGTATCAGAAACAAAAATCAACACAGACAGAATAGACAAACAGATTGCCTGGCCTCCACAATCATTCCTCTTCTCAGTTCTGCTCTCACCTAGCTTGGGCTTCTTCTTATATATGGTCATTAGCTCTTCCCTGTTCCACCCCTTCCTGTTGTATCAGCAAGTTCCTCCCACTGTGGAGTTCACAAGTTCTGTTTCTTAACAAAGACTTGATATTGTGTTTGGTACCAAGAAAGAGATATGAAGATGAAGATGCATCTCCCTCCCTTCTTTTTTGAAGAGGTGGAGGACTATGGATATGGAATACTGTATTTATTACTGGACTTGGTTGATGTGCTGGTTAGTTTTCATGAACTGCTTTTAAAATTTTTTTCTCTTTTTTTTGCATTAGTTGTTATAGGCAAAGCAGAAAGAACATTGACTCTGAAAGTAGAGGACTTTGGTTCATAATCCCACCTCTGATACTTACCATACCTATAACTTCTGGCAAATCACTTAATCTCTCTGAATCCCAGTTTTTTGTTTATTTTGTCTTTAAATGAAGGTGTTGGAATGCATGGCCTCTGAGTTCCCTTCCAGCTCAAGAGCTTTCGTCCCATAATCCTAGATAGAAAAATAGCTTTCTGGGTGGGAGAGGGAATAAAAAGGAACACTTTGGGAACCAGAAGTGATAAATAGGTGGTGCAACAGATAGAATGCTGGCCTTGGAGTTAGGAAGATCTGTGTTAAAATCTAGTTTCAGACACTTATTACAGCTCTGTGACCCTGGGCAAGTCACTTAACCTTGTTTGCCTCAGTTTCCTCATCTTAAAATGAGCTGGGTATGGAAATGGCAAACGACTCCAGTATCTCTGCCAAGAAAATCCCATATGGGGTGACAAAGAGTCAAATGTGATTAAAACAACCAATCAGCAACAAAATCTGATATATCAACCAAAAAAAACTATCAAGAAACCTTTTTTTAAAAAATAAAGTATTGAACATTCTTCAGAAGAACTTAAAAATTTGAATTTTTCAACCTTTGGAATGCTTTTCAGTATCAAGTCAGTTACCCTGAAGAAAAGGGAATAGTACTGTCAAATGCTGATGTGCTCAGGGGATGTTGGTTTATTTAAAAGTTCCTCATGCTGCCCTGTTCAGCCCAGGCTGACTTTCCTACCACTCAAAATAGGGGAGAAGAGTAAAAGCCAGTTCTCTCTCACTGCCCATTGAAAATTCCTGTTGAGTAACTGCTTAGATCCCAACAGCATTTGGCACTCAATAAACCTGTTGTCTGAACAGAGATTTCAATTTTTAACACCACTTCCATGAAAAGGCCAGTCTTGGAAAGTTTCCATTTTTAATTACTTCCTTTTCAAAGCTTCCTAAATAGATTTTAGATAAACAGCCAAAACAACCTGAAATATTTTAAAGGCATCTAGTGCTCAGTTAAGGAAGGAAAACAGAAAATTCAAAACTGACTTATTCACAGACTATCTTCTGATCATTTGACACATCATTTCGAGAATGCTTCTAAAATAGACACTGAAACAAGTGGATGAAAAGTCAAAAGTTTAATTTGCCTCCATGACACAAATCAAACTATTTGTCTCTTTTTAAAGGAATTTCTTTCCAAACAATTTGGTTGATCTCAAAAAATGATAATACAGTATGTCTTATTGTATGGCATTATGGAAAAAAAGTGAGAACTCAGGCCTTAGCTTGAAAGGACCAAGGTCTCCCACTGCATCCTGGGCCATCTCCAGTCATCCAGATCTATATCTGGCCACTGGACCCAGATGGCTCTGGAGGAGAAAGTGAGGCTGGTGACTTTGAACAGCCCTCCCTCACTGGCAAGTCATAGGAAGTCACCTTCCTCATGTCACAGTCCTCTTTGAAAACAAAGGACAATCCATATAACAACCATACAACCACAAAGTGTTAAGAGAGGAGTTTGCAAATTGGCAAAATGATATTGATTAAATAAAAATAGCTAGTCCATTACCAAAAAAGGCACTTAACCCACAAAATCCACTTTGTTTATTTCTTTTTCCCCCAAACACATTTATATAAACAAATGAATCATTTTTAATCTCACAATGTCCTTTAAGTTACAATTGGCTAGAAATTTGTCTTCTCTCTACAACTATGAAAAATATAAAAGTCCCTTTCTTCTAGTTTCTCATCATGGGTGCACATACATACACATACATCCATATGCATGTAGTACAGCAGGCATATATATTATATATATATATATATATATATATATATGTATGTATACACACATTTATACGTACATATATGTATACAAGAAAAAGGCATTTTAGATTAAAAGGGCAACTAGGTGGCACAGTAGATAGAGTATCAGGGCTGAAGTGAGGAAGACTCATTTTGCTGAGTTTAAATCTGGCCTCAGACACTTTCTAGTTGTGTGACCTTAGGCAAGTCACTTAACCCTTTTTGCCTCAGTTTCCTCATCCATAAAATGACTTGGAGAAGGAAATGGCAAACCACTGCAGTATCTTTGTCAAGAAAACCCAAAAAAAGGTCACAAAGATTTGAACACAACTGAAAATGACTAAACAACAACAGAAACAACAATAAAATTGGATAAATAGCAAGTCTTCAAGTCAAAGAGATCTGACATCTAGTATTTGCAGATCCTATACTTGATTGTATACCGCCATGGGGGCTGGGAGGTGGGTGGAGGGAGGGGCGAAAATTTGAAACTCAAGTGATTGTGGAACTGAATCTTGTAAACTAAAAGTAAATAAACAAATCAATTAATTAAAAAAAAAAGAGAGATCTGACATCTAGGTCCCTCCCACAGATGGTGTCTGTGTTATCCTAGGGATGTTACTTAACCTCTCTATGCCCCAGACAACTCTCTAAGATTGCAAATTGAAGGGAAGGTATATGACCTACATTGGTAGAAAAAGATATACCCTAGGAACTCTTGCCAGCAATGAATTAAGAGGTTTAGCAACATACGGATACATAAGCATGTATGTGTTGTTTGTATATGTCCATACTTTCTCTCCACAATAGTGACTACCATGTTGTGATTAATTGTCCCAAATATAGATACAGACTGAATATCTGTAAATGAGTAAGGAATCAAAGATTTAGAGCTCTAAGATTCATCTAGTCCAACCTCTTCCTTTTACAGAAGAGGAGATTGAGTCTGAAGGAAATTAAATTACTTGTCCAAGGTCATACAAGTAGTAAGTGAAAAACACTGCATTTGAATCAACCTCTACTGACCTCAATTCCTCATCTCCTCCTCCTCCCAATCCCCCAGTGTAGCCCAGGAAGATGGCCAACATTTCCTCAAGTAGAGACATATAACTGAGCTCTCTTTATTCAGCAAGTATTTCTAAGTATCTCCTATAAACATCAGTCCAGACTCTGTGAAGAAGACTTGAATAACTTTAAGATAATGTCACTTTCCTCAGGGAGTTTATAATCTCACCAGCTAGAGAAGACATTTGCACATGGAAGAGCTGGAGAACAAGACACCTAGGCACTTTTGTTGATGAAGTCTTTGGCGTGAGCAGTTAGTGCCATAGGAGATCAGTTGCCAGGCAGCTCACTTAACTTGCAGAATGTCACAGAGCCCGCCTTCGGCTATTTATTCCTGTGGGTTAATCATTTCCAACCATTTTGGAGTGCACACCCTATGGTTTGCTTTGGTTTCAAGATACCACCTTCCTTATCTCTCCCCGCCTCCCCCAGCACTGTATGGTTAATATGCATTCATATTGAAGTTGAAACGAATTAAAACTGCACTGAGAATTAAGCATTTCACAACACCTGGCTGGGATAATTGGAGACCTGCTGGGGATCACACATCCAGGGCAGGCTGAGAATTTCTGCTATATAGAGACACATTGTACTCAGGGAGGAAAAATAAAGGATGAAGAAAAAAAATAAAACCAGCTGAGTTTGTATAGCCCATTTTCTATCTGCCACCTCTTTGGTGCTTGGTACATATTTTTCAAATATGATTTTATTTATCCTCTCAAAACAAGTGAGTAAATGGGAACATTACTCTCCCTGCTTTGAAGACTGGATAGATGCCAGTCATTGAATTAACCCAGGGCTACCCAGATCCAGGTAGAAAAACAGAGTTGACCTGAAGAGCTTCCCTAGGTCAGAGAATCCCCAGGTCCCCACTCACTAAAAGGAACAGGGTGATCATTCTGCAGCCAGCATGCCATTGAATGAAGCCTTTCGGATTCATCCTTGTTGGCTTCCTAATTATCAAAGGGGTCGTTTGCCTTCTGGTTAGCTGCTGAAAAATATGTCTTATTCAGAGGAGCAGCCTTTATGTGGTGCCCTTCATAATGCTCTAATCGTGCAGATGTCGACGGCTGAAATGAATGATAAATCACAATCCAGAATAGAAAGGGCCAGGCATTCACTGCTTTGCAGATCAGTTTCTTTCACTTTCCTTGGAAAATCTGAAAGAAGACAAATTGCAGAGTTCACTGCCAGGGCTGAAAAGCTCAAAATGACTCTGATTATTTTTATTTATTTATTTTTAAACCAATGATACCATTCTCAAGACAGAAGTTATGCAAAGGAAGATTCTTTGTTCAATAGAATTTCTTCCCCCAATGGGAAAATAACTAAAGATTGCAGATGCCATAAAGACTGATTAAAAAAAAAATCTTCTATCAAGATGCACATGGGAAATGACATGTGATCACATCCAATTCATAGATCATAGACTATAGGATGTTAAACCTGAGAGATACTTTTGAGCATCCAGTGTTAGAGCATGGAAGAAACTTGGATCACAGAAGACAGGCGAGCTGCAAGGGACCTCAGAACAAAAAGAATAGAATGTCAGAGCTGGAGGAGGCCCTAAAGGTCTTCTACTCCAACCCTCTCATTTTACAGAAAAGAGAAGTGAGGTCCATTACTTGAGCATCTGATATGTACAAAGTATATGGTGGAGGACTAAAAACATAAGAGAGGAATGTGGATGAAAAACTAGGCACAAATTCATCTTTTTGTCCAGAGGAAATGGCTGCAATCAATCATCTCTGATGACTTGTGTGAGAAAAGGGGGTTGATAGGCCTCATTGAGGACATGTGAGACAGGAAAAGGTATTAGGCCAGTCCTGTAGTAATGATGAGAGGTAACAATTAGACTCAACTCAAATACGTCATTGGTATTCATGAAATACTGGGGGAGGCTTCCAAACTGTTGAGTTGAATTGCTATTGGGAACTCACAAACAACAACAATTTGGGTTTTGTTTTGCTTTTTGGAGGGGGAAGGCAAGGCAATTGGGGTTAAGTGACTTGTCCAAGGTCACGTAGCTAGTAAGTGTCAAGTGTCTGAGGCCAGGTTTGAACTCAGGTCCTCCTGACTTCAGGGCTGGTGCTCTATTCACTGTGCCACCCAGCTGCTCCACAACAACAATTTTTTTTAAATCATAGATAAGAATCATATGGGGCAAAAGTAATTTCTCATCTTTCGCATTGGAGGGAATACACACACTAGGAAGATAGTGGATCCATTATGATAGATAGACAAGTAGATAGATGTATGTGTGAGTTTGTGTGTGTATGTATGTATGTATATATATATATACATACCTATACATATATATACATACTATATACACACATGTATATGTATAGATCTACAAATATATGTATGCAATGTACATGGTTGTTTGTATGTTGTTTCCTCCACTAGAATGTGAGCATCTTGAGAGCAGAGACCATGGTTTTGCCTTTCTTTGTACCCCCACAGCTTAGCACAGTGCCTGGAACATAATAAGTGCTTAATAGATAGTTGTCGATTGAGGAAATGAACTATTGAACCCTAGTAGACACTCCTAAAAACTCTTCTAATTTTAGTTCATTCATTTAACATGTATTTATTAATACCTACCTTGTACAGAACTCCATTAGGTGCTATGGGGTTAATTTCTTTATTCATCTCAAGGGAGTCACTGATAATGGGAGCACCAACTCCTCCAGCATCCCCTAATGACTCTTCTTGAAGGGGCTGGTGAGGTAAAAGTAGGAGCACCTATTACTTCAGCATCTAAGTCTTGATGGGGGCCAGTTGAGACAAGCACATACATTCACAAATCCCGCCCAGCCTCGATGGGGACTTGCCAAGGCAAGCATAGCTTTCCCATGCCCACTTACTGACCAGAGCTCACTTCATTTATAGAGGAGCACACAAAGAAGGCAATTTGCCACCAATAGCCTCACAAGTTTATATTAACTTTAGCAATATCATGGCAATTCAGCAACGTGTAGACACAGTGTGCTATTTACAAGTTAAACTCAAATGTTTGTATTATGCATTGTTTACAATCCATGATCCTGGGAATTAGTAGACTATTTATGGGTGTGGATTCTGGTAACTAGTTTCTAAAAAAGAAAACAAATCCACCTTAAATACACATGGGCAGGAGTTCATTTGTCTCCATGTAAGCATACTTTATATTATATTTGGTTCCTAAAAAGCTAACTCTAAAGTGTGTTTCATTCTCTCCTACTGGACCACGGATCAATGTGTTATAGACCTAGAACTAGAAGGGAATTTAAGGGGTATTTTGTACAACGACATCATTTTACAGGTAAAGTAAGGTATAGAGTGTTTAAGTGACAAAGCCGGGATTTGAACTCAGGGCCTTTTACTCCATCTCAACTGTGTTCTTTCCATTGCACCATCCAAAGGAATTGGCTGCAACCAGTCACCCCTGATGACTTGTGGGAGAAAGAGACTTGATAGGCCTCATCAAGGATGTATGAAACAAGAAAAGGTATTACGCCAGAATGAGAGATAACAACTAGGCCTCTCAAGTATTGTAGAGGGAGGCATGGTAGAGAGAGAAACAAAGGTGCAATCACACGTTTCATAAGTAAATGGTCCCAATTAGTACTGGGTATGTTTAATTCAGGTATTCGTAACAAGCTCAAAGAACCTTCCTCTTGCCCTCACTTATTTTTGGAAGTCACATTAGTATGTCGAGGGCAAGCCAGTTTGAAAGACTAGCTTTGCTTCCTTAAAAAGTGCTAGCCTCAGGCCCTGGAAGATCCCTTGAAACAATATGCCTCATATAAACATGGGGGAAATGAAAAAGCCCACTTCCCTACCCCCATTGTCTTTTTTTTTTTTGTAATGAGCAAATCCATTAATGAAGGCAAACAGCCAAAGGGAGAGAAAAAATTAGTCAAAATGTAAAAAAAACAGCTTGCCCCACTGAGAAAGTAAGGATCTCCAGTGGTTATAAACATTATACAATTCATCATCCTTCATGTCTGAACTAATTAAATCCTCATGTTGTGTGACAATCTGCTTTAGGCTATTATCTGAAGGAACTATGCTTTTTTCAAAGATATTAACCAGCTCACCTAGCAGCTGAGTATGGATCCCAAATCACAAGCAGCACAGAGACCATTCCACAGCAATGCACAAGCAGAGCTCCATGCATACAAAACCTGTAGGCTGTTATGTAACAGTCACTTGGTATGCCAGAGTGTTCTTCTGTGGCTCTGCACATTATCTAATTTAATTCCTGAAGCCAAGGAACAGAAATCCTCTTCTCTTTAACATATGTTTTGGTTTTCTCCAGGGACCAACCACATGTCATTCTACATTTTTGTGATTTCATCTCTGGACCCCCACCTTCTTATTCATCTGTAATCTGCATGTCCCTATTCCCATAAACCTAAACTCTCTGGCAATCAGCACTTCTACACAAGTATAATTTGGAGACAAAAGTCTCTAAATAATTAAGTTTGAAAATCAAATGGCAGTTGGTGGAGGTTAGGGGTGGGTTAGGGTTGTTTTCCAAGGAAGCCAAGACACAATACAAATATAGAATTACACAAGAAAATGAGTATTTGTTATGCCACCAAGGAAATAAATGAGATAGGATTAGGGTCCAGGGGAAGGTAGGTGGGGAAGAATGGGCCAGTCTTACAGTGAGAGTGAAGTACAAGAAATGGAGAGTCTCATCTTATCACTTGCTATTTGTACCATGTCTGGAATAATTCCAGGAAGGACCCCAGAAAGTTAGGTGGCCCCCTTGGAAAATACTGAGAAAGATGTAGGTCCCCTGGAAAAGAAAACTATACACTGGATAGAATTTTCACGTGCATGAGGTCCTAAAGGAAATCATTACAAAATGTGTCATACTAGATCTACAAAACATAGGTGACATTCTTATATGAGGAATTAAGTCAATATTTAGGATGGATTGTGGTTTTCCTTTAGAAACTATACATTGTTATTTCAAGACAGATGAAAATAATTGAGTAGAAAATTTGGTATCTCCTGCTCTCACTGATACTGCAATAGCACCCTCCCCCCAATACTAGTGGTGACACAAACTTCCACTTTGCATAATAAACTGTAAGAGAAATTTAGCAACTTCTCAGATTCCACAGCATTCTCACTACCCACACTACTTTGAGGTTGTAGGGGTAGGGGAATGACCAAATGTAAGTATTTTTAAAAACTTAAAAATGAAAGTAAAACAACTAAGATTTATTCTAAGATAGGATTTAGGCGACTTTATGTGTCCCCTATCAATCTCACGTATAGTGAGAACACTGTGGAGAGAAAAGTAGAGTTTAAACCACCAAAGAGTTCATCAAATAACAGATAAATCCGCTCTAACTAGGTCAGATGCTAATGAAATATATTAATTCTGTTCACCAATAGGCACCAGAAGTTTTCCATGATGACTTGGTACCACCTACTGTGCTTTTCAGGAAGAAAAGCGTCCTTCACTTCCTCTGGAGGATACCATCCCAGGTCCTGTAATTGATTAGCATCACTGTCAACCATCAGAACTCTGGACATGGAGTCCCACATCATACTACAAAGTGACTTCTTCAATGGGATGTATACCATCCCTTTCTCCTCCATCTTATGAATTATACATACATTTTCCCTTAGAATTGGACAGGCTACCACCCCGCATCACTATGTGCCATTGGGATCAAGGCAAAACAAATGCAGTTTGGACACACTAGCTTGCCTCCACTTCTTTTGAATTCTCTACCAAAATACTGTGTGGCAAGCAAAGACCAGAAAGTTGTACCCATTCCCTTGGATCTACTGTTTCTATCCCTCTCTTCCACAGGTTAATCCTCCTGTTCTTTGCCCTTTACTTTTCTGTCTCATAAATACCAGAGCTCTCTGTCATTCCAAGAATGTTAACACCATCTAGCTTTTTCCCCTAACTTCTATTCCAAGGAATCCAAGCATTGACTGTGTGTATACAGAGATCTTAAAGACTTGGGACTTGAAAGGAAGGAACTTAGGAGACATTGAGTCCAACTTTTTCATTTTATGATGAGGGAAAAGAGACACAGAAAGGATAAGTAACTTGTCCAGGGTCATACAGATAGTAAGTATCTGAGGTGGGATTTGAACCCACATCTTCCTGACTCTGTCTAGTGCTCCATCTATTATGTGATATTGCTTCTAATTATGCATGCTCTTTTTATTCTATCATTAAATGAAACTGAAAATTATTCAAAGAGATATCAAAGAGTACTACATTATCTTTTTGTTGAAACAAATAAGGACATCTTACAAAATGCCTCTATTTCAAATTCAAATGGTAGTCACCTCTGATCCTATATTTTATCATCCTTTACCTTAGTTCTTGTCCAAGACTAATAAAAAGACAAAGCTCACCTTGTCCTGATCCCCAAATGATAGACTAGCAGATTAGCAAGTCTCTTTCTCCCCTTCTTTGGAGTTCAATAAATTGCCCCCAAGGACAATAATTGATAGGCTGTAAACCAAAACTGCTTATTTTCTATATGGCATAAATATCTGGGTGAAATTGTTCTTATTCTTAAGTGCGCTTGCCCCAGGGAGATACATTTTTGTGAGACATATAATGACAACTGATGCATCTCCCCATTTAGGCTTATATAAAATGTATGGAATGAAACCTTTTACCAATTATAATTTGAATGATAATAAAGTTTGTTTTCTCGCTATGACACCCAAACTTGTGCTGTCTGAAAACTTGTTGAGCACACCATTGATACCTTCACCCAAATCATTAATAAAAATATTAAATAGAACATGACCAAACACAGGTCCCCGGGATGCTTCACTAAAGACCTTCTGCCAGGTTGATACCAACTTGTTCATGACGGCTCTTTGGGTCTGGTTACTCAACCAAAGCTGAATCCATCAATGGTACTATAAAATTGAAAATGATTTTTATTCTATTTTTAAGACTCAGTCAAGAAAAATTTAGTAATCTCTTTTATTGTCCCTTCCCCTTGTAACCTTCACTTACTACTCACATCTCAGAGAAGCTTGCCTAAAGGTCAAGGTGTTGTCTTATAATTACCTCCACCTTTGTAACCCATTTTGAACACTCACTTTCCAGAGAAACTTGATTAACCTAAATAGTCAAATCTCAACTCCCATCACCTGAGAACCTTTGTCTTATGACTTAAATCACGTCTTGACCATTGTTAGAGGGATTTCAGAAGGGGAGGTCCAAATGATGTAATCTTAATTCTATGTCATCTATAGCCAATCAGAAGAAGACACATCTATGTGCCTTAAAATTTTGCTCTATCTTCTTGTTATTGCTGTAAAATACCTTGTCATGCCTCACTTAAGGGTCTCTAGAGTTATTGAGGTATCCATTGACCTACTTTATTAGTAGATTCACACTCTACTAATAAATGGATAATATTAGAAACTGTGCCTCAGTTTACAGATTTCACTCATGACAGTATAGTTGTCTAGTGGTTTCAAGTGCCAGAAATTTGGCCACTATGATCTGGTACCATCTACCATGCCCATCAGTAACAAAAGTATCCTTCACTTCCTCTGGAGGAGACCTGGTGGAGACTACTCAAATATTCATGAAGATCTTTGTAGTTTGCATATTGTCTTAGAAAATCACAAATTAGCAATATCCATATTTTGTTGTATTTTTATTTATTTTGTTAAATATTTCTCAATCACATTTAACTCTTGTTCCTGTCACACAACTAGGAATGTTGCCAGTTTCATGAAGCCTACAGGTTGAGTGTTTGACATCTCTGATCTCCCCACATCTCTCCATTTTGTCCACAAGAATAACTTGAAATAAATGATTTTTAGGAATCTAGATAAAATAAGTCTCTAGCAATTTCCAAATCTAACAGTCTAGCATTGCTATTAAAAATGGAAATTAGATTAGTTGGTCATGATCTGCCCTTAATGAAGTCATGTTGACTCTTGCTACCATCTCTGCTTCAAATGTTCACTGGCGGTTCATTTACTATGTTTTAGTATTTTGCTGGAAAAGAAATCAATTTTCCTAAATTCTGGTTTAAAGCTCCCACTCTCTTCCCTTTTTTAAACAACATTTGCCTTCTCCAATCCAGCAGCACTTTTCCTATTTTTCTATAACTTGTCAAATAATGAAACTAAAAAAACAAACACTAAATTTCCTCTTTTTACCTTTGTTGTTGTTGAGTCATTTCGGTCACGTCTGACTCTTTATGACCCCATTTGGGGTTTTCTTGGCAGAGATACTGGAGTTATTTGCCATTTCCTTCTCCAATTCGTTTTATATATGAAGAAACTGAGGCAGAGTGGTGGCAAAAAAATCGGAAATTAAGGGGATGCCCGTCAATTGGGGAATGGCTAAACAAGTTGTGGTATATGAATGTAATGGAATACTATTGTGCTATAAGAAATGGGAAGGAGGTGGACTTCATAATTACCTGGAGAGGCTTATACGGACTGATGCTAAGTGAGAAGAGCAGAACCAGGAAAAATTTGTACATAATCACAGACACATCATATTGTGATGACCAACTTTGATAAACTGGACTCTTTTCAGTGACTCAAAGTTATAAGACAACTCTAAAAGTCTCAGGATGGAAGGAGATATCTACATTCAGAGAAAGGTCTGGAAAGAACAGAGTTTAAATGGAGACTGAAGCAAACTACATGCTATCATTCTTTTCCATGTTTGGTTTTGTTCCTTCTTTCCCATTGTTCACTCCATTGGTTATAACCATTCTATACAACCAGACTAACGTCCAATGTGAAAGTATTTGCAGATCCTGTACTTGATTGCACGCCACCATGGGGGGGGGGGGAGGAAGGGAGGGGAGAAAATTTGAAACTCAAGAAACTGTGGAACTGAATCTTGTAAACTAAAAGTAAATAAACAAATCAATTTAAAAATAAATAAATAAAATTTAAAAAAAAGAAACAGAGGCAGAGTTAAGTGATTTGCCCAGAGTCACAT
Organism: Pseudochirops cupreus; assembly: GCA_028627135.1. Lineage (NCBI taxonomy): Eukaryota > Metazoa > Chordata > Mammalia > Diprotodontia > Pseudocheiridae > Pseudochirops > Pseudochirops cupreus. The sequence goes on from CM053581.1 coordinate 287,977,383, forward strand.
AGTATGTGTCTGAGGTCAGATCTGAACAAAGATCTTCCTGACTCCAGGTCCAGAACTCTCTTCACTGTGCCACCTAGCTGTCCCTCCTAACTTTCACTGGGTGAAGTGTGTGATCATGGCCTTTGGGGAATGGAAGCTGCTACCTCTTCCATAGAAGATCCAATTGCACCCCTTTCTCCTTAGCTTAAAATCCTAGAATGATATACTGAGAATTAGAAGGCATCTTAGAAGTCTATTCCAACCCCTTCATTTTACAGACAAGACACTGAAGTCAGGAGAGGTTAAATGATTTGTCTAGGCTCACGTTACAAGTATCTGAGGAAGGCTTTCAACCCAGGTGTTCCTGACTCCACGGCTAATCATCCATCTAGTCTCTTATGCTGCCTCTTCAGGTTCTTAGTGGTCCTCACTCCTCTCCCATTTATGTTTCACGCTTTTACCCTCTAACTTCTTAACATGTCAGGATCCCCTTCATAGCCTTTTTTGTTTTTGTTTTTCCATCTCAAGGTCTCTCTCAATATTTTTTAAGGAGTACTTCATTCTCACTAATAGACTGCAGAGTATCCTTGAGCCTCTTTACCTTTTTTTCTAGGAGGAAAACTAGGAAATATGAGTCTAAAATGTGATATGAAAGTCAAAAAAATAAAAATAAAAAAAATAAAACCAACAACCTAACTAATTCAGTCTTGGCCTATATGAAGACAGATGGCTTCCACTGATGAGGAGGTGATAATCCTGCTATTCACTTATCACAATACATTTGGAATACTGTACTTAGTTCTAGTGACATTTTAGGAACATTAATAAACTAGAAAGCATCCAGAATAGAATGGCGAAGGCTCTTAAGTCCATACCATGTATGGATCAATGAAAGAACTGTGAATGTTTATGCTGGAAAGAAAGACATGAAAGGCCAGCAGGAAGAAGAAAAGTGGAACTTTTCCATTTGGCCCCAAAAGGTCAGAGCCATAGGATGCATGGGTAGAAGTTGCAGAATAGTGAATTTAAGCTGGATAAGAGGAAAAACTTCTGAGCAACTGGAGCTGTTCAAATTGGAACGGGCTGCTTTGGGAGCTTGGGGGTTTCACTTCGTTGAAGGCCTTTGAGCAAAAGCTGAATGACTATTTAATAAGTATCTTGTAAAGGGAATTATCTAGGTATGTGTTGGCCTAGATGGCCACTCCCCACTCTGAGATTCATAATTCTGTCAATTTTTCATTTCTCCTGCTTCCATTGGCAAAGTGGTTGAACCCTGACCAAATTGTTACCCCTCAAACTGGAGCCAATCTTCCCTGACTTCCCTCTCTTAATTTCAGAAAGGAATATAATCAGATTAGACAGAAACCTCCTCAAAGGCACGACTCCATTGAGAATCAAGAGGTACATTTAGAAAATGCCAGTTCTAAGGCAAGCAGGACAAAGCTAGATTCACAGTCTTTTGCTCTCTTCCCTTTAACCCTCCAGGGAGAAATCTTAGCAAAATCTCCCAGTGCTCAGAAAGTCATGAGTAGGGGAATTTAACTGCAAATGCTCATTTGTTTTCTACCAAAGCTAACTATTTGACATCCTTTGAGAAAAGGAGAAATGCTTCATCAGTTATCTCTGGCTGCCCTAACAGACTATGAAAGATTTAGTCCAGACTTCAGTTCAGATCACATCATGTCGTTTTCTCTCTAGAATGTGATAGGACAGACCTAGAAAGACAGATGCTTCCATCTGGGAAATACTCATTACTTTGTATTGACATCAAATCAGGGAATATGGGCTCAATCAACACACACACACACACACACACACACACACACACACACACACACACACACACACACACATGCATGCACACACCCTATTCTTTATTTATTAGGCAACGAAACTTCCAAAGCTTAAAATTGAAGAGACACATGAATGTGTTTAGTGGAATAAACACTTGATTTGAAGTCTGAAGAATTCTGAATTCAGAAACCAGCTCTAGTACCTACTTAGAGGTAGGACTTTGGATACATCATTTCCCTTTCCTATCCTGGCTTCCAAAAGAAGGATATTGACTAAAGCCTCTGACTTTCCTGTGACTTTTCTCTGGTGTCCACTTGATCTACCTGGCTGGGAGATGGACAGGTTTTGATTGATAATCTAGTTCTTTCCTTTATAGGAATAACTCAGGTGCCTGCATCTTCAAGGTTAGTGTTAAAAATTACGTTTTTAATTAATAGCAGTAATTTTGGATAGATTTGTATGTTTCTATGGAGCTAGGAACTTCCCAAAAGTCCATGTACTGGTCCTCATAAAATGTCTTTCCTCCTCTGAAAAATTAAAATAAAATAAAACCCATGAAACTGAATGACCTCTAAAATACCTTCCTGTTCCAAATCTTACATTTTTTTTTGCCTTTCAAAGCAACAAGTGAAGAAGCATTTATTATTTTTAATTGGGGGGAGGCTTTTTGGAAGGAGGAAGGCAGGGTAATTGCCCAAGGTCACATGATTAGTAAGTGTTAAGTGCCTGAGGTCACATTTGAACTCAGATCCTCCTGATTCTAGGGCCAGTGCTCTATTCAGCGTGCCACCTAGCCCCTCAACAAGCATTTGTTAAACAATAACTATATTCCAGGCATTGTGTTAAGTATGGAGAATACAAAGAAAGGCAAAAAATGACCCCTGCTCCCAAGGAGCTCACAGTCTGATGGTGGAGACAACATGAAAACAACTACATATAAACAAGGTATGGATGGGATAAACTGGAAATAATCTTAAAATGACAACATTATAAGAAGAATTAGGAAAGGTTTCTTACAGAAAGTGAGACTTATGTTGAGAACTGAAGTAAGAAGCCAGGGAATGGAAAAGAAGAAGGAGAGAATTCCAGGCACCAGAGATAAGTGAAAATGCAATGAACTAGAAGATGGAGTGTTACATATTCCAGGAATAGCAAGGAGGACGGTATCATGGGAGCA
>CM053581.1:287987603-288027293 GCA_028627135.1 Pseudochirops cupreus
TATGTAATGTGAGTCATCTCTAGGGCAGGGGGAAGGGAAAAAAGAAATTTACATGATTATTTGGTTGCATATTTGAAACAAATAGCAAGTTGTACATAATAGATTTGGAGTTTCATGCACAATCATCTTTTTTCCCAATTTATTTATTTTTAGTTTTCGACATTCATTTTTCACAAGATTTTGAGTTACAAATTTTTCTCCCTGCCTTTCCCCTACCCCTCACCACAAAATAGTGAGCCTATTGAATACTCCTTCCCCCAAACTGTTCTTTCTTATATCTTTCCCCATTCCCCCCCCAACTTTTTAGTAGGGCAAGATGGATTTCTATACCCCAGTGCCTATAAACCTTATTAGCCAATTGAATGTAAAAAATATTTTTTTAAACATTTGTTTTTAAAACTTTGATTTCCAGATTCTTTCCCTTCCTCCCTCCCCACCAACCCCGACCAGGAAGACAAGCAATTCAACAGAGGCCTCACATGTACAGTTATGCAAAATATCTCCATAATAATTGTATTGTGAAAAACTAGCTACATTTCTTTTCATCCTATCCCACCCCCCACTCCACTTATTGTATTTTCTCCTTTGACTCTGTCCCTTTTCAAAAGTATTTGCTTCTAACTACTCTCTCCCCCAATCTGCCCTCCCTTCTGTCATCCCCCCTCTTATCCCCTTACCCCCTACTTTCCTGTAGGGTAAGATACCCAATTTAGTGTGCATGTTATTCCCTCCTTAAGCCAAATTCTATGAGAGTAAGTTTGTCCCATTCCCTTTCACCTTCCTGCTCTTCCCCTCCATTGTAACAGTTTTCTCTTGCCTCTTTTATATGAGATAATTTACCCTAATCTATCTCTCCTTTTTTCCTTCTCCCAATAAATTACTTCTTACCTCTTAATTTTATTTTTTTAGATATCATCCCTTCATATTCAACTAATCCTGTGCCCTCTGTGTATGCATACATGTACACACATATACACACACTCACATGTATATTTATACACACATACACCCTCCAATATAGACATATATATGTATGTGTACATATATATATGTACACATACATATATATTCCCTTCGACTATCTTCTTACTAAGAAAAGTCTTATGAGTAATAATTATCATTTTTCCATGTAGGTATGTAAATAGTTCAACTTTAATGAGTTCCTTATGATTTCTTTTTTCTGTTTACTTTCTCATGCTTCTCTTGCTTCTTGCATTTGAAAGTCAAATTTTCTGTTCCACTCTGTTTTTTTCATCAAGAATGCTTGAAAATTCTCTATTTCATTGAATGACCATATTTTCCCCTGAAGCATTATACTCAGTTTTGCTAGGTAGGTGATTCTTGGTTTAAATCCCACCTCCTTTGACCACCTGAATATCATATTCCAAGCCCTTTGATCCCTTAATGTAGAAGCTGCTTGGTCTTGTGTAATCCTAATTGTGTTTCCACAATACTCAAATTTTTTCTTCCTGACTGCTTGCAATATTTTCTCCTTGACCTGGGAACTCTGGAATTTGGCTAGGAATTCCTAGGAGTTTTCTTTTGGGGATCTTTTTCAAGAGGCAATCAGTGGCCTTTCCCCCAAGATGGTGCCAAAGGCGAAAAAGGAAGCCATCGTCCCCCCCAAGACAGAAGCCAAGTCCAAGGCTTTGAAGGTCAAGGAGGCAGTGCTGAAGGGTGCCCATAGCCACAAAAAGAATATCTGAATATCCCCCACCTTCTGGTGACCCAAGACACTAAGACTTCAAAGGCAGCCCAAATACCCTTGGAAAAGGGCCCCTCAGAGAAAAAGGCTTGATCACTATTAAGTTTCCCTTGACCACACTGAGTGTGCTACGAAAAAGATTGAGGACAACGACACCCTAGTCTTCATTGTGGATGTCAAGGCCAACAAGTATCAGATCAAGCAGGCTGTAAAGAAGCTGTATGACATTGATGTGGCCAAACTCAACACATTGATCTGGCCTGATGAAGAGCAGAAGGCCTATGTCCATCTTGCTCCAGACTAAGATTCATTAGATGTTGCCAACAAAATTGGAATCATCTAACTTAGTGTGTCCAGCTGTGTCTCATTCCACCCACAATAAAAAGTTTTCCAGGAAAAAAAAAGAGATGATCAGTGAATTCTTTCTATTTCTATTTTTCCCTCTGGTTCTAGAATATCAGGCCAATTTTGCTTGATAATTTCTTGAAAGATGGTATCTTTTTTGATCATGGATTTCAGGTAGTCCAATAATTTTAAAATGACTCCTCCTGGATCTATTTCCCAGTCGGTGGTTTTTCCAACAAGACATTTCACATGGCCTTCTACTTTTTTTCATTTGTTTGGATCTGTTTAATAGTATCTTGATTTCTCATAAAGTCATTAGCTTCCAGCTGCTACAATCTAATTTTGAAGGAATTATTCTTTTCAGTGAGTTTTTGAAATGCCTTTTCCATTTGGGCAGTTTGGCTTTTTAAGTTGTTCTTGTTCTCATTGGCTTTTTGGGCCTCTTTTGCCTTTTGAGCTAGTCTGTTTTTTAAGGTATTATTTTCTTCAGTATTTTGAGGGGTCTCCTTTAGTAGGCTGTTGACTTGCTTTTCATGATTTTCTTGCATCATTGTCATTTCTCTTCCAAATTTTTCCTCTACTTCTTTTACTTGATTTTCAAAATCCTTCTTGAGTTCCTCCATGGCCTGTAACCAGTTCATATTTTTTTTGAATGAGTTTGATGCAGGATTTCTGCCTTTTGCTGTCTTCCTCCCATCCCATGCTTTGATCCTTTTTGTCCCTAAAAAAAGGATTCCGTGGTCTGATTGCATTTTCTCTGCTTGCTCATCTTGCCAGTCAATTACTTGACTTTTGAGCTCTTTGCCAGGGTAGAACTCTGCTTTCAGAATGGAGAAAGCTTTGTCCCAAATCACTGGGGTTTTCACAGCTGCTGGAGCTATTAGGAGGGAACCCTCTCTATGGCCACCACAAGCTCTGGCACACTGGCCACATACCCCAGGACCACCACTCAAGACCATGATCCAGATCCAAGAAGGCTAAAGCAAGAGCAATTACTCTCTGAATGGTTGCTTGGTCCCCCTAAGATTTGCAGGCCAGGATCTCCAAAGGCAGCCATGGAGCACAAGCTGCAGCCACCATACCTCTGTCCCTTCTCACCCCAGGGGCAGGGGCCAGACCTCTCTCTTCTGTCCCCCTGCTCCAACAGAGTTCCCCACTGACCTTTTACTTTCTCTTTGGCAGTTATGGGTTAAGAAGTCTGGAAACCACCACAGCTGCTGGTGATTCACTCTCCTGAAATCTGTTCCCAGCCCACCACTGGTTGGGGCTGCCCCAGGGCCAGAACCACTTGGCTTATGCAGGACCTCACTTGGCTCCCAGCTTTGTGCAACAGACCCTTCCTATTGGCCTGCCAGGCTGCCCTTAGCAGGAGATTTGTTTCTCTCTGTCACTTTGTGGGTTCTGTAGCTCTAAAATTTGTTTAGAGTTATTTTTTTACGTGTATTAGAAGTGATTTGAGTGGGAACTCACACAAAATTTGTGTTTTTACTCTGCCATGTTGGCTCTGCCTTATACTCATCTTTTTTTATTATGCTATGTTATGGGAATGATTGTTTTATTCCATAAATTTAATGTAAAATTTAATTCCATCAAAAGTAAAGTGGAAGTGAAACTTAGGATTCTTGGCTCAGTAAGAAGGCAGATAAGATTCAGTTTTATGCTGAGAGTAAACAATCCAAAGGGCTTTTATGGTATTCTGAAGGTTATTTATGAGCCAAAGACCAATGGTGCATCTTAGCTACTCAATGCTAATCAATCAATGCACACTGATTAGTAATAAGGACATAATTCTGGAGAAATATGCTGGACACTTCCCTAATGTTCTCAGCAGACCACCACCAACCAATGTTGAAGCCACTAACCCTTTAACTCAGGCTGAATTCAACCCCTCTCTCCATTCTTCTGATTAAAGAAGAGATTTTTCATGCCATTTGGTTCTTCTCCTGTGGAGCATCTGGTACTGATTCTATTCCAGTTGAGTTTTAGAAGGCAAGGGGTGCATTGTATATATAAAAGTTTTCTAGGTTACATGGCAAGAGGAGCTCCCCCTCCCCTCAGGAGCTCAAGGATGCCTCCAGTGTCCATCTCTATAAAAGAAAGGAAAATAAGTTGTCCTGTGACATTCACACAGGGTTCTCTCTCTTAGTCTCTGCCAGCAAGATTTTTGCCAGAGTCCTCTTTACTAGGCTTATCCTTTTGCCTGGAAGATAGTCATCTACCTGAGAGCCAACGTGGCTTCTGAAAGGGCCAAGAAATGGTCAACATGGTGTTTGCTGCCTGATAACTCCAGGAGAAATTCCAGGAGCAGAAAAGAATTCTATATAGAACATTCATTGACCTGACCAAGGCCTTTGATACTACCAGTCATGAAAGCTTGTGGAAGATCATGGGAAAAAATGGTTGACTGGAGGAGTTCATCAGTATTGTATGCCCGTTCCATGATGGCATACTTAACACAGGTTCTGGATAATAGACAGTGCTCTCATGCTTTTCCAGTCATGAAGGGAGTGAAGTAGGGCTGCGTGCTTGCTCCCATGCTTTTATTTCCTGTAAACTTTTTTTCTTAATTTTTAAATAGTATTTTTCCAATTTTAATTTTAGCATTCATTTTTATAAGATTTTGAGTTCCAAATTATTCTCCCTCCCTCTCTCCCTTTCCCTCTTTTGAAAATGGTAAGCAATTTGATATTGGTTATACATGCACTATTATGTAAAACATATTTTCATATTAGTGACAGTTATGAAAGAAGACACAGATCAAAAGGAAAAAAAACACAACAAAAGAACAAAGTAAGTTAAAAAAAATCTTTTAATCTGCATTCAGAATTCATCAGTTCTTTATCTCCATGTGGCTAGCATTTTCCTTCATGAGTCCATTGGCCTTATCCTGGATCATTGTGTTGCTGAGAAGAGCTGAGTCCTTCATAGTTGGTCATCATACAATGTGGCTGATACTGTCTACAGTGTTTTCCTGGTTCTTCTCATTTCATTTGCATCAGTTCTTACAAGTCTTTCCAGGTTTATCTGAATTCTGTCTATTCATCATTTCATATTGCACAATAGTATTCTATTACATTTATATACCACAGCTTGTTCAGCCATTCCCCTCAATAGGCATTCCCTCAATTTCCAATATTTTGCCACCACAAAAAGAGCTGCTATTAACATTTTTGCACATGTGGGTCCTTTTTCCCTTTCTCTTGGTGATACAGGACTACTCGTGCTATTGCTGGATCAAAGGATACAAAGAGTTTGGCTTTGGATATAGCTCCAAATTGCTCTCCAGAACAATTGGATCAGTTTACAACTCTACCAACAGCACATTAATGTCCCAATTTTCCCACATCCCCTCCAACATTTATCAATTTCCTTTTTTATTATATTAGCCAATGTGATAGGTAGTACCTCAGAGTTGTTTTAATTTTTATTTCTCTAAGCAAAAGTGATTTAGAGCACTTCTTCATATGCCTATAGATAGCTTTGATTTCTTCATCTGAAAAAAATGCCTATTCATATCCTCTGACCATTTATTAAATGGTAAATGGCTTGTATTCTTATAAATTTGACACAGTTCTCTTTATATTTGAGAAGTGAGACCTTTATCAGAGACTTGCTGTAAAGATTATTTCCTAACTTTCTTCTTTCCTTCTAAATTTGATTGCATTGGTTTTGTTTGTACAAAAGCTTTTTATCTAATACAATCAAAAGTATCTATTTTACATTTTGTTATGCTCTCTATCTCTTGTTTGATTATGAACTCTTCTCTTCCACATAGATCTGACAGGTAGATTATTCCTCGCTCCTCTAATTTGCTTATGGTATCAGTCTTCATGTCTAAATCATGCACCCATTTTGACCTTATCTTGTGAGATGTTGGTCTATACTTAATTGTTGTCCTATCATTTCCAGTTTTCTCAGCAGTTTTTGTCAAATAATGAGTGCTTGTCCCAAAGGCTGAGGTCTTTGGGTTTATCAAACACTAGGTTACTATGGACATTGACTACTTTGTCTTGTGTCCTATAAACCACTTAACTTCTCCTTTAAAAATTTGGATGCTATACCACTTGGTGCATATATGTTTAGTATTGATATTGCTTTGTTTTCTGTGGTACCTTTTAGCAACATATAGTTGCCTTCCGTATCTCTTTTAATTAGGTTTATTTTGACTTTTACTTTGTCTGAGTTCAGGATTGCTACCCCTACTTTTTTTTTAAACTTCAGCTGAAGCATAATAGATTCTGCTCCAGCCCCTTACCTTTTACTCTGTGTATGTCTCTCTGCTTCAGGTGTGTTTCTTGTTAACAACATATATTATAGGATTCTGGTTTTTGATCCATTCTGCTATCTGCTTCTGTTTTATGGAAAAGTTCATTTAATTCACATTCACAGTTATGATTACTCTCTGTGTATTTCCCTCCATCTTGTTTTTCCTTTTATTTGTCCTCTCTCTCCTTTCACCCTTTCCCTCCTCACCAGTGTTTTGCTTCTGTCTGCCACTTCCCTCAATCTGCCCTTCCTTCTCTCAGTCTCCCCACTTTTACTTAATCTCTTCCTCTTCTACTTCTCTGTTAGGTAAAATAGATTCTTATATTCTACTGACTGTGTATATTATTTCCTCTTTGTACTAATTCTGATGAGAGTAAGGTTCAAGTGATGCCCATCACCCACCCTCCCAAGTTCCCCTTCACCTCTTTTACAGCACTTCATGTGAAATAATTTACACCATTCTACCTCTCCCTTCCTTCTGAACCCAGTGTGCTCCTCTTTCTCATTGTTTTATTATTTTTATGTAATTTCCTCAAATTCACTTTATATCTGTTCCCCATACATATTCCTTTTAGCTGTAGTATAAGTGATAGTTTTTTAAGAATTATAAGTATTATCTTCCCATGTAGAGATGTAAATAGTTTAGCTCTATTGAATCCCTTATATTTTCTTTTCTCTTTTTACCTGTTTATACTTCTCTTGGGTCTTGATAGAAGATAGGATTTTTGGTTTAATTCTGATCTTATGGAAGTCTGAAATCCTTCTATTTCATCAAATGATCATTTTTTCCCTTGATGTAATATGCTTAATTTCACTGGGTTGTAGTCTTAGCTCCTTTGCCTTCCAGAATATCATGTTCCATGACCTCTGATCTTTTAATATTACAGCTGCTAAGTCCTGTGTAATTCTGATCATGGCTCTGTGATATTTGAATTATTTCTTTCTGGCTATTCACAGTATTTTTTTCTTGACCTGATATTTCTGAAATCTGACTGCAATATTTTATTTTGCAATCTCTTTTCTGAGGTGATCAGTGGATTCTTTCAATGCCTATTTTGCCCTCTGGTTCCGGGACATTAGGACACTTTTCCCCGATAATCTCTTGAAAGATGTTGTCTAGATCCTAGTTTTGATTATGACTTTCAGGTAGTCCAATGATTCTGGTGTTCTCTCCTAGATCTATTTTCCAGTTCAGTTATTTTTCCCAGGAGATATTTTACATTTTCTTCTTTTTTTCATTCTTTTGAATTTATTTGATTAATTATTGGTTTCTCATAGAGTCATTAACTTCCACTTGCCCAATTCTAACTTTTAAGGAGTTGTTTTCCTTAGATAGCTTTTGTACTTTCTTTTCTATTTGGCCAATTGTACTTTTTAAGTAGTTTTCTTCAGTGGATTTTGGTATATCCTTTACCGTTTGACCAATTCTACTTTTTAAGCAATTGTTTTCTTTTTCCAAGATGTATACTCTTTATTTTTCGTAATACTCTTGCACCACTCTCCTTTCTTTTCCCAATTTCCTCCTACCTCTCATATATGATTGTTAAGGTCCTTTTTAAGTTTTTCCTCTTTTAAGTTCTTCTTTCTGGTCTTGAAAGCCTTCCCTTTCTTTGTGGTTTAACTCATACATGTTTTGCCATTGTTGCCCTTTTCTGAGTTTATATCTTGATCTTCACTTTCTCAATAATAACTTTCCATGGTTATATTCTTTTCTTGGCTGTTTTTTGCTCACCTTTTTTGACCTTTTTTCCTTCTTTTAAATTTGTACTCTACTCCAAGGGTGGAGGGGGCACCATCTCAGCCTTCTTGTGCCAGGGGATGCAGACTCTGTTTACCTGGCGTTGAACTGATGTTGCTCTGAGACCCAAAGGACACCCTTGGTGCTGAGCTGGGTGTATGGCTAGTGCTGCTGGAGGCTGTAATGGTCTGGTAGCTTACCTGGTGCTGAGCCATGGTCCTAGTGGTGGTGTTTGGCATGTACTGAGACCAGTGGGGTATGTCTGTGTTTCTCTAGGGATACATTGACACATGCAGAGTTCTGGCCACTGAAGGTTGCCCATTTGCCTGGGGCTACACTGAGGCACATGGCAGTTCTCAGAGCTGGAATTTGCCCATTCCCTTGCTATGCTGAAATATGTGGGTGATCCTAGTATTAGTGTTTTCCTGTTCCACCAACTGGGGCTCAGGGTATCCTACTGGTTTCCTTCAGAGGCTTCCTACTGTGCTTCTAGGATGACATCTGTATTCTTCAGTTGAGTAAATAAGTCTTTCACCTTCTAATGCCATGCTGCCTTCTCAAATTTGGTTTCCATTCCTGTCCCTCCTACACATACCATTCCAGCAAAGCTGTCCTATTAGTACTTTGCCAAACTCTGAGAGGAATGATGGTTTCTCTCTCATATTATTAAATTGGGACCAGGATTTTTCCTGGTCTCATGCTTTTTTGCATAATGTTTTCAGTGATGTTGTGAGATGCCTTCAATGAGCATGAAATGGCATCAAGGTCAGCTACAACACTGATAATAAATTAACTTGAAAAGGCTACAAAGCAAGACTAACATGGAGAGAGAGTCAGTGGATGATTTTTTGATCACAGATGATTGTGCACTCAGTGTAGCTTCTGAGGCTGCAATGCAATAGAGTATGAATTGATTATCTGCTGCTTGTACTAATGCTGTCCTAACAATTAACACTAAGAAAACAGAAGTTCTCCATCAGCTAGTACCACACCATCAATATATGTGAAACCATGAGTTATAGCAAGTAGAGAAATTTTGAATACTATGGATAAGTTCATTTACCTTGGCAATGTATTTTCCAGGGATATACATATATAGATGATGAGATTGACACACACATTGCCAGAGCTAGATCAGCATTTGGGAGATTCTGAAGGAGAAGAGGTATCAGACTACCTACCAGACCAAAGGTCTACAGAGTCATTATGCTGACCTCATTGTTATATGCCTATGAAACCTTGACAGTATACCAGTGCCATGCCAGGAAACAGAACTGGTTCCATTTGAATCATCTTAGAAAGTTGATTCTGAAGATCACCTGGAAAGATAAGATACTGAACACTGAGGTCTTTTCTCAAGCTGCACTGCCAAACATACAAACTGCCACTGCAGAGAGCACAGCTCCAATGGGCTGGCCACATTGTTCAAATGCCTAACATACATGGACCTAAAAGACTATTTTATGGAGAACTCACACACAACAAACACTCACATGGAAGTCAGAAGAAATGATGCAAAGATACTTTCGAGGTCTATCTGAAGAACTTTGGAATCAGTTGTAAGACATGGAAGACATTGGCTTAGGCCAGCATGATATGCCTGCAACTGCGTTCCATAATGGAAGCATAATTGTGATAGCTCAAAAGAAACGTGAGATGTGCAAATTTAGAGACATACGTACTCCAAATGTTCACGTGTACTATTTGTGCCCAATCTGTGAGAGAGTCTTCTGGGCTCATATTGGTCTGAACAGTCAGGCACACTGTACCTTGATCCCAACATAGTGATATCATCTTGGTCCTCTTCAAGCATGAAAGACAACAATCAACCAATGCCTATAGTTCTACCAGTCAGGTTTTAAAACCTGTATTTCCACTGAAATCTCTCATCCAGGAGTGGGAAATCTGCAGTCTTGAAGTCACGTGTGACCCTCTAGGGCCTCAATTGTAGCCCTTTGACTGAATCCAAACTTCAAAGAGTAAATCCCTAAAGGGGATGCTCTGATCTATTCCAAATCCTCAGTTTTACAGAGGAGGAAACCAAGGTCAATAGTGATGATTGGATTCATCAAAAGTTCACACAACCAGTTAATTGGCACTCAAATAAGGATCTTCCGACTCCTATTCTAGTAATAGTTCAATTACTGACTTTAGAAATTGTATTTATAAAGTGGAAACAAAATGGCTGCTGGCATCAGGATCTCCTGGCAATATGTCCAGCTTACAAAAGCAAATTAAAGCAAATTTTGGGACGAATGTTTACTAACCTGACAATGCTGCATTTTAATTGGAGATACTTTAATGATATTTTGATATTGGAGATGCTTTAAAACTTCCTCCAGGTTTCCAAAATAATCAACAATACCTCTTGGCTTTAGGGTATAACTATGATGCCTATCATTATAGACTTTGAGAAGCCAATATAGAGGAGGAAGAGTGATGGGTTAATAGACAAAGGACCTGGGTTCAAATCATAACTCTCACCTAATCTTTTGGCCTTATTTCTTCATCTCTAAAATGAAGGGCTTAGACCAGAAATCCTCTAAAATCACTTCTAGCACTAATCCTATGATCTGTGACCTAGTAGCCATGTGACTCTCATGCCTTTCAGTTCTCCATTTTATGATTCAGTGATGAGGTGAAATTGAAGAGAAAATCTGAAGAGGATGAAGTTTGGGGGTGGGGGTGAAATTGGTAGATAAAAGTGGTAAGTCCTAAACATAGATGGAACAACCATATGTAAAATAAATAATTCCTAATTCTCCTTTATGCCTGCCTTTAGATTCTTAACCTAATGAGGCAAAACAGTATCTAATTGCTATAAACTACACATATGGACATTTCTGAGAGAAAGATGTTATCAGTATAAAAGGTAGAATAAGACCTGAAGGATAACAAAATCTTTTTGAACACAAATGGCATGGCCAGGTACATGGGAATGTCCCTTGTGTCATTTCTCAGAGTACGTTCCTAGGTTACCTGCTTCAGAAGCTTAAATGACTGCTCCCCCTTGCCTCTAGGAAAAAGAAATAGCAATACCTGTTTTTAAAACCTCTATTTGATGTCTAAAGTCTTTGACAATCTGTCTCCATACAGTCACTCTAGTATGATTGTATGTTACATTGCTTCATGTACCCTATGTTCCAGCCAAGTGGCCTTATTCCTGTTCCCCAAGTGGGACATTCTACCTCCAATCTCTTTCCCTTTGAACATACTGTTCCCTAATGCTTGAAATACTTTTGTTCCTATTGTTTTTGCCTTTTAGAACCCTAACCTCACTTCAAGGTTCAGTTCAAATTCTACAGCCTTTACGGGGCCTATAGCTCCATCCTCCAAATCCATCCACCCAGAGACATGCCTTTGAGGACCAAAGCCGATGGCATCTCTACTCCCAGACACCATGAAGTCACATCTTCACCCTGATTGTTTTCTGCCCTCTTCCACTCACCTTCATTTCCTGCTCCATTCTAAGGAGAAAGTTATCATTATATCTGGGAACAGTCAATGTCAATGCACTGCTCTACTGCTCCATTTATCACCTTTGTGACTTCCTAGACCATAACTCATTTCTTATGCAATCATTAGTACATGTGTTATCTCCTCCATTAGAATGTAAGTTTCTTGAAGTCAGGGATTGTCCCACTTTTATATTTCTATTCCAAGAACTTAACATATCATAAATGCTTAAACAATGCTTCATTTAATCTTTCAAAATATCATTCATTCATTGTATACAACCTATGTTTACTTGTAACTAAATATGTTGTATTCTTTCCAACAGCACGCAAATTGTTGAGGTCCAGAATATTTCATATTTATAATTGTGTCCACAGTACCTAACACTGTTCTTGGAAAACAGTAAGCACTTAATAAATGCTTATTGAGTAATCCATTCTAATGCTCTCTCTCTCTGAATGACTCCCACTAAACTTAATCTCAATTTCTTTTAGGCACCAAGTGCATAAAGATCTAAAGTCTCAGAGGGTCAAAAAGTCTATTATGTTAGTGTCCTTTGTATATTCTCACTTTTGCTGAGCCTATATCTTCTCTCTCTCCACTGAGTTGGGGAACTGAGACGCGTAACTTAAGCTGATAGAATTGATTTCCAGTGTGTGAATGGGGACTACTAGTGGAGCTTTGAAGAAATTAGACTAGAGTCAATAGGTGTTAATTAAATATCAATTATAACGGAGTAATAAGATTTAATTAGATAGAAGAAAATCTAGTGTCAGCATAAATAGCTTTAAATTGCAAAAATAATCTTATCTCTAATTTAATTGCTTGTGTGATTAGAGTTAATTGCAGAGTAGAGGTTTGGGTAACATAATGAAATGTTCTTTAAAGAAAAAAAAAACCCCTAGTGGATATGCTAGCCAGAGCATTTCAGATAGTCTAGATTTCAACAAATGGTGCCTCTGTTTTTCTTAATAGCCAGATCAGGGCCTTGCCCTTAAAAAGAGTTTAATAAGTATTTACTTGCATTGGATCCGACATTCTCCTCTTTAGACCAAAAAAAGTACTTAGAGATTATTAAGTCCAACCCTCCCATTTTACAGGGGAAGAAACTGATGTGCAGAGAAAGGAATATAATTGCCTAAGACAGGGGTGGGGAACCTGTGACCTCAAGACCACATGTGACCTTCTAGGTCCTCAGGTGTGGCCTTTTGACTGAGTTCAAGTTTTATGGAACAAATCCTTTTTTTAAGGGGATTTGTGTTCTGTGAAGTGGATTCAGTCAAAGGGTCACACTTGAGGACCTAGAGGGCCACATGTGGCCTCAAGGCCACAAGTTCCCCACCCCTGGGCTAAGATCAATCCATGTATGGATATCTTTTCAGTATATAATAACTTGCCCAATACATAGGACTTCAAGAGAGCCTAAATGTTGTTCCATCATTCCTTTATGGTCCCAACTTTATTCCTGCATTAATTTTAATCTTAGCCTCATTTGTAGTCTTGGAATCTAAAGCAGCAGCAATGGCCAATTAGAATTGTCCTCATCTGAGAGACCCATCTTTCCAGAACCCATTGGGTGTACTATCAAGGCCAGGGGAAGGACAACATTTCCTCTTCTTTCTGTTTTCTCCCATCGCACAAATCTGGGCTCTTTTGTCCTGATTCCAAATCCCTTGCCTTTGACTTCCAATCATCTGAAGCTACTTCTGCAATTGGAGCAGATAAAAGAAGAATAGCAATTTAGCAGCTGATGCCACTTTCCAAATTTATTTGGCAGAAGGAGAGAAATTGCTCAAAACAACATGTGCCCCCATATTCACACTTGGAAACATAGAGCTTTAAGTATGTAGGGGAAAATACAGTGTCAAATCTCCAGGCACTTCCAAAAGGGAAGAAAATGTCTACCAAGGGATTAACTTGAATGCCTTTTCCTAATGTTGATCATTCGGCACGGTTATTTAAGTTTGCTTCAGATAATGCCAGCACTTTTAAAAGAATTATTCACATTTGCTTTCCTTGATTTTGAGTAATATAGGACAAAAAAGATAGCAGCAGTTTTATTCCGGGATGTATTTTTGTCTCTTGCCCAGAGCCAATTCATCCTGGGTGTTTTGTAAAATGTTATATAATGTAATGATCAGACAATGGCATTTTTCCCCCTTTAGGCTTTAGGGGAAGTAGGAACATGACAGAGGAAATCTATTTTTAATTGTCAAGGTACAATCTTCTAAATAAACTAAAACCCTGGAAATGGTTGCTCCAGTCACTTTTCATGGGGATATAGGAGAGGGGGAATTCCCTCCCTGGAGCAGGTAATTAAAAAACTACATCACAATTCTTGTAAGAAAGACCGAGGATTGTTGTTGTTGTGGGGCTTTAGTGGATGTCAAGGTCAATATGAGTCGATATTGTGACTTGGCAACCAAAAAAGCACACATTATTAGCCTGTATTAATAAAGTTAAAGAATCCAGGGCTAGGGTAGCAATAGTCTCCATATTATCTAACCTGGTCAGACCATACCTCTACCACTAAGTAGCCCTTTGACCTTGGGCTAGTTAATTCACTTCTATGGACTTCCATTTTTACATTCATAAACTAAATTTATATTGAACTAGATCAAGGATTTATAGATAAGTTTAGAATACGTCAACATTACCTTCCAGGTCATAATAATGGGGAACACTGCTCCAAAGACACATTTTAGGAAGTCCAATGATAAAATAGAGTGTAACAGAGAGGAAACTTGATTACCCCATCTAAGGATTAGTGAAACAAATGGTAACAGAATAGAGAAATAGAAGAAGAGCATTTGGAGTGGGGAGAGGAAGACACACTCTCCTTTAACATTTGAAGAGCTCTGATGTGGAAGGATTAGATTTCTTCTGTTTGGCCCCAAGAGACTAAGTTGCAAAGGGAAATACATTAGCTTTGATGTATGGGAATACTTCTTAATAATGAGAGCTATCCAAAAGTAGAAAGAGTTACCTTGGAAGGCAATAGATTTCTCATCACTGGAGATCTCTGAGAATAGGCTGGATGAGCCCTCATTAAAAGGGGAATGGATTCCTGTTCAGATATGGGTTGGAAAAGTTGTCTTCTTTGATCTCTTCCAACTGTGAAATTGAATGATTCAGAAAATCTATTAAAGATCTTCGATTTATATTGGATTGCATATTTAAAGTAAGATCATATATATGTATATGTATATGTATGTATATATATACACACACACACACACATATACATATATATACATATATATATATATGTAGTAGGTATATATAATAGCTGAAAATGGCCTTATAGATTATCTAGTAAATCCTTTTAATTTATAGAAAGGGCAAATGAGGCCCAGAGGGATGAAGTAAATTGCCAAATGCCATACCAATAGCAAAGTTGGGATTCAAACCAAGTTTTATGGCTTTTCACTATGGTGTTTCTTAAGGATCCCTGCTAATTAATCATGGGAGCAAAATTTTCCTTATTACTTAGGTTATGGACTTGTGGATCCTCAAGAGGGTTAACTGACCGCAAGCTGTCAGGCAGCCTGATAAGGCCATCATGAACTTTATTAGCAGGGTTAGACAAGATAAGTAGAGCCGTTGTCTCTAAAGGACTCTTATTAAAGTGTGTCAGTGTTACCTGAGGTACCTGACTCTCACCTATAAGAATGGATTAGTCTATCAGTTTAGCTACTTGACAAAGTAGATCCAGAAGAAATGAAAGCCAGGAAAGAGTCTTTTGCTCATAGTCCCCTCACATAATTGACTACTTCTTCCCCCATACTTCACTTTCCTTGCAGTCCAACAAACTTGTATTTGTAGCTTTTATTCTCAGGAATTAATACTGAAATTGAAAACTCTTGTCTCTGAGAGTATACAATACTCCAAGGCTCACAAAGCACCTTACATATATTATCTGATTTTATCCGTCAAATCCCAGTAAGAAAAACACTATTATCCATATTTGATAGATGAGGGGACCGAGGCTGAAGCTTGCCTTTAGTGACTTGTCTAGAATTACACAGCTAGTAAGTATTTGAGGAAGACTTTGCATTCAAGTCTTTCTGAATCCAAGTCAAATCACTTGACCACTTCATCTTATAATTCAATTTCCTCTCCCAACTACTAAACTCTCACCGACTATTACCCTTTTCTGATATCCTACATAGAATTTCTATCACAGACTTAAGCATTTAATTTGAAATACCATGCATTGTATTACCTTTCCATTTGTTTTCTTAATATTTTCTATACATTTGTCTTCCCAAACTTCATACAAGGGAACAATAATAATAACAACAATAACTTAGGAGGACAAGAAACAATATAACATTATGATTGTGGCAGATTATCCAGGATAGTCAACAGGAAAATTACCACGGCAGTTTGCCACAGGAACTATCAATTACAGCAAGAGTGGACTAGAGATTCAATATAACATTTCCAGAAAATATGGAGTGTTGGGGATATTTTGCTGTGGCCTACAGAGATACTGTGACACTGTCCTTTCTGTCTTGCTCAAGCAATTGCTTTCTATGCTCAAATTGCAGAAAGCATTCCCTTTTGGAAGAAAAAAAAAATGAGGGGTTAATACTTCTCTCTTCTCCAGGTTATCAGGGTTATGAGAAAGAAAAAGGTTTGATTTTTTTAATAAGAAAACTAACTGAAAAGGCGGAAGAAACACTTATCTGTAAGGAGATAGGGAGTTGTAGAATATTATACAAAGAAAGAAAGGGAGAGAAAGAGCACTGATTATTTAGATTTAAGCAATGGCTATAAGACTTTTCCCAGAATGGATGAAGCTAGACCCACTGAAGAGAAAGCAGTTGCTTATGTTTCAAAGAATGATTATGTGGATCCATAGAAGATGCCATGTGAAAACATCAGAAGAGGAATCATCCAGAAAGAGTCAGAGGAAAAAGAGACAGAGGGTAGTTGATTATAACCCCCTGCTCTAACAAATGTTGACCCATATGCATAATAGAGAAGCATGTTGTCTTTCAGGGGTGAATATCTAGAAAGTGACAGACTTGTCAAACCTCATGAACATTACACACTTTGGATGATTAGGAGACAAATTATGCTTCCAGATAGAACTTAGAAAACATGAATAAGTATTATGAAATTCTGGATAAGAAACTGAAGTCCACACGATCTTTTGATCACAGATGCCAGTTGAAACCAGGGGCCTTGGAAGAGAAGGAACGATAGATTGTTGTCCAATGATACAGTGTAACTAAAGAGTGACTAAAGAGTGGGAAAGACATCACTTGGAATTTTTCACATTTTATAAAGAAGCTTTCAAACTAAAAGAGGAGGAAGAAGGAGAAAACAGTTTTTGAATATATCTATGAAGCTAAATAGTATAGAAAGAAGTAACACCAACACAAGAAGAAAAACCCAGGTTTACAACCTCAGAGTCATACATGGCTTCTAATTTTCTTATACTTGGATGTATAGGAACCATCTCTAATGCACTTGAGAAAATTCATTGTTGTATTTTCAATGCGAGCATTTAGGAAGAAGGAATAAGCACCTACAATGTGCCAGGAACTGTGCTAAGCATTTTACAAATATTCTCTCATGAGCTCCTCACAGCAACTCTGAGAAGGAGGTGCTACTATTACCCCTATTTCACAGTTGAGGAAACTGAGGCAAAGTTTAATAAAAACATTAATAATATCCAACATTTACATAGTCTGTATTATATGTGCTAAGCACTTTACAACTATTATCTCATTTGATCCTCACAATAACTCTGGAAATAGTTGCTATTATTTTATTCATTTTACAAACATGTCCAAAACTAAACACAATATGTCCCCCCAAAAATCTTTTCCCCTTCTGAACTTTCCTATTACTATTGAGGGTGTGTAATGGTAATAGAAATTTGAAGTTCTTCCCTGCCCCTTAATAAGCCTAAATTTAACTTGAGGACTTTTCCTGATTTGAAAACATACTCCACCCCTTAATACACGGCATGTGCTCACCTGGAGCCTGTGGTGGGAGGCTTGTTTTTCAGGAAGGCACAGCTTTTGTTTCTTTGTAGTCAAGTGGGTCACGAGGGTTGTGATGTTCTTTGAGCCTAGAGAAGGCTACATATACCTCTGAGGTGAGGTTTTGCTTTGGGGCTCACTTTGGGAAGAGTTGTGTTATTTGGCCAGATGAGACTCTGGGCAGCCGTTGAGCCCCCCCCCCCCCACTTTGAAAACCCAGATGTTGGTGCTTCTGTCTCTGGTGACTAACTAGGTATGTATGTAATGGTCAGACAGCTGGAAGCCCTGTCTGCGGAATTGTGTTCCTTTCTCTTGTAACTTTGAAGTTCAGGTTGCTGACTTTTTTGCTTGAATTAGATAAATGATATGTGTTTGACTGATTAAAGTAGGACTGTTAACCTGTTTTGAGTTGCTTTCCTTTAGAAAAGCAGGTCAAAGAACCCATGCTAGCAGCCATCCCGGGTATGCTAGGGAGCTTGCTGCAACAGGGTGCCACCATCTTCCTAGACTTGCAGCCTACGTGTCATCTTCAATTCTTTTCTCTTTCTCTCACCTCCTGTATCCAATCCATTGTTAAGTCCTACCAATTTTACCTCTACAACATCTATCTAATACATCCCTTCTCTTCTCTAATACTGCTACCACTCTGGTGCAGACCCTCATCACCTCATACCTGGAGTATTCCAATAGTCTCCTGGTGGGTCTCCCTGCTTCAAGTGTCTTCCAACTTCAGTCCATCCTCCATTCAGCTATCAAATTTATCTTCCTAAAGTTCTGGACTCATGATATCACACCTAACTGTCCCCCATTCAATAAACTCCCTTGGTTCCCCCTTACCTCCGGGATGAAATGTGGGTGAGTTGGCCCTTAGAGGCCATTCCTGGGAGCATAGTCAGATATTCTCTGCCTACTCTTGGTAGATCACAGTTAAATTCTGGGGATTAGCTTCCAGCCATGCATGATTCATCACTGAGAACTCCTAGGTGACCACTGAGCCAGAAAAGTTGAGCACTCACAGGACCGTTTAAAAGAGGAGACTCTGGCTCATAATCTTTTGGTGGTAGCTCTACAGTTGAGCAGATGTGATTTTAGGAGGGAATTATGAACAGTATCATAGTAATCCTATCTCTATGGCAAGCTAATAATGGGAATTTCAACCAGGTGAGTTTTTTGTTAGGATCCTGGGCTACCTTTGTTTCTCTTTTGTCTTTCCTTTTCTTGAGTTAGTGGTCTCATGAATCAAATATTGAGAGGTCTGCGAGTTGTGATAGAAGTGACTATCTAAGCAGTGGGAACTGCTCAGAAGAGATCTATAACAAGGAAAATGTATGTAGTAGAGAAAGAGAGATCATTACTCAATCAGTGCCAAATGGAAGTGGAAATAGAAAATGTCTAATTAGCAGTTTTGCAGAAATTATTTTATTCCTTCACCAAAGCTTACCTGCAAGCCTCAAAACAGACTTGTACCACTAATTCTAAGAAATGTTACTGAATTTTGTTCTAATTACTCTGTTGATGCTCACTGTGATCATAATATTTATCAATGCTTTTCTGTAGGAATAAAGTTCTTTTCTATTAATAACATGTTCATACCTTGTATACTTTAATTCCTTTCCCTTTTCAAGGAAATCCAAACAAGAGCCATAACTTTAGCTGTAATTAACATGATACTTAAGATTTGGGGATAGTGTGGAGTCAAAGGTTGCTAATGTGCTAAATAGTATAAAAATGGAACCTACCCCATAAATAGAGGTAAAGTTTCCCCAGAGCTGACCTTGAGCAATTAGAAATATCTGGGTACAGCCATAAAGAGGTGCAGGTCTCTAGCCCTCATACTCCTATCAGGGTCATGCTCTATGCTGCACTAGAGATATGTAGGATGGACCAGTTCAATCTCATCAGCAGTATATGCTGCTACACTATCTGAAGATACTGAATGCTTCCTCAAGTTATCACATAATTAATTGTCTTTATTTCTGCCCCATTGGTGTGCGTGTGTGCATGCATGTGTGCATGTGTGTGCACGTGTATGTGTGTGTGTGTATGTGTGTATGTGTGTAAATAAGCTTGGGGATTCTAAAACATTTACATATATTTGGAGTGAGGATGGAAAACCTGCCTCCATTTTAAGGGTTCTCAACCTGTGGGTCGCGACCCCTTTGGGGGTTGAACGACCCTTTCACAGGGGTCACCTAAGACCATTGGAAAACACATATTTCTGATGGTCTTAGGAACTGAGACACCACTCCTCTATCCGTCTCCAGGTGGGTCCGCCCACATGCAGATACACCCACATTGGAGTATTAAAAGGTTGGAACATTAGGAAGGTCGAGGACCACTGGTAGATGAATACAAGTTTCAAGCTTAGCAGAGCACATCTGACAGGTCTAACTGGGACTTTCTTTCTATTTATATTTTCCAGACACAACTAGTTTATGCCGTAATTACATGGTATAGTGCTATCACAATAATGCAAAAACATGCTCCAGTGCTTGCTGTAACTCTAATATTCAGGACCCAGGTGTTTAAGATAATTCACATCGCTTTGGAAAAAACTTAGAATGAGTAAATTAGAGGAAAATTGACTACTGTGCCTGCAAAAAAAAATAGTGAGAGAAAGAGGAGTGAAAATATTTATCTACTGTGTAAGGCTGATTGCTCCTATTTTCCAATGTTAACCAGAGAATGCCAGAACATACGGTGACTAGATTAATTTCATTAGTTAATCACGTGTTTGTGATTTGTATAATTATATATATCATATATTATAGAATTTAGAATTATTATGCATATTATAGAATTTAGTACTGGAAGGGACTTCAGGGATCAGTAAATCCAATACTCTCATTTTTAGATGAGTAAGCTAAATTTCAGAAAAAGGAAATGAATTAGCCAAAGTCTCATGACAAGCACAATGCTTGCCACATAGTAAACACTATATATATGATAGCTATTTTATATACAAAAATACACATCTCTCTCTCTACATATATATATATATATCCCCACATACATTTGTCTGCATGGTTCTCACAGGAAGGAATTAATAGATAGTTCTGGAATCTTACCTATCCCTCTCTAAAAGGGGGAGGAGAGCCTTCCAGAAGGAGAACAAAAGACTGGGGACTTAAGGCTGACCCATTATGCTCTACCTAGAAAGAAGATAATGGACTATTGTTAGTCCAGGGAAAATAATTTTTAGGTTTAAGTCTTTTTTTTTTCTGGTCACTATCCCTTACTGCGAAAGGAGTATCCCAAGCTAGAGTCGAAAGCTTGACTTCTGTCCTATCAAATGCTAGTTACATAAAGACCATCACGTATATTAAATAGTGAAAAAAAATACATTTATCCAAGCTGATAGCAAACAGAAAATCAAAAAAGTTATAGAAATTGAAATATGACCAACAATTCATAAAGTGAATGAACTCTTGCACTGAAAGTGAGATATCTCAGCTAAACTGAGAGATGAAGTCCTGCATCTCACCCAAGGAGAAATTTCCCAGGCTGTAGTGTGGCAAGCTAGAAAAGGGCCATGCTCTCGGGCTAGGCACTAGATCATCTGCATGCTGCCTTCTTCCCACAGTCTTTTTCTCCCTCCAGGGGCACATCCCTGAAGAGACCCTTGGGACTTTTTGTCCTCTCTTAAAATTAGAGTCAAAAAAAGGCAAAGGAAGGGGGTCCTTTCCCAATCTTTTGCCAATTTAGTCCCTTACATGGACACAAAGTAGTCAAATAATTGTTCTCTTTATCTGTAAGGATCATCTTACCCAAATACCCATCCAAACACCCAGACTTCAGCCCCAGATTATACAAGGCATTATAATTGTTTTATTAGTTCTCCATTTGGCAAAATATAGGGTTTTTAAAAAGTCTTAGTGCAGTTTTCTGTTATTAAGAGACTTTAAGCTGCACTAAGAGTTTTGAAACAGCCTATATAGAATGAATGATCATGGTATCTATGGAATAATAGAGCTAATAGTGATTGATTGACAGGTTGATGGAGTTGGAAGTACCTTAGAAACCATCCTATCTAACTTTTTCATTTCACTTATAGAGAAATGGAGGCCTGAAGAGATAAAATAACATCCCCAAAATCCACAGCTACTAAGGGGTCTTAAATTTCAACACAATGCATATTTAAAGAAGATTAACATTTAGCAAAGAGACACATCTGAATTTCTTTAGTCTCAGATTTTTATCCATTTCTAAAATTATCCTCAAGTTTTAGTTCCTCAATAGAGCCTTTATTTTTCCTTTGTCTGTGCTTTCATCAGGCTTACACTTGTAAAATTCATTTCACTCCTACCAGATGCTCCACTGGGTTATTTGGATGTGTGTCAATGTTTTGCACTCTTTTGTTGACTGTGAACTCCCTTAGGGCTAGGGATGGTGTCTTATTCAACTGTATTAACTCCCATTGCACCTAACACAGTAGAATCTGCATGTAGTTGATGCTCAGTAAATTTGTTGATTAAGTGATTTATTGTATCTTTTAACATTTTAGGTTGTTTCTCCATGGTTAGAATGAGGCATAAAATTCCAGCTAAATTCTGCTCTGGAAAGGGTTGAAACATATTTGCCTTGGGAGGGAGGGAGAGAGGAGAGAGGAAAGAGGAAACAGGAGAGAGAAAAGAGAGACATTCCATCTCTTCCTCCCTTTTGCTTCTTGTTATATCTATCTATCTACCATATAGCTCAATTTTACTCCCACTTTGACAATAAGAAGAAGCACTGTATTGAAGTGGAAAGAGCACTGGAGTCATGAAAACTTAGGTTCAATTCCTGCCCATCACACTTTGGGACCATCAGTAAATCACTTAATCAGAAGAAGGATGGATTATAAACTACCCCTGTTACATTAACTGTCTTAAAACTAGTAATGGTCCATTTTTTCTTTTAAAAATGTTAGCCCAACAAATCTAAGAGGAGATATGACAATTGAAGAAATAGAAATGTCTTCATTTCCGCTCTTATTGGCAGGGGTTCTCTTGAGTTGGCTTTCTTAGATTTCTTTTTTTTTTGAGAGGGGAAGGTAAGGCAAATAAGTGACTTACCCAAGGTCACACAGCTAGTAAGTGTGTAAAGTGTCTGAGGCCAAATTTGAACTCAGGTCCTGCTGATTCCATAGCTGGTACTCTATTCACTGCCCCACCTAGCTGCCCCAACCAAAGGCAAACCTCCAACCTCCTGTAAGTGTCCACAGCCAGGGGCTTTCTGCAGCACTGCTTCTGCACTCACCAGGCATGTACTGGTTTCTTCTCGCTCCAGGGCTCTTCACAGCACGACTGGGTCTGGCGTTCCTGGTTAGCAGAGGTTCCCTTCATCTTCCCGGTCTCAGATGCCCAACTCCCCTCACTGGTCCCTGGGTAAAAGTTCCAGTGGCTTGGGGGTGGAGGCAGCCTCTCAAACCAATCAACCCTAGGGCTTGCTGCTGGTTGTTTAAGAGCCTAGCCTCTAGTTGTTAAACCAGAATCTAGCCAGGAGGTATTTACTCTTCCCAGAGACCAAACCTCATCCGGGATTTTTCTTCTGATCTTCACACATTGTCTCAGGAAGACCCTGGTTATATGCCAGTTCTTATTTATCTCCACCCACACGTTGTTGGCCCCAAGGTGCTATTTAATTCTTTTGTGGGGGAAAATTTTGAGAGCTTGGAATTTTCTGACCTGCTCTGCCATCTTCCCCAGATGCCCGGTTTTCTTAGATTTAAAACTAGTGATGCTAAGTTTCCATTACCTCATCTATAAAATGGAAATGGTAATACTTATGGAAGCTACCTTAGAGGGTTAATATAAGGGTTCAATGAGATAATGTATGTTAGGTTCTTTTAAAAACCTGAAAGCATTATATAATTGTCAGCCATTAGTTTTATGGCAGAAAGTGGTTGTGGTTGTTCATTTGTTCTGTCATGTCCTACTCTTTGTGACCACGTGGACCATATAGCTCACCAGGCCCTTCTCTCTTTCACTATATCCCAAAGTCTGTCTAAGTTCATGTTCATTGCTTCCATGACACTCTCTAGCTATCTGATCATCTATTATCCCATTCTTATTTTGCCTTCAATCTTTCCAACATAGGGGACTTTTCCAATGAGGTCTGTCTTTTCTTTCCATGGCCAAAGTATTTAAACTTCAGCATTCATTTTTTTTAATGAATAGTCTGAATTAATTTCTTTAAGCATTGTTTGATCTGATCTCCTTGCTGCCCAAGGGACTCTTAAAACTCTTCTCCAGTAGCACAATTCAAAAGCATTGATTCTGCAACTCTTAGCTTTCCTTACAATCCAACTCTCACAGCTATATATTACCACTTGTAAAACCATAGCTTTGACTGTATAGACGTTTGTCATCAAGGTGATGTCTCTGCTTTTCAGTATGCTGCCCAAATTTGCCATAGCTTTATTTCCAAGGAGCAAAAGCGTTTAATTTCATGGCTGCCATCACTGTCTGCAGCAACAGAGAGATATATATTTAAATAGAAAGTAGAGTATAAATTTAAATACCAGGACAACAAAACTAAACTTTTCCAAAGCCCACATATTACCGTCATACACATTCTTTACCATGAATCTTATTTCTGTTTCTCCATGACTGTACATTTCTGTGGAAAAGGAAGTCTCAGATTATGTGAGTCATCAGGGATACACTAAGTGGTCCTTTAGGAAATGGAATGATTTTATGTACTATACTGATGTGTCCATGTGGTTTAATATCAAGAGAGATATAGGCATTAGGAGAATGAGTGAATAATGAATTAAAAAGCATAGATAAATCATTGACTATCTGTCAGTATCATGCTAAACATGAAGGATACAACTAAAAAAAAAAAGAAAAAGATAGCCCCTGAACCAAAAGCGGTGACATTCTAAGAAGCAACACAACTCATGTAGGATAGTTGTAGTCAGAGAAAAGGAGTTTAAGAAGTCATGGGGATGTTGAGGGAAGTCATAGGCCAATTAATGGACATGTTCTTAACGGAAATGGTAGTTTTATTTGATTACTATTCCCATAGCAAATTGTGTGGGAAGCAGGGGAGACAGTGGGAAGTACAATACAAGCATAGTAGGAAAATGGCCATAGTGAAACTTGGTTGATCTGGAGCCAGCTGGATATGGTGAACTCTCACCAATCAGAAGAGCACAGCTCCAGGACAGGAGCAAGAGAAACTGATTGAAAGAGGAAGGAGAAGCAGCCCAATGGCATAATAAGAAATAACTGGAATAGCTCTGTTTAGAAGTGAAAATTGTGGTACTAAGTCTCTGGCAACTCACATAAGTCCAAATTAGCTGCTTATTCCCAAGAAATTTTACTTTAAAGTGATTTACCTTTTTCATAGCATTGTGTTTGTGTATGTGGCACTATTTGAGATGTGGAAGGTTGGGGATGGAGAGTTCCTCAAGTTTCCAAAATAAAGCCCGTTATCTTTTTTTTTTCCAATAGAAAATTCATGAGAAGTCTTATACTGTATGACTAGATATGCATGGTCACTTAACTCCCAGTGTTCCATATACCCCCAGCTCAATATGTTGACAGTTTCCATTATCTTGAAGAAAATCCTTTTAGATTAACATAGAGATGAAAGTGACTTTCTCTCGCTAAAGGCACATTTGCTTCAAAATCTTTTCTTTCTCAGTGGACTGAGGCAGGTGGTGTGAATTGTAAACAGCAAAAGATTGTGAAAATATCTGAGAATCTTGTGCAGCTTCCAGCATTCCAACATAAATATTTGCAAGAGACTGGTCCAAATTCCAACCAAAGAAGGAAATGTGGGATTTGTGCTTCACGTCACAGAAAGGCAAAGCACAGTAAGCTATTTTTTTCTCTACGATAAATAGTAACTTAGATATAGATAGCAGCATTGTTTTCCCTTCTCAGCAAGCCTAGTCAAAAGAGTACGTGCCAATAAAAAGAACAATGAACAATGTGGTTATTTGCTCCTCTGTAGTACCTCTTTACTGTCTGGGGGAGTGTCTTACAGGGGAAAATTAGCCATCATTGGGTTCAATGTTTAATAAATTATATGTTTTACAATACATGTTTTGATACTTTGGGTTTAATAATTTAATATATTCTTTCTTGGATGAAAGCCTCACATCTAACAAAGAAACATGCACAAATGTTGTTCGGTTGTGTCAAACTCTTCATGACCCCATTGGGGATTTTCTTGGCAAAGATACTAGAGGAGTCTTCTATTTCCTTCTCCAACCCATTTTACAGATGAGGAAACTGAGGCAAACATGGTGACTTGCCCAGAGTCACATAGCTAGTAAGTGTTGAAGGCCAGATTTGAAATCTGGTCTTCTTGATTCCAGGCTGGGTGCTTTAGTCACTGTGCCACCCAGCTGTCCCCTAACAAACAAGGTATATACAAGGAAAGTGAGAGGTAATCTACAGACGGAACTTATTTGCATCAAAGGAGACACAGACTTCTTGTAAAAAGTGGGATTTTAGTTGAGAATTGGGAGAGACTTTTATCTCCAGTGTTTGGCACATATGATAATTGTAATAATAATAAAAACAACAACATTAAAAATGACATTTATAACTCGCCATATACTAGGCACTGTGCTAAGTGCTTTACCAATATGCTTATTTTATTTAATCCTCACAACAACTCTGGGAGGTGTTATTATTATCCTCAATTTACGGTTGAGGAGACTAAAGCAAACAGAGGTTAAATGACTTGTCCAAAGTCACACAGCTAGAAAGTATCTGAGGCTGAATTTGAACTCTTGTCTTCTTAAATCTAAGAGTAGCATTCTATCTATCTATTGTGCCATTTATACTTGATTTATTGGTTGATTGATTTAGGAAAAAAATGTTTCTTTCAACAAACTTTGAACTCTTTCGAATGTCTTTGAGCCCTTTTTATAAACTGACACAGATGTTTTAATATGGGAGATCAGCAAGTAGGAAAGATTTTAAAATGGTGTTCGTTGCACCAAAATGGACAAATATATACATCTAAATGCTGATTCTTCTAAATTTGTAACCATCATGATTTCTTGCATAAAATTTGACTGCTCTAAATGTGGAAGAGTTAAGTAATCAGATTATTCATCAACAAACATTTTTAAAGTGTCTGCTATTCACCAAGAATTATGCTACAGACTACCCTCTGTACTTTAAATCCTTTCAGTAACATTTTGTTCAAGTACAGAAAGTTTTCTCGGTGACATTCACACCAACTGAATTCCCCCTTCCAATCAGGGAAAACAAAAACAACTCTCCCAAGCAATACCCAGTTCTTATTTTATGAAACAAAAAAGGAAGAAATTCTGCAGCAAAGTTAAAAAAAATAAAATTAATTAGTTTTGATGTTGTTTTTTTAGTTAGAATTTCAAAAGTATTTACTAAAGAGAACAATGGTAATCTAGAAACACCCTTGGACAAGGTCTAGCTTCTCGAAAGAACAGACATTCCTTCTCTTGATCTGATCATCAGTAAACGGAACATATTTTTCCTATTGATCAAGCTACCAGTTCTGACTTCTAAGAGAATAAAACACTTCACATTCACCTCAGAGACCAAGGAGACCAAGGAGACCAAGGAGACCAAGACCACCAGACCACAGACAATGTTACAGCACTAATTCTTTATTTTTATACCCAAAAGAGGTCTTAGTACTGTAGGCATCCACAAAGGAGATCCTATACAACTTTCGGATTAGATGACCTCAGATAAACACTATAATTTGCTGAGATATCAATACTCTGATATAGCACTCTCGTTTCTCAGAATTAAAAGTGTGATGGGAAAAGGTGTAATTATATAGCTCAGCTAGAAAGCTCTGTAAGCAAATGTAGAAGGCAAAATGATGTAATGGAAGAAACATTGGACAAAGAATCAAAAATCTCAAAATATCAGTGTTGGGTTCCTGGCTCTGTCATTCGCTATTATGTTCTTGGTTTTTCCTCCTTTGCAGCTTGAGTTTTATCAGAGGATTGAAAGGGACAGGTGTGCTAGATGATCTCGCTAAGACCCTTTCCACTTTTGTCTGTAAAATGCATGGTGAAATTTAACGCCTTTCAAGAATTCCCGGTTCTTTCTTGCTTAGACTGCTAAATTCCTGGCATATATCATACTACCTCCAAGCACTTTCCATGGAGGTATTCTGTAATTTATATCTTCTGCTCTTCTGAAGAAAATGGGAATGGATGGACTCAATGAGCAGGAAATATCAGAAGGCATTTGAGAAACAGGAACCAAAAATGCAAACATCATGTACAAGTATTATTTATGCATGCAGCAGGAGAGAAAAATCATGCCCAATGTCAGGTCTAAGTACCCCCAAAAGAACAATTTTAGACTAAAATGTTTTATTACAGGACTTTCTACCTACAACTGTCTTCTTGAAAATTCAGTGAAAAGTGATAACGTAACTTAGAATAAGAACTATTTTCTGGGAATCCCAAGACCTCAAAACTCTTTCCCCCATTAAGGAAGGATACTTGTAGAATCTGCTATCTACCTCAGATCCCAATGAGTAAGAAAAAGGAAGGATGGGACTTGCTGACCCTGCAACCTTTGCATATGGAGAATGGAGAGAAGCATGGAGTTTAGAGGGGGCAGCAAAGGAGCATAGGATTTAGAACTGGCAGCCACCTTTCTCTCCTCTCTCTTAATCTCTTAAAATCTACTTTCTGAAGACATCTAAACTGCTCTCTTCGAAGTTACCAATTATCCCTTAATTGCCACATTCAATGACTTTTCTCAGTCATCTTTCTTCTTGACCTCTCTGCAGCCCTTGACACTATAGATCACCCTCTTCTTGACAACCTCTTCTCTCTAAATTTCTGAAATATCACTTTCTTGGTTCTCCTTCTATCTATCTGACCTCTCCTTCTTTGTCTTTTTTGGTGGATTCCCATCCATGTAACACCTTCGAACAGTAGATGTCCCACAAAATTCTGTCTCTGGCCCTCTTCTCTTCTCCACCTACACTCTTTCACTTGGTGATCTCACGAGCTCCCATGGATTCAATTAACATTTCGATGTTCACAACTCTCAAATTTACATCTGACCCAGCCTCTAAACTGACTTCCAGTCTCACGTCTTCAACTGCTTCTCAGACATCTCAAACTAGATATCCAGTAGACATTTTAAACTTAACACGGTCAAAATGGAACTTATTAACTGCTCCCCTAAGCAGTCCCACCTCCTCCTACCTTACCTATTACTATAAAAGGCAACACTGTCCTCCCCAGCCCTCAGGCTCAAAACCTAGGAGTCATACTGGTTTCCTTGCTATCTCTCATAGTCTCCCCCACCCCCATGTTCAATCTATTGCCAAGGCCTATCAATTTCATCTTTACAACATCTCTCAAATATCCCCTCTTCTCTCCTCTGACATACCCAAGACTCAAGGGCGGGTTTTTATCACATTGTTTCTGTATTATTGGAATAACCTATTAGTGGGTCTGTATGCATCAAATCTCTGCTTACTCCAATTCATTCTCCATTCAGACATTAAAGTGATTTTCCAAAAGCAAACACTTGGACCATGTCACTCCCTTCCTTACTCAATAAAGTCCAGTGGCTCCTTATTGCCTCCACTATTAAATAAAAAATTTCTTTACTTGACATTCAAATCATTTCATAATTTCCTACCTTTCCACTCTTTTTTAAAGAAATTAATGTATGTCTTACATGCAAACAATATATTATCAATTATACATGTGAAGTCATGCAAAACATTTCTATTTTTTTTAAGCAAGAAAAAAAAGGAAGTGAAAAAAGTATGCTTCAATTTGGATTCAGATTTCATCACTTTTCTCTCTGGAGGTAAATAGCATTTTTAACTGTGGGTCTTTTGGAATTGTCTTGGATCATTGCATTGATCAGAGTAGTTAAATGTTTGGAAACTGATCATCATTACAAAGGATTATAGTGCTGTAATATTACTGTTATTTATGTTGCTGTTACTGAGTACAGTGTTCTCTTGGTTCTGAAATCTTCACTTTGCATCAGTTCACATAAGTTTTCCCAGGTTTTTCCTGAAACCATTATTCTCTTCATTTCTTGTAGCACAATAGTATTTCATCATAATCATATACCAGAATGTGTTCAACCATTGCATAATGATGGCTTCTTCTCAATTCCAATTCTTTATAGCTCTTTATAGCACATATAAGTGCTATATTGTATATGCTGCTATAAACATTTTTTGTATCTATAGGTCACCTTTTCTTTGATCTCTTTAGGATATAAACTGAGCAGTGATAATGCTGAGTCACATGATATGCACAGTTTTACATCCCTTTAGGCATAGTTC
The DNA here is from genome assembly GCA_028627135.1 of Pseudochirops cupreus. Taxonomy (NCBI): domain Eukaryota; kingdom Metazoa; phylum Chordata; class Mammalia; order Diprotodontia; family Pseudocheiridae; genus Pseudochirops; species Pseudochirops cupreus. The sequence continues at coordinate 288,017,386 of CM053581.1, forward strand.
CAAATTGTTCTCCAGAATGATTGAATCTGTTCACAACTTCACCAACTTCACACAACTTCACCATAGTGTCCTTATTTTTCCATATCCCCTCCAGCATTAATTATTTTCCTTTTCTGTTTTATTAACCAATCTGAAGTGGTACCTCAGAGTTGTTTTAATTTGCATTTCTCTAATCACTGGGGATTTAGAGCATTTTTTCATGTGGCTGTGGATGATTTTGATTTCTTCTTCTGAAAACTGTCTGTTCATATACTTTAACCATTTGTCAATTTAAGAATGGCTGTTATTTTTATAAGTTTGGTTCAGTTATCTATATACGTGAGAAATGAGGCTTTTGTCAGAGAAACTCGCTATAAATCCCCCTGACCCGTTTTCTGTTTTGCTTCTAATCTCGGCTGTATTGGTTTTGTTTGTGCAAACTCTTTTTAATTTAATGTAATCAGAATTATTCATTTTATTTCCTGTGATTCCTCTCCCTTTCATTTGGCCTTAAATTCTTCACTAATCCACAGGTTTGACAAGTGCATTTTTTCATGAATGCCAAATTACTTATGGTATCACCCTTTATGTCTAAATCATTTACTCCCTTTGATGTTATTTTGGTATATGGTGGGATAGTGATCTATACCTAGTTTCTGCCAAACTATCATCCAGTTTTCCCAGAAACTTTTGTCAAATGGTGAGTTCTTCTTTCAAAAACTTGGACCTTTGGGTTTATCAAACATTAGATTACAGTGGTCGTTTTCTTCTGTGTATTGTGTACCTAATCTATTCTGCTGATCCAGTACTTCATTTCTTAGACAGTATCACGTTATTTTGAAATTAGTATTTTGTAACATAAATAGAAATCTGGTACTGCTAGGCTGCTTTTGTTCACATTTTTTTCAGTGATTCACCTGATATTCTTGACCATATTTTCTTTAAGATGAATGTTGTTATTATTTTTTGAGCTTCATAAAATAATTCTTTTGTAGTTTGATTGGTAGAATTGCAATTTTTATTATATTGGCTTGGTTTACCCATGAGCAATGAATATTTTCCCAATACCTTAAATCTGTCTTTATAAGACAGATGAGAAAGAGAGAACATTATGAAATGCAAAACAGATCATTTTGATCACATTAAATTTAAAAAAGCTTTTGCACAAACAAAACCAATGCAACCAAGATTAGAAGAGAAGCAGAAAGCTGGGAAACAATTTTTCAGTCAGTGTCTCTGATAAAGGTCTCGTTTCTGAAATATATAGAGAAATGAGTCAAATTTACAAGATATCAAGTCATTCCCTAATTGATAAATGGTCAAAGAATATAAGCAGCCAGTTTTCAGAGGAAGAAATTAAAGCTATCCATAGTTATATAAAAACGCTCTAAATTACTATTGATTAGAGAAATGCAAATTAAAACAACTCTGAGATACCACCTCACACCTATCAGATTGTTTAACATGACAAAACAGAAAAAATGATAAATGTTGGAGAAGATATAGGAAAATTGAAACACTAATGTATTATTGATGAGTTGTGAACTGAGCCAACCATTCTGGAGAATAATTTGGAACTATGCCCAAAGGGCTACAAAACTGTGCATACCCTTTGATCCAGCAATATCACTTCTAGGTCTGTATCCCAAAGAGATCATAAAAATGAAAAAAAAGGGGGGGGCCCCACATGTACAAAATTATTTAGAGCAGCTGTTTTTGTGGTAGCCAAGGACTGAAAATTGAGGGGATGCCCACAAATTGGAGAATGACTGAACAAGTTGTGGTATATGAATGTAATGGAATATTTTTGTTCTGTTAGAAATGATGAGCAGACAGATTTCAGAAAAGCCTGAAAAGATGTACATGAACTGATGCAGAATCAGGAGAACACTGTACATAGTAACCGCAACATTGTGCAATGACCAACTTTGATAGACTTAGTTCTCAGCAATGCAATGACTTACGACAATTCCAAAAGACTCATGATAGAAAAACAACCAGAGAAAGAACTATGGAATCTGAAGGCAGGTCAAAGCATACTATTTTCTCTCTCTCTTTTTTTTTTTTTGCTTTTTTTTTCTTTCTCATGGGTTTTCCCTTTTATTCTGATTCTTCTTTCGCAATATGACTAATGTGGAAATAGGCTTGATATGATTGTACATGCATAGCATATATCAGATTTCTATACTGTCTTGGGGAGGTGGGAGGGTGGGAAAGGAGGAAAAAATTTGGAACTCAAAATCATGTAAAAGTGAATATTGAAAACTATTTTTGCATATAATTAGAAACAGTAAAATACTATTAAGTGGGGTAAAATCCATCTGGTACTGAGATTTTTTCTTAGGGAGCTCATTTATGGCTTCTTCAATTTATTTTTCTCAGATAGGGCTATTTAAATATTTTATTTCCTGTTTGTTAAAGTGGATGATTCATATTTTTATAAATATTCATTCATTTCACTTAGACTGTCAGTTTTACTGGCATATAATTGGGCAAAATATCTCCTAATAATTGGTGGTACATTCACCCTATCAATTTTTAATATTGGTAATTTGGTTTTCTTTCTTTTTTTAAATCAAATTAACCAATGACTTATCTATTTTATTGTTTTTCTCTATAAAGCCAGCTGCTAATTTTATTCATTCCATCTTTTTTAAATTGTAGTGTCACTAATCGCTCCTTTAATATTTGGGGTTTCCATCTTAGCGTTTAATTGGGGATTTTCAATTTGTTCCTTTTCTATTGTTTTAGTTACATGACCAATTCATCTAGCTGCTCTATTTCTCTCTCTCTCTCTCTCTCTCTCTCTCTCTCTCTCTCTCTCTCTCTATTTCTCTCTCTCTCTCTCTCTCTCTTTTTTTATTATGGTACATATTCAGAGACATATTTTTTTCCCCAAGTATTGCTTTGGCTGCATCCCACAAATTTTGGTATGTTGTCATTCTCTTTAATGAAATTATTGATTTTTTCTATGATTTCTTCTTTCACCCACTCATTCTTTAGGACTATATTATATAATTTCTAATTAATTTTTAGTCTTTGCTTCCTCAATCCTTTATTGAAAGTTATTTTTATTGCATTGTGTTTGAGAAAGGGTGCACCTGATATTTCTGCTTTTCTGCATTTGTTTATGAGATTTTTTTATGCCTTAAAAATGGTTAATTTTTGTTAAGATTCCATGTGCTGCTAAGAAAAATGCATATTCCTTTCCCTTCCCATTCAATTTTCTCCATAGATATATCATGTTTAATTATTCTAAAATTCTATTCATCTCCCTACCTTCTTATTTATTTTACCGTTAGAGTCCTGTAGATTTGAGAGGGAAAAGTTGAGGTTCCCTAGTGGTGTAATTTTACTATTTCCTCCTGTAATTCATTTAACTTTTCCTTTAAGAGTTTGGTGCTATGCCATTTGGTGCATATCTCTTTCTATTGATATTACTTCATTGTCTATGTGTACATTTTAAGAAGATATAGTTTCCCTGCTCATCACTTTTAATTAGATTTATGTTGGCTTTTGCTTTGTGTGAAAGCATGATTGCTACCTCGGACTTTTTAACTTCACCTGAAGCATAACAGTTTCTCTACTGTCCCTTATTTTAAGTGTGTGTGTGTGTGTGTGTGTGTGTGTGTGTTTCAGATATGTTTCTTGTAAACAACATATTATTGGATTCTAGTTTCTAATACATTCTGCTATCAGCTTCTGTTCTCTGCTTGAGTTAATCTCATTCACATTCGCAGTTATGATTACTAACAATGCATTTCCCTCTGTCCTGTTTTCTTCTTATTATCCTTCTCTTTTTTTTTTACTCTGTCCCTCCTTAAAAATCTATTTTCCCCCTTATAACTGCTTCCTTTAATCTGCCCTCCCTTTTATCTTCCTGTCTCCCTTATACCCATCCCCTCATACTTTCCTGTTGGCTAAGATAAACTTCTACACCCAACTGAGTGTGTATATATTCTTTCTTCTTTGAACCAATTCCAATAAGAATAAGGTTCAGATGTTGCCCTCTACCCCACCTCATTTCCCTTGTACTATAAAAGCTATTCCTTGAGTACCTTTTTTATTTGAGATGATTTCCCCTATTCTTCTCCATTCCTCTTTCTCCCAGTGTATTCCTCTTTCTTATATGTCCATTTCTTTTTTGAGATCACCCCAAACATAATCAATTCACTACAGTGTTCTCTGTCCTTCTAATTGCCTAAAATGATGAAGTTCTTACAAGTCACATGTATCATTTTCCCACAAAAGAATGTAAATAGTTTAACCTTATTCAGTCCCTTATGATTTCTCTTTAATGTTTACCTTTTATGCTTCTCTTTAGTCTTGAATATAATAGTCAAATTTTCTGTTCAGCTCTGGTATTTTCATCAGGAATAATTAAAAGTCTTCTATTTCATTAATTATCCATTTTCCCCCTAAAACAATGGTTCTCAACCTGTGGGTCTTTCTGATGGTCTTAGAAACCGAGACACTGCTCCTCTATCCATCTCCAGGTAGGTCCACTCACATGCAGATATGCCCACATACGAGTATTAAAAGGTCGTGCCATTAGGAAGGTTGAGAACCACTGCCTAAAGGCTTGTACTCAGTTTTCCTGGGTGGGTTATTATTGGTTGTGCTCCTTGCTCCTTTGCCTTTCAGAATACCATATCCCAAATCCTTTGCTTCTTAAAGGTGGTAGTTACTAAAACTTGTATAATCCTGACTGTGGTTCCATGATATTTAAATGGTATTATTCTGGCTGCTTGCAATATTCTCTCCTTGACTTGGGAGCTCTGGAATTTGTCTATAATATTCCCAGAAGTTTTCATTTTGGCATTCATTTCAGGAGGTAATTGGTAGATTCTTGCAATTTCTATTTTACCCTCTTGTTCTAATATATCAGGACAATTTTCCATTATAATTTCTTGAAATATGATGTCTAGGTTCTTTCTTTGACCATGGGTTTCGGGTTCAATAATTCTGAAATTATCTCTCCACAATCTGTTTTCCAGGTCATTTGTTTTTCCAATGAGTTGTTCCATATCGGCACTGTCTCAAGCTTCAGACTTTTTCAAGCTGCTGTTTTCAGAACCCAGTCTTGGGGTTTGGAATTTTGGGGTGCTTTCAAGGTGGTATGATCCTGAGATAGGTGTGGTCAGAGTTGTCCTTGTCTGCACCCTAGTACTTACCTCATTCTTTTCAGCTACAAGTAATACCGCTTCTCCCTGCTCCCTTTTGACAGAAAGCACTTTTCTCCACCCTTGAAGCTGTGATCCAGAATTAGTTATAGACAATGAAGTTGCCAAACAACACCCAGTCCAGTACCCACTGCTAGTACAGAGGTTCCTTGTGATCTCTTTTTGACTATTTGCCCAATTCTTACACCACCTGTGTCTTGAGAACTCTCAAAGCTGTTGCTGCTGCTGTTGCCATTGCATGTGCTCTGAGCCAGCCTCCACCTCACTGTCATAGACCTTTCTTCAAACCTCCTAAATTGTCTTGGACTGGGAAAATGTTATCCCCTGAACTTTTGTTGGCTCTGTCATTCCAGAATTCAGTTTTTATTATGAACATTTTATTTAAAGACAAAATTTTAAAAAGGTACACAAATATAAATTACAATATATTTGAGTATTTCACATGAAAGAAAACATGTAAATTGCATTAGTACTGAATGAGCAGAGTACCTGGAGACCAGTATTCACACAGGGTGTGAGGTCAGTGCACAAACATGTCATGCCTATGAAAAACAAATCTTATTTCCTACAAACTCAAAATTCCAACTAATCTGACTGTCCAATTCCTGATTTCTCTGCTGAATAATTTTAAGATAGCCTCTGCATCAAAAATTTAAAAAAAATTGGCTTGGTACTTAAAAGGTTGTGGAAAAATGAAAATAACAAAAACATATTTTCAGGGGCAATCGGTATAAAATTTACATATCTTATCCATTTTAAAAAATTATATTAAAACCAAAGGCCACCCTGGAGGTTAAAGCTACGTCATAGAAAAATGCATATCATCTGTAACATGACTTGTACAAAACTGAGCAGTTTTGTGCAGACATTTCAAAACGAAGACTCTAGTTACTCATATGCCTTTAAATAGTGTTTAGCTGATGAGAACAGTAAATGCATTTCTGGTCCCAACTATTTTGTACTGAACAGCGTTCCTGAAATCAGGTTACCTGATAAAGACAAAGACAACCCTAGGGACAGAGGAAGCATCACCATTTTAAGCTCAAGATCATCAACACCTTCTGATGACAGATTTCTCATCAATGACCTGGGACAAACCTTTTGCTCTAGAATTCATTTTGAGGAATTATTTCAAATTTGTTTAGAGGTGAGTGTTAGGAGAGTTCAACTGTAGTGCTTCTCTTACTCTGTCATCTTGGTTCTGCCCCCCAAAGTCTGCCTTTTCCATCTTCTTATACCTCACTCGCCCCTTCAATCTAGTGTTGCTTATGTCCTTACTGTTCCATGAAGAAGACACTCCATTTCTCAGCTCTGGGCAGTTTCTCAGGTGACCCCCCTTGCATGGAATATTTTTGCTTCTCATTTCCTCCTACACCCTTCCCTCCCTTCCTTTAAATCCCAAATAAAGCTGTATCTTTTATAGAAAGCCTTTCCAATCCCTCTTAATTCTAATGCTTTTCCTCTCTTAATGATTTCCTATTTATCTTATAAAATACCTTGTAAATATTTGTTTGCTTGTGATCTAAATCTAAATCCTTTTAGATTATGAATTCCTTGAGTGCAAGAGCAGTCCTTTGCCTCTTTTTATATCTCTATTATTTAGAGGGTGCCTTGGAGGTAGTGAGCTCTTAATAAATGTTTATTGACTGACTGAATGATTCAGAGAACAGCCTGTCCAAATGAGGAAACTAGGCTGGGGAGAATTTAAGGGAATGTGTATGCTCAGGGTCATATAGGGAATAAACAACAGAGTCAAGATTCTAACCTATGTCCTCAGATTATAAATTTCATGGTTTTTCTGCTGAACCAAAAATAGCAGCAATGACCTGGAAAATAGATTGTGGAGAGATAATTTCAGAATTATTGAACCCAAAACCCATGGTCAAAGAAAAAACCTAGACATCATATTTCAAGAAATTATAATGGAAAATTGTCCTGATATATTAGAACAAGAGGGTAAAATAGAAATTGCAAGAATCTACCAATTACCTCCTGAAATGAATGCCAAAATGAAAACTTCTGGGAATATTATAGACAAATTCCAGAGCTCCCAAGTCAAGGAGAGAATATTGCAAGCAGCCAGAATAATACCATTTAAATATCATGGAACCACAGTCAGGATTATACAAGTTTTAGTAACTACCACCTTTAAGAAGCAAAGGATTTGGGATATGGTATTCTGAAAGGCAAAGGAGCAAGGAGCACAACCAATAATAACCCACCCAGGAAAACTGAGTACAAGCCTTTAGGCAGTGGTTCTCAACCTTCCTAACGGCATGACCTTTTAATACTTGTATGTGGGCATATCTGCATGTGGGTGGGCCTACCTGGAGATGGATAGAGGAGCGGTGTCTCAGTTTCTAAGACCATCAGAAAGACCCACAGGTTGAGAACCACTGCTTTAGGGGGAAAATAGATAATTAATGAAATAGAAGCCTTTCTTCATCCTCTTGGAGTTGCAACCTGATAGAGGTTCCTCAGTGGTAGTATTGAGGTTTAAGGTTTAGGGGTGCTCAAGACCCCAAAATATCAACATGTTGTATCCTGCTGAATGAATTAGACTCAAGTCTTCTTTCAGCCACAGTAGAGCAAAGTTTATTAAATATTCGCCATAATGGGTAGACTCTTTAGGAGCCTAGGTATCTGTGACACTTGTATTGGACAAGTGGGCCAGAATAATCTGACACAGAGTGAGTCTGAGCTAGATTGAATTCTCAGACCCTTCATGGAGGCAAGATGCATTTTATATACGGAAAGATTGTGGGAAGGATCTAGGGGTGGTATAGAGGAGGACTTTGGGAGTTCTTGAGGAGGAGTCTAAGAAGGATCTTGAGAGGACTGAAGTCAGACTCCAGTAATGAGATTAAGGGTGGGAAATAGCTGAAGGCTATCTGGAGATGACAGACGATGGAGGGTGAGGCTAGTTTAAGGGTAACAGACTTGGGTATAAATATTTTGATAGGATCAAGGGTGGGAAGTAACTGGACAATGGAGGGCTAGGCTACCTTAAGAGTAACAGAGATTTGGGCCTAGCCATAATGAAAGGCTTATGGCCTCAGGCCTCATCTATTGGGAAGATTCAATCCAAGTTCAAGGGGTTTTCCAGAGCCTGTACCCTATCAGTGGGAATGAATCCACAGAAAGGGGACTCCTTCCCATAGGGCTGAGTTGAGTCAATTTTGAATACTTTGTATTGCCAGTGCATGTGCTCTGGGCCAGCCTCCACCTCAGTGTCATAGACCTTTGTCCTATACTTTGAAAAGTATACAGGGTTCCAACTACACTATACTCTAAGATCATGATCTTAGGTGGTGGTCCTGAGGTGTGTGACCAGTGAGCCAAAGCTGGTGGGGGCTGCAGAGATGGTAGCCTCCTAATAACTCCGGCAGCTGTGAAAACCCCAGTGATTTGGAACAGAGCTTTCCCCTTTGAATCTTAGGTTTCCCTTCCAATGATCACAACCTCATTTCTCTTTAACCTCTCCTTCCATGATTCCCTTGGAAGTCACTCTTCTATTGTTAAATTCAACAACAACAACCAAACAAACAAAAATAAGGCATACCTAACATACACATGTTCTCTCCTTGGAAATTATTCTGTATATGTTTGTACTAAAATTATTATACTCGGGGCGGAGTCAAAATGGCATAGAAGCAGGAGAAGTCTGTGAGTTCCCCCCATAACCACCTCAAATACCTATAAAATATGACTCTAAACTTTAGAGCTCCAGAACCCACAAAAGGTCAGAGAAACAAAGCTCCCACTGAAAGCAGCATGGCAGGGGGACAGGAAGGGTTCATCTCAGAGTGCTGGGAACTGAGGCCAGCCAGGCCTCAACCCAGGAGGTTTTAGCCCAGGGCAGCCAGGACAAGCCACAGCTGCAAATTTCAGGAGAGTGGGTCACTGGCAGCTGTGGCGGTTTGCAGAATTATCAACCCATAAGAGCCAAGGACAAAGTGAAAGGTCAGTGAAACTGAGCTAAATTTGGGATAGAAGAGCAGGTCCAGCCACTGCCCCCAGAGTGAGAAGTGGTGGGGGAAGTGGCAATCCTGCAGCTGCCTCCACATGGCTGCTTCAAAGCTCCTGGCCTGTAGATTGTAGGGGGTCCAACGGATCAGTCAGAGGCTAAGTGCTCTTGTCTTGAGCTGCTTGGATCGGGATCATGAACTTAGGTGGTGGTCCTGAGGTGTGTGACCAATGAGCCAAAGCTGATGGGGGCTGCAGAGATGGTAGCCTCCTAATACTTCTGGCAGCTGTGAAAACTCCAGCAATTTGGGACAGAGCTTTCCCCTCTGAAAGCAGAGTTCTACTGAGCCCAAAAGTCAAGTAATTGACTGGCAACATGAGAAGGCAAAGGAAGCAAAGCAAGCTCAGCAATCCAACTTTAGATTCCTTTTTGGGGGACAAAAAGGATGAAAGCATGGAAGAGGAGGAAGACAACACAGTCAGAACTCCCACACCAAAAGTTTCCAAGAAAAATAGATATTACAAGCCATAGAGGAGCTTAAGAAGGGATTTTGAAAACCAAATAAGAGAAATGGAGGAAAAATTGGGAAGAGAAATGAGAATGATGCAAGAAAATCATGAAAAGAGATTCAACAATCTAACTGAAGAAAATAACACCTTAAAAAATATATTAACTCGATTGGCAAAAGAGGTCCAAAAAGCCAATGAGGAGAAGAATGCCTTAAAAAGTTGAATTTGCCAGATGGAAAAAGAATCTCAAAAGCTCACTGAAGAGAATAA
>CM053581.1:288027793-288051728 GCA_028627135.1 Pseudochirops cupreus
GGAAAGAGCTCATTTTTCTTTTAAAATGAAGCAAATGCAAGAGAAGTTGAGTAGTTCAGGCATCTCACTGTCATCTTCTGTCTTGTCCATCTTGACTCTCCTCTTGCTTCCCTTCCCCAGGCCCCCCATGGCTAGGAAAAACCAAACCCTTTTTCTTTGTTCCTACTCTTTAGCATCAGTCTCAGCACATTGTGAGTTTTAGGGCTCTAACACTATTGTCTGGGATTTTGTTGCTATTTTATGCCCACTGTCAATAACCTGACCTTGCTTCTAACTTCTCTAAATGTCTCTTTTAAATCTTGTTTGGCTGTTAATTTCCCTCTACTTCCTCATCAGTTTCTTTAAGCAGTACATCCTTTTCTGGCTCATCAGAATTAGTTCTCTTAATAATCTTATATTATTTTTGTGCTTGAGACTTTTCCATCTGTCCTGAGTTGACTTCTCATGTTGAATTTTAGGTTATGAGAGCCTACCTATGTTTTCTCTGAACATTTTAAAATCCACTCCCCCCAAATCTAGAGCACATGTCAGCCTAGGCAGTGGCTTTCTTCTCCTTTGTCACAGATTCCAGGATGGAATATGCACTCCTTTCCAAGGTTTCCACTATTTGTCCTTTAGCAACTAATTTCTCCTTATTGGTCATAATTAGGTTTAGGAAAAAACAAAACAGTTCCTCTTGTTACTTCCTCTAACTTTTAAAGAATGCAATTATCTTTAAGACAAACCAAGAATTTGCTTTTGCTGGAGTTTCAGCAGATGTCTGTTTGGCTGAAATTTCCTGTTACTGCCATATCATGCCTCCATGTGGGGTTTGTGATCTGTTTCCCAAACCCCTCTTTTAATTTCCTCCTTCTGTTCCTGTAGTCTTTAGTAGACTCTCATAACCATGTTGCTTCTATTTCTTTCTCTACTGGTTTTCATCCAAATGATGTCTACCACGTTTCCTTCTCCAACTCCTTTAATTGTTCATAGTAGCATATCTCCTTAATATAAAAATGTTATCTTTAACTCTACCACTTCCTTTTTTTTCTTTTGATTTTATATTCCCCAGTTCTTAGCACACTGCATGGTAGATAGTAGGTACATGACTAATCTTTTATCTATTCTATTCCTTCTTAATAAGGTGCACTCTTCTGTAGCTATATTACAATGATAAATTTCATCCCAGTCTGTCTCAGTGGTACCTATGAGGTAGAATTTTCTTCTTTGAATTTGTGGAAGTAAATTGAAGAGACTTCTGACTTCTCCAGCTAACACGCACAACACACATATTGATGTGTGTATGTGTAGATATACATATACATACATATGTATATCTATGTCTACACACACACCCAGAGGATAAATTGGAGATAATCATGAGAGGGAAGGGAGACAATGTTCCTATGGCAAAGAAGAGAAAGTTCTCTTTCCCTTAGTTCTCCTTCAAGAACAAAAGGCTCTATAACTTGTAACAAAAATTAAAGCCAATTATTCAGAAGTTACAACAGTTAATGTCCCACAGCTTAGAGTCCATGAAGTAACATGTTCTATTTTATTCTGTAAATATCCAGAAGGTCCTTGAAAAAACTTCTCATATTCTGCTTTGTTATATTTTACATACATTGGCATTTAAGCTGAAATAACTACCTAGAATACTTTTGATAATTTCTAAACTGCTTGATTCTGCCTGTTTTTCAGATTATTGAAAAATAAAAGGACAATAATACTAACCAAAATAGTTAATGTTTTTATGGTACCTACTTTGTGACAGGCACTATGTTAAGTACTTTATAAATGTTACTGCATTTGATTCTCAAAACAACCCCAGGAGGTAAATGCTCTTACAATCCTCATTCTACAGATGAGGAAACTGACTTACTCAGGGTCCCAGAGCTAGGAAGAAAACTGAACTGAAGAATTCTCCCTGCATACTGCTTGGAAATAAAAATGTGCCTCTAATAGATATGATTTTAAACACAATCCAAAGGTTTGGTTCATCAAGCCATCGTAGCGTCTACTTTATCCTGTTTACTACTCACACTTCATGCATGTGTGTATAGATTCCTTCTTAGAATCTCCTCTCCTATGAATTGATGGACCTTTCTACTGCTGTTCTTCCTATGTCCATTAGTTGACAAGTAACCAAGTATTTATTATTGAACCGAGATCTTCTTGGTTTACAAGGCTAGTGCTCTATCCACTTTACCATGCTGCCCCTTACAAGGTAGAATGTAGACACAGACAAGGGGTACAAAGAGCTATGAGAGACCTTTAGAGGGGAGGTATAAAGGAAAGCTTCATTGGAAGTTGAAAAACCAGGTGGGATTTCAACAAGTGAAAATAGGCAGTGAGAATAACAAGATAAAGGCAGAAAATGCACAGAGTTTGAAAAGATAGAGCACATTTACAGCATCCCAAGGAGTCTGGCTTAGCTCCACATGAAAAGGAATAATTTGAGATAAGGGTAGAGAAGTAGTTTGAAGCCAGGCCACAGGCAGGTTGTGTTGAGTGAGATCCCTATACCATATCCTAATTTACATGACTACTTCAGAGTAGGAAAAAAAAACAGTAACCTGATTATTTTGCTTTCTCAGGTAATCAGGAATGCTAGGCTGGGGAGAACACAAGGAAGATTGAAAAGATGATGTGGGGACCTCTCCCATAAGGAAGTTATACTTTAGAGAGGGGAGTTCTCTTCACTTTTACCAAGTCATTTCGGACAGAAGTTTAAAAATTATAGACTCTCCAAAGAGCTGGTCAATCATAATACTCTCAAATGTGTAAACACAGGCTTCTAAACAGATTGGGGAGATCAGAGGATTTCAGATCTAGGAGGACTTTGAGGATTATCCATTCCAATCCCCTCTTTCTGAGGCTGAGCAAGCCAAGGCCCAGGAGGTGGTGAGGATCAGAGGTGGGATTTAGATGCTTAGCCCATGACATCAGAATCAATATGTTTTTAATCTGTGCTGCATGAGCTACCATTGATTTGATTCAATTTTGTGACCTGGGTTTCTAGTTTCACTTTGTCACCAAGAAGAAACATTACAATGAAGAGAAGCAACTTTTGGCCCAAAGATTTATTAGACAACTGTGGCATCCTCTTAGTGAAGGGAATGGGACACGCATACACGCAAAGACAGAGACAGAGACAAAACATGAAAAAGGCAGAGTCTGAGGGCTATGGAGACAGACAAACACACTTATTTCTGCAACCTATCCTACCCTGTAGGACGTTTAAAAATCACAGAGAGCTAAGCACCCCCCTACCCCTTTAAAATAATTTCCTCAATTATATGTTAAAATTTTTTTAAAACATTTTTTAAAAGTTTTGATTTCTAAATGTTATTTTTCCCTCCCTCCCTCCTTTCTCTTTGTCCGTCCCTGAGACTATAAGCAATCTGATATAGATTATACACATGCTATCATGGAAAATATTTCCATATTATTCATTTTATACAAGAAGACGAACAAAAAAAGAAAGAAAATGAAAAATTGTATGCTTCAATATGTCTTCTGACAACATCAGTTCTTTTTTCTGGAGGTGGATAACATGTTTCATCATGAGTTCTTCGGGATCATTGTATTGCTGAGAAGAGCTAAGTCATTCCCAGTTCTTCATCATACAATATTACTGTTGCTGAGTATAATGTTCTCTTCGTTCTGCAAACTTCACTTTGCATCAGTTCATGTAAGTCTTTCCAGGATTTTCTGAAACCACCCTGTTTGTCATTTTTTATAACACAATAATATTCTATCACTATCATATGCCACAGCTTGTTCAGCTGTCCCCAATCAATGGGTACCCCCTCAATTTCTAATCATTACTCACCAAAAAAGAGCTGCTATAAATATTTTGTGTGTGTGTGTGCAAATACATCCTTTATCCTTGCTTTTTAAAAATCTCTTTGGGATACAGACCTAGCAATGGTATTGCTACATCAAAGAGTACATACAGTTTTATAGCTCTTTGGGCATAGTTCCAAATTACTCTCCAGAATGATTGATCACAACTCCACCAACGGTGCATTAGTGTCCCAGTTTTCCCATATCACCTCCAACATTTATCATTTTCCTTTCTTTTCATATTATTCAATCTGATAGATACAAGGTAGTACCTCAGAGTTGTTTTAGTTTGCATTTCTCTAATCAATAGTGGTTGAGAGAATTTTTTCATATGACTATAGATAGCTTTGATTTCTTTGTCCAAAACCTGTCTGTTCATATCTTATGACCACTTATCAATTGGGGAGTGACTTGTATTGTTATAAGTTTGACTGAGTTTTCTATATATTTGAAAAATGAGGCCTTTATCAGAGATTCGTATTGAAAAACATTCCTCTAGGTTTCTGCTTTCCTTCTAATGTTGGTTGCATTGGTTTTGTTTGTGCAAAAGCTTTTTAATCTTATATGGCCAAAATTATTTATTTCACATTTTGTAATGCTCTCTATATCCTGTTTGGTCCTAAATTCTTCCCTTATCCATAGATCTGACAGGTAAACTATTCCACGTTCTCCCAATTTCCTTATGATATAACAATTTATGTCTAAGTCATGTACCCATTTTGACCTTATCTTGGTACACAATGTGAAATGTTGGTCTATATCTAGTTTCTGCCATGCTGTTTTCCAGCTTCCCCATTGTTTTTGGTCAAATAATGAATTTTTGTTCCAAAAGCTTGGATCTTCAGGTTTATTATATACCAGATTATTATGGTCATTTACTATAGCATATTGTATTCTTAATCTATTCCACTGATCCCCTACTCTATTTCTTAGACAGTACTAGATAGTTTTTGATAACTACTGCTTCATAATACAGTTTGAAATCTGGTACAGCGGGACCACCTTCCTTTACATTTTTTTCATTGATTCCCTTGATATGATTTTTTTGTTCTTCCAAATGAATTTCGTTATTATTTATTTTTTCTAGTTCTATAAAATAATGTTTGGTTATTTGATTGGTATGACACTAAACAGATTAATTTGCATAGAATTTTCATTTTTATTATATTGGCTCAGCCTACTCATGAACAACTAACATTTTTCCAGTTGTTTAAATCTGACTTTATTTGTGTGAAAAGTAGTTCATAATTGTGTTCCTATAGTTCCTGGGTTTGTCTTGGCACATAGGCTCTCAAGTATTTTTTATTGTCTGTAGTTATTTTAAATGGAATTTCTCTTTCTGTCTCTTGCAGCTGGACTTTGTAGTAACAAATTGAAATGATTTATGTGTTTTGTTTTGTTTTTTGTATCCTGCAACTTTGCTAAAGTTGTTCATTATTTCCACTAGTTTTTTTAGTTGATTTTCCAGCATTCTCTAAGTATAACATCATATCATCTACAAAGAGCGATAGTTTCGTTTCCTCATTGTCTATTCTAATTCCTTCAATTTCCCTTTCTTCTCTTATTGCTGTAGCTAGCATTTCCAGTACAGTATTAAATAATAGAGGTGATAATGGGCATTCTCGCTTCATCTCTGATTTTATTTGGAATTCTTCTAGCATATCCCTATTACAAATAATACTTGCTTATGGTTTTAATAAGCCCCTTTCTTACATCCCCCCTTCATAGTTAATAATTGTGAACAAATGAACTTCAGCTTTGATACACTGTCCAGTGTATCAATTGTATCAAGTAGTGAAGTTCAGGGAAGGACCAACCTGAATGAGCTCTATTTCTAAAAATTTGTATCTCTGTCCCTAAGAGCAATTCATCAGGCTTGGTTCTGGACATATCTGAGAAACTATGGTCTTAACTCTTACGTGATTTGGGGAAGATTCTGTCCTTGGGAGCAGGAGTAGCTTGCCCTGGTGCCTGGCTCCTGCATTGTAAGTACCAACAATTCCGGCACCATTACACTTGTTCCTGTTCTGAATTTTTCTGGCTCACTTCCCTAAATGTTTTGAAAACAAGTTTAAGTTTCAGTTTTAGGTTAAAGTTTGTGGCAATAGTGACCCTGAGGCCATGGAGTGATGAGTTAATGTGGTGCTGTTTTCAAGATGACGTCACCACTTAGGTTACCTCCTGGACTGTCAGCTTGATTAGGGTCTTAGGGCTATGCAACCCCAGAATTCCTTTGGGAATTCATCTCCTGGGTTTGTCCTTGTTCTCAAAGTATTTCAGAGTCATAGATGAGAAGGAGAGGCAGAGGGAGAGAAAGAGAGAGACAGAGACAGAAAGACAGAGACAGAGACAGAGACAAAGAGACAGAGGCAGAGACAGAAGGAAAGAGAAAGACAAAGAGAGATGGTGACAGAGAGACAAAGAGGCACAGAGAAAAATCAGTCCTAGCTGTTATAGTTGAAACTAGGTTCTCTCTTCTGATATCTACTTCTACTACTCTATGCCTATATCTACTTTCTATGCATCTGTAATATAGGACCTAGCCACTTATGTGTCATCTTCACTTGAATGTAAGCCCCTTGGGGGCAAGGACTTTCATTTTCTTCTTTGTCTTTCCAGTATTTACTGTAGTATCTGGCACAGAGCAAACACTTAATAAGTGCTTATTGATTATCTTGCCACAAATTATTTGACCATTACCCAGTTAAAGGACAACAAATTTGTCTATAATTATTTGCTACTGCAAGAATGTACTGTAGTTTTATGTATTTGTGGTTGTTGTTCAGTCATATCTGACTTTTTGTTACCTCATTTGGGGTTTTCTTGGCAGAGATACTGGGATATTTTGCCATTTTCTTCCCATTCCAGCTCATTTTACTGATGAGAAAATTGAGGCAAACAGGGTTAAGTGACTTGTCCAGGATCATACGGCTAGTAAGTGTCTGAGGCAAGATTTGAACTCAGGAAGAGGAACCTTTCTGACTCCAGGCTCACCCCTACCTGCCCCACTGTCACGTATATGGAATCTTTATTTTTATCACTGACCCCTTTGGAGTATATACCTAGCATGAGATCTCTGGGTCAAGGGATATAGACATTTTAGCCTCTTATGATGTAATCCCAAATGATTTTCCTTAATGGGCAATTCATAGCTTCACCAATATTACATTTATATTCCTATATTTACAAAATGCCTCCAATATCAACTATTCTTATCTTTATTTTTTGAAAAAAATATTGAAAATGCTTTTGATTGACAGCAAAGACTTTTAGGCCATTGATAAACAAACCATTTTAAATATTTTCACCCTTTCTCATCCTTTTAAATTTCTCTATTCATTCACTTATTAATTTATTCACATATGTATTTATTCATTACTTGTTTATTCATTATTTGTATATATTCACTTCTTTTTTCTCTCTATTGATAAGATTATACAATATTTGTTTATGTAAATATTCACTTCTTTCTCTCTTGCTCTTTTTCTTTCTTTTTTCTCTCTCTATTGATAAGGTTACACAATCAAAAAGTAAGGAGGCCACTGCCAAAGTGGATGTCAAAGTGATGCCTTCTCCACCTTTAGAAAGTCTTCCATTAAAGTTCTCCTGTGCATTATCATGGTAAAGAGATGAGTTTGAGTTCTCTGAGGCTGAAATAAGCACTGGCAGGGCCTATTTAGCCAGAAAGGCATTGAGACTCTGGAGCATTCGGGGATCAGCCTAGCTAAGTTCAGGGACACAAACATTCCCAAGCTAGGCCTGTTTAATGGGAATCTTTCTTGGTTGCAGCAACATATACAGACCATAAAATGAGGAGAGCTTAGGGGTCCTGTTGGTGGACAGAGATCTATGTGAATGCAAACATGGATCCTTGCAGAATTCACAGAATCTCAGCTTTGGAAGGGACGTCAGAAGGCATCTACTCTATCTGGCGCCTGAGCATGAATCCTTCTTACAGCATATAAAAAATGGCACATTGAGTGGTGAAAAGAGGTCTGGATTTGGAATCAGAGGACTTGGGATCAAATTTTAGCTCAACTACTTATAATCTCATTTGTAAAGTGAGGGAATTGAACTAGTTAATCTCCAAGGTCCCTTCGAACTCTAAATCTGTGTGTTACTCTGTGATTCCTGTCAATTGGTCACCCTGTCTGGTCTTGGAGGCCCCCAGCGATGGGGCACAGGCCTTAGGCAACTGGAAATAGCTTGGAAGCAGACTTGTAGAAAGGTTCTTGTCCGACCTCTACCTGAAGAACAAAGTTTTCAGGCAGCGGACAGTACACCTTCCTGAAGTGTCAAAATTGGAATTTGCTCCTCTTTTTGTTTTTCATGAAGATCTTCTGTCTGGATATTCTCACTTAAAGGTACCAATATATGATTTACAACAATAGTTACTTACCTAAAAAGAAAAATGCGAGTGAAAGTGATTGATTTCATGCCAGCAAAAGCCTCTCTGGAAGTCTTGGTTTGCAGCCCCTTTGTGATTAATTTAGGAGAAAGCCAGAGTTGTGATGCATTATTTCCCCATGAATGTGAATTTCATTGACAGCATGCCTAGCCTTCTGAACTGTCCCTCTCATGACTAGTTGAAAAACCCAGTTTTGCTTAAGGCAATGACTTTGATGTATTATACCCCAAATATTCAAAAGGAGAAAAAGCAGAGCTGAGATCTGAATTCAAGAAAAGTGCTAAGACAGACTATATAATATGAGACTCTGAGGCATTGTGGTAAAGGGGGAAAGGAAGAAAGAACATTTATACAACTCCTGCTATGTGCTGGGCGCCATGCTAAGTGCTTTTATAAATATCTTATTTGATCCTTACAACAACCCTGTGAGGTAGGTGATATTTTTGTCTCCATTTTGCAGTTGAGGAAATTGAGGCAAACAGAGGGTAAGTGACTCGCCCAGCATCACACAGCTAGTAAGTATCTGGGACTGAATTCAAACTCTTCCTGACACCAGGCCTCACATTTTATCCAAAGGGCCACCAGCTATCTCTGGTAGAGAGGAAAGAACCTTGGATTTGTAAGCTGAAGACCAGCCTGCCACTCCTGGCTCAGCTAATTACCGAGTGACTTTGGGAAAGCCACTTTCCTCTTTCAGGTCTTGACTTCCTTCTCTGCAAAGTGATGGGATTGAGCTAGATAATCTTTGTAATGGGATGACCTGAGCTGGTACCTGCTAGTTTAAGTTGGATGTTATAACAAAATGAGATACTTAGAGGCTATTCAATATGTACTAAAAAGAGACTTTCTTAGTTATGCCATAGGAAGGATATTCAAGAGGGACACCTCCACATTTACCTCGGTTAGATGCTGGCCTCCATATGGATATATGGAAACCAGTCTGGTCAGCAAGTCAAGGCATGGTGATTCTCCTTGGCCTTGGTACATCAGGTACATTTCAAGGGCCCCACTCCAAATGTCTGGGCCTTTGAATGCCCTTAGATGAACAGGAAGCCATGTCGTTATAGTGAGAGGTGACTTGGAAGCTCTGTGGAAAGAGGCACAGCTTAAACATCACCCCATCCCTCTGCTCCCCAGTCAACCAAGTCCTGGGGAGAATTGTGTTGTCTTTCAGGGGGAAAAACACAACCCCTTAATCTTACCCATATATGGAGGGGAGAAGGGGGAAAACCCCAATAGAAAGGAATCCTACCATGGCCCTTAAACCCTTCCAGATTCAAATTCTATGATTCAACAACCAAACCTAGGGGAATGGTGAAGGACAATAGGGAATAGAATGCTCTGAAGCAGATAAATGGAGAAAGCTCTGATATCTGGTTAGCAGGGAGAGAGGAGAAGAGAAAGGAAAAGGTAAGAGGAGGCTAAAAATTGTATTTCTAATTAAGATTTTGGCCTAGAATTAGGTTCTGGTTTTTTTAGATACCTTCCAGGAACCTGAGATTTGTAAATCAAAGGCAGCTGAGTAGGCTAACATCCAGTAGAGGAGAGGGCCTGATAGATAAAAAGCCTCGCGCAGGCCTTTAATCTGAGTGCAGGGTAAACAGGTCTGGCAATCAGACTGGCGGGCCTGGGAGTCCAGCTCAATTTAGTACGTTCTATCTGGCTCTTGCTTTGTGACGGACGTCATGATTGACACTAGGGATAAAAGGATGAAAAAAGACACACTCTCTGCCCTCAAGGAACTGGGTCACGAACAAAACAAAGCAGAAGCGAGATCTCACTTCCAGTGACTTCGGTGAGCAAGAGGAATTTTGGAGCCACCTGCAGAGAGTGTGGCGGCTGTTGTGTTCCTCTAGCATCAAATAACAGCTGGCAATGTGGCACAAAACACAAAAAGCACTGTTAGCTTCCCGATTAGAAGGGAAGATGAAAGAGCTGCAGGAATGCCTTTTTTTTCCCCTTCAAGTTATCAGGTAGGTCATGGTGTTCCTTGAAAGAATGAAAATTCTCCAAAGGAAGGGTGTGTGTGGGGGGGGGGGGGCGGAATAAGAAAAAAAAAATCAGAGAAGGCAGAGGCATAAACGGTGTCAGGGGGTTGGAGGGGACGAGAAAGAGTTATTGAACATTTGGGACAGGAGTTCTTAATCTGGGTTCCTTGCACTTGTATACATATACAATATATACATACATACATAAATACATGTGTATGTGGATATGGATATGTGTATAGATGTATGCACAAGTATATTGTATATATTCATGTATACTATATGTAGGTATATAAGTGTATGTATATATGAATATAACACATCTTTATGTAGATATGTATACACACATCTATCTATATATGCACATACATAATACATATATGTGTATATATATATATATAATTTGGGGGGATTTATTCCAATATAACTGGTTTCCTTTGTAATCCTATGTACTTTATTTTATGTATTTAAACATTGAGAAGGGATCTATAGGCTTCACCAGATTGTTAAAGGGTTTCCAGAGCACAAAAAAAAAGTTTGGAACCCCCATCTATAGTTGATAGGAACAGACCATCTGGGGGGCAGCTAGGTGGTGCAGTGAATAGAGAACTGGCCCTGGAGTCAGGAGGATCTGAGATCAAATCTGACCTCAGACACCTGACACACTTACTAGCTGTGTGACCTTGGGCAAGTCACTTCACTTAACCCTCATTGTCTTACCTTCCCCCTCCAAAAAAAAAAAAAGAAATAGACTCTCTGAGGAGAAAACAGCTTCTTGTGAACCAAGAAGCTATAAGAAGTTTATGATCAATCAAAAGGCATTCATCAAATGCCTAATTTTGTTAGAAACTGTGCTAGAGTTGGCATAGTATCTGACATAAGATTGGTATTCAATAATGCTTAATGTTTAATAGCCAACTAACTACATTAAAGAAGAATCATTAATGGTTTTGTATGAGTTGGCAAGCAGGTTTCTAGGGCATTGTCTCCTCTTCATAAAATATGGAAGATAATGAAATTTGTCATTTTTGCCATTTGTCCATTTAATTGGTAAAAGGATCAAATAGCATAAGGCCCAGTTCAGATTACTGGATCAATGCATTGGAGATTTCTTTCCAATTTGGCTTCAAGGAATAAATGACCATCTTTTGGGTCTAGTCATTTAGCCTGTTCAGAGTTCACCTAATTATACTGTAATCTTCTAGCTTATATTGCTTCATCTTTTCCAAAAGGATAGCACATGAAGTCTTATTAAATGTTTTTTTAAATAAATCTTGGTAAATTACGCCTAAATTACCCCCTATCTATAATTTTAGTAATTCTTTCCAAAAAAAGGAAATAAGCTGGGTCTGACATGATCAGTTCTTGATGCAATCAAGATGTGAACCCTTGAAAATAAACCATCTTTTAAATAATATATTCTAGAATTTTTCCAGGAATCAAAATTAAATCCATTGGCCTATTGTTTTTATTCTTTTTCTTTTTCCTTTTAAAAAATCAGAAAAACATTTTCCTTTCTTTGACCACTTTTAATGGCTCAAAAAATCATATCTGCTAATTCTTTCAGTACCTAAGGATGTAGTATAGCTGAACCAAATGACTTTAACTCATAAGAGCATGTAGGCTCTCTTTCATGATCTTACTTAAGGATATCAAGTAACTATTAGGAATTTTTGTTTTCCAGTCCAGAGATAATTCCCACTGACACAGAAAACTGAAGGAAAATAATAACTTAGTAGCAAGTTCCATCTTTCGATCATAAACTATGTCTATTCTGTCTACCTTCACCAGTGGTCTATACCTTTTTTAACTCTTTTTTTCCCAAACTATTTGGGGAAATACAAATAAATTTAAATTTATAAATGGATGCTATCAAGCATTTAAAGAACAAATGACTCTTTTGCTACATAAACCTGTTAAATTAAAAAAAAACACAGATAAAATTGGCACCTTGCCAAATACTTTCTACTAAATATGGTCTTAATATCCAAATGATGGAAAGATAAAGCAGAAAAAGAAAAAAAACACAGATCAGTGTAATTAATAAGCGTCAATGCAAAAAACCCATTAAATAAAATATTAGCAGAGTAACTACATCAATATTGAAAATATTTGTATGACTAGGAATGAAAAGGATGGTTCAGTAGTAAGAAAGCTATAACCATCATAAGCAGGTAATAGATGACACATGGATATATTGATAGATAGAAAAAATATAAACTCTTTGACGATAGTTATTTATTTTTTATGTTGGCTTCAGTTCCTGTCAAATAGTAGGCACTTAAATACTGGTAGGTTGATATGAACAACAGCAATAGTCAAAACCATATTATTGTATTAATAGATATAGAAAAGACATTTGACAAAATGCAAAATTTATTTATTCTAAAAATACTTTAAAAGCATTTTCATAAAATGACCATTCTTACTATGATCAAGATACCGATTGACAACCAAAAGTAAGTATTGTTATTTTATTTTATTCTCAGTTCCAAATTCTCTCCCTCTACCCCTTCTCCCACCTATGGAACAGGCAAGAAACACAATACTGATTTTACATATGAAATTATGCAAAACACATTTCTGCAGTAGCCATATCCTGAGAAAAGAATTTTTTCAAGAAAAAAGAAAGAAAAATGTCTCAGTTTTCATTCTGAGTATTTCAGTTCTCTATCTGAAGTGGATAGCATTCTTCATCATGAGTCCTTTGGAATTGTGGTGGATCATTGTATTGATAAGACTAACTAAATTTTTCATGGTGATTATCCTTACAATATTGCTGTTACTGTATACATTATGCTCTTGGTTCTGCTAATTTCACTTTGCAGCAGTTCGTATATGTCTTCCCAGATTTTTCTAAAACCACCTCCTTCATCATTTCTTTCAGTTCAATAATATTCCTTCACATTCATATGCCATAATTTGTTCAGCCATTTCCTTGGGCATCTCCTCATTTCAATTCTTTTCTACCACAAAAAAGTTTATATATTTTTTATGCATATGACTCCCTTTTCTTTTTCTTTGCTCTCTTTGGAGACCTAGTGGTAGTATTAAGAGATCAGAGGGTATGCACAGTTTTATAATCCTTTGGATATAGTTTCAAATTGTTCTCCAGAATGATTGCACTAGTTCATAATTCCACCAGCAGTGTAGTGTGCCTATTTTCCCGTATCTCCTCCAGCATTTGTTTTCTTTTTTCTTTTTGCTATCTTAGCCAATCTTATGGGTGTGAAATTGTAAAGGAAAAGCTAAATGAATACAGGTGGAAATAAAAAGCAAAACTATAACAGTGGGGGACTTCAGTATTCTGCTTTCAGAAGTAAGTTAATCTAACAAAAATCAATCAACAAGAAGTTAAGAAGATGAATAGAGAATCACATAAACTAGATACAATAGACATCTAGAGAGAATTGAATGAGAATAGAATGGAATATACCTTTTTCTCAGCAGTCATGGTACCTTTGAAAAAATTGACCAAATATTAGGGCATAAAATTTCATAAAACTGCATCATTTTCAGATCATAATGCAATAAACTTACATTTAATAAGGGACCATGGAAACACAGATTAAAAATTAATTGGAGAATAAACAACTTAATCTTAAAAGAAGGAGTGTGTTAAAGAACAAGTCATGGAAATGCTATTAAAGAGAATGATAATGAGACAAACATACCTAAACCTATGAGATGTAGCAAAAGCAGTAGTCAAAGGAAAAATTAAATCTCTAGTTGCTTACATTAATAAAATTGAGAAAGAGAAGAACAATAAATTGGAAAAACATAGAAATAGATTAAAAATCTCCAATTAAAAACACCAAATTGGAAATCTAAAAATTAAAGGTGAGATTAACAAAATTAAATGCAAGAAAACCATTGAATTAATAAATAAAACTAGGAATTGGTCATAAAAAATAAAATAGGTAACCCATTGGTTAATATGATTTTTAAAAGAGAAAAAAACAAATCACTATTATCAAAAATGAAAAAGGTGAACATACCACTAATAAAGATTAAATCAAAGCAATTTTGAGGAGTTGCTTTGTCTCATTATATGCCAATAAATTCAATGACTTAAAGGAAATGGAAGAATATTTATGAAAATATAAACTACCTAGATTAACAGAAGAGGAAATAGAGTATATTGCTGAATAAACCTATTTTTTTTTAATTAAAGAGGTCATAAATGAACATCTTACGGGGAAAAAAAGCATCAGGAATGGATGGATTTACAAGTAAATTTACAAGTAAATTTACATGCATTTAAAGATCAACTCATTCCAATAATAAATAAATGATTTGGAATAATATGCAAACAAGGAGTCCTGCTATACTCTTTTAATGAAACATAGATAGTACTGATACCTAAACCAGAAAGAACAAAAACAGAGAAAGAAAATTATAGACCCATTTCGCTAATGAATATGGAAGCAAAAATCCTAAATAAAATACTAGCTAGGAAACTACAACAATACAAAGATCATACACTATGATTAAGTGGGATTTATACCAGGAACACAGGGATGGTTTAACATAAGGAAACCTATTAATATAACTGATTATATCAATAACAAAAGTAACAAAAATCATATGATTATATAAATAGATGCAGAAAAAGCTTTTGACAAAATATAACTCTCATTCCCATTAAACACACTTGTAAGCATAGGTATAAACATTACTTAAAATGATAAAGCATTTACCTAAAATCATCAGCGAGCTTTATTTATAATGGGAATAATTTAGTAATCTTCCCAATAAGATCAGGAGTGAAACAAGGATGACCACTATCATCAATATTATTTAACAATATTAGAAATGCTAGCCATAGCAATAAGAAAAATAAATTGAAGGAATTAGAATGGGCGATGAGGTAATAAAATTATCTCTTTTTTGCCGATGACATGATGATATATTTGGAAAATCCCAGATATTCCACTAAAAAGCTAGTTGCAACAATGACTAATTTTAGCAAAGTAGCAGGATATAAAATAAACCTACATAAATCATCAGTATTTCTATGTATCACCAATAAAACCCCACAAGAAGAAATAGTAAGAGACACACCATTTAAAATAACTATAGACAGCATAAAATACCTGGGAGTATATTTTCCAAGACTAACCCAGGAACTACATGAACGTAACTATAAAATACTTTTCATACAAATAAAGTCAGATTTTTTAAAATTAGAAAAAAAATCAGTTGTTCATGGGTGGGCAGAGTCAATATAGCAAAAATGACAATTGTACTTAAACTAATTTATTTATTCAATGCAATCCCAATTAAATTAACAAAAAAATTATCGAGTTTGAAAAGATAATAAAATTCATTTGGAAGAACAAAAAAGTCAAGAATATCAAAGGAATTTATGAAAAAAAGTAAAGGAAGGAGGTTTAGCAGTACCAGATCTTAAACTGTATTATAAGATGCTAATTATTGAAACTATATGGTACTGGCTAAGAAATAGAAAGGGGGATTAGTGGAACACAGTAGACATATAATACAGTGTAGTAAATTATTATAGAAACTTTGTGTTTGACAAATGTAAAGATTTAAGCTTATGGGTAAAAATTTATTATTTATTTGGTAAAAAAAAATTGTTGGGAAAAACTAGAAAGTGGTTTGGTAGAAATTGAATCTAGACCAATATTTTACACGATTTACCAAGATAAAGTCAAAATGGATATATGACCTAGACATAAAGGCAGATTTCATAAGTAAATCAGAAGAACATGGAACATATTATCTATCAGACTTAAGGATATGAGAAGTGGCTGGGGGTACTGTAAGTTTTTGGTAATTCTGATGTTATATAATCCAGGGAGAAGTTTGTCTATTCACTGTTCTCCTGGTCTGAGCTCTACTTCTTATACAGGTATGGCCCCTGTTCCCTTGCTCCATGACTACTCTCTGCCCTGATACTATGACCTAGAATGGAGTAATGGGTGAGAGAGCTGGTGGATGGCACCCATTTTTGCCCTCAGTGTTAGTACAAGGGTCCCCTGGAATCTCTTTCTTCCCAGAGGTTCAGTTCCTTACTATGCTTGGATTCAGGGCTCTGTCTTCCACCACTGCCACCACCACCATAGCCTGGTATTGTTTCTGCTGTTGTGCTGAGTTCCTGATGAGGCCCCATCCCAGTGTCCACAGATCTCTTTGTCTGTCTTCCTAAGTTGCTCTAGGCTATAAAAATGACTTGCTGTGACTATTTCTTGGTTTTACCACTTAGAATTTGTTTGATGCGTTTTCTGTGGTCATTGTGGAAAAAGTTTTGGGGATGCTGAAGGTAAAATTGCTACAACTCACTCTACCATCTCAACTCCACCTCACTCATTGTCTTTCCCCCACAGCTTTCCATTCTTCCCAACTTTCTTATTACTGTCAAAGGTACCACCATCTTTCTAGTTACCCAGGCTTCCAACTTGGGTGTCATCCTTGATTCTTCCCCCTTTTTGACCCCTTTATATCCAAGCAGTTGTCAAGTTCTAACCTGATTTTTTTTTTTTTTGTATATGCCTTGTTTTCCCTTCTGATGTTGCCACCACCTTGGTATAAGCCCTCACAACCTCATGCCTGGACTAATACAATAGCCTGCTATTTAGTCTGCCTGCCTCAAATCTCTTTACACTCCAGTTCATCCTCCACTCAGCTGTCAAATCAATTTTTCCAAAGTGCAGATCTGACCATGTCACTCCTCCTACAATTCAATAAAATGCCAGTGGCTCTGTTATATTACCTACTGGATCAAGTATAAAATTTTCTATTTGGCTTTTAAAGCACTTCCTATTCTGGTTCCATCCCACCTTTTCATTCTTCTCATGTATTACTCTCCCAACCCCCCATCCTCCTACCCCTCCATGTACACCACAAGTCAAGACATTTCATTTATCTCTTTGCTTTTACTCAAATAGGACACTCCTTCTCCCACTTTGTGCATTTTCATTGGCTTTCCTCCATGACTGGATGAATCTCAGTTAAACTCCTACCTTCATTAAAAAAACCTTTTCCTGATACTGCCATTAATTCTAATTCCTTTTCTCTTTTGATTATCTACAATTTATCATTTATATAGAGTTATTTGTATGTGTCTCTTCTTTTAGACTGTGAGGTCCTTGAGCACAGGGACTGTTTTTGCTTTTCTTGTCATCCCAGAGTTTAGCATTGTGACTGGCATATAGTAAGTACTTAATAAATGCTTGTTGACTCAATTGAAAAGATATAAACAGTTTAAAAAGAAATACAAAATATTAATAACTGGCCAAATAATTCCACAATCATTAATAATGAAATAATTTTGATTAAAATAACTCATATTATCACCTCACATCCATCAAACCAGCAAAGATACTCTATTAAAATGTGGATTACCTTGTAGTTGGAGAGGCTGCGTGGCAGACACTGCTACACTGCTAGTGGAGCTGAGAGTAGGTAAGTCAATTATGGAAAACAATGACTAACGATACCAGGAAAGTTACTAAATCACATACACACTTTGCCTTAGAAATTCCATTACTGTGATGATACCCTAAGGGGATTATTTAGAGTGAGAAGAGATTCATATATATGGAAATGTTTATGCACAGCATTGTTTATGTTAAATCGTTAGAAACATAATGTGGACTCAAGGATTGAGGAGCGGTTGAGCAAATTATGATAAATGAATGCAATGGATTATACCATTAGGAATGAGGCCATGAAGAATTCCAGAGAAATATGAAAAGAGATGCAAAACAAAACAGACTGAAGAAAGCCAAGGCCCCCCCCCCCCCAAATAATACACATCAACATAACTGCCCTCTAAATAAAAGTTACATGGAGAAGGAACAGACTAGTAAAAAAAAAATAGCCAATGATCTCATGATGAATCATATCTCCCTCCTCTTGGCAAAGATATAATTGACTAGACATACAAAATGAGACATGATTCCTAAATGATACTAATGTTCCATTTTGCCTTCCTTCTGTATACATATTTGTAACAATGGAGAGCATCTAACTGGGAGGGTGGGCAGAGTAGGTTATTTAGTAATAATACATATTTATGCGAAATATAATGACATATATATGTATATATTAAAGAGCAGGAAAAATATTTTTAAAATGTACAGAAGAAAATCTGAAGAGGTACATGAGGGGGCTATAAATAAGAAAAAATATTTATTACTAATTTGAGGAATATATGTGTATATATATGCATACATATATACATACACAAAGATACATAAATATATCATAATATGCTCTATATGTGGGACATATATGTGTGTACATAGAACATATATATCTTCTAGATTTGTACAAACATAATGTATAGGTGAGTATAGGTTCCATTTGTAGAACCTATATAGAATATGTATAGGTTCTTTATGTGTGTTCTATATAGATGTCTCTACATAGAACATATATATGTTGTACCTACCTAGCCATCACAAGGTATAAACAATCATTTTATATTTATTCATAGCCCCTTTCTGCACTTCTTTTTGTTTACATTTTAAAATGATTCTTTTTGCTCTGGTAGATGTGTGTGTGTGTGTGTGTGTGTGTGTGTGTGTGTATGTGTGTTTGTATTGCTACTGACTAACCTGCAATCCCCACCCATCCAACTAGAAGCCCTCCCT
Organism: Pseudochirops cupreus; assembly: GCA_028627135.1. Taxonomy (NCBI): domain Eukaryota; kingdom Metazoa; phylum Chordata; class Mammalia; order Diprotodontia; family Pseudocheiridae; genus Pseudochirops; species Pseudochirops cupreus. The sequence goes on from CM053581.1 coordinate 288,046,639, forward strand.
TGTTACAAATATGTTTAGTCAAGAAAAGACAAAACGAACACCAATCACCTCTGGGAATGCATGCCTCATTTGGTATGTCTAGTCCATCATCTGTCTGCCAAAAGATGGGAGTTATGATCTATCTTGAGATTACTGAACATTGTTTTGTCTTTCCCCCAGAATTTTGTTCTTTCCCCTCATGGCTTTATTTACAGCATGGTTATCTCGGTGTGTATTATTCTTTGGGCTTGGCTTTCTTCAGTCTGCTTGGTTTTACATCTCTTTGTATATTTCTCTGAATTCCTTATATTCTCATTTATACACAGATGCACACATACACACAGATTAGATAGACAGACTAGATTGATAGATAAAGAGATAGACAAACAAACAGGCAGACAGGCAGACAGACAGACAGACAGATAGATAGATAGATAGGTAGATAGATAGGTAGATAGATAGATAGATAGATAGATAGATAGATAGATAGATACATAGGAACTGAATCTTTGGACCTGTGATTTCATTGATATAGGAAATATTCAGTAGGGGAAACTCTCACTGTCAATCATTTTGAGTCAGCATCTTCTCTGTACCTCAGAGCCTTAGAGAGTTTTCTAGAAGGATGTGCAGTTAAGTGCCTTGCCCAGTCACACATATATCAGAGACAGGGTCATACATTTCTTTTAGAAGACTGTACATAACGGAAGTTTCTCTGGCACTCTCATTTGCAGTTTACTGTGTGATTCCCCATTCTTCTTTGTGTATTGACATGTTTACATTTGTTTCTGGTTATTGGGTTCACGATAAAAAGAGGAAAATTTTAAAATAACATCAATCATCTATATTAAGAACATATTTCTCCATTCTGGAAACAACTTAGCAACTGTTTTAGGGATTGTACATTCCATAAAATTGTCTGTTGTGTTGAAACACACTGTTTCAATAATTTCCTTTTGTCTCTAGACCTGTAATTTCATTGTTGTAATGTCTGACAGGCAAGAAGCTCCCTCTACCAACTCATCATCAATTTATAGTCTTAATTTCCTGGAGAACGGGAAGGGTAAGTGATCTACCCAGTGTCCCAGAGGAAGAGTGTGAATTTGAATCTTCCTAAAGGGAAGACTTTTTAACGCTACATCTTCATTATACTGTGAACTCTTAGAAAGTAGGGACTGCTTCATTTTTGCCTTTCTTTGTATCCAAAGCACTTAGCAGAGTGCACGGAACATAGTAGGTCTTTAGTAAACAGTAGTTGACTTACTGACCCCAGCATTGATCTCTATCCACTATTACATGAACAAACAAATAAACAACAAACCCTCACTAGAGAGGTCTGTTCTCTATCTATTACACCACACTCCCTCTCAATATATATAGATATATGTGTATATATGTATTTAGCTATTCCAAATATTTTAGAGTTCTCTGCAAAGGCATTTAAAACACCAGTTTGGGAGGATAAACTCTGTTGGAGAGAGCTGAGAAATGTTGATTTGGAGACAGGATCTGAGAGTCCATTGTTTTCTGATCAGCCTTGCACTGCTCTGTAATCTGGTATTTCTATTTTTCTGTGTCAAAAATCTCTCCTTGGTGTCTAGGTTTATGGAGCCTCTTGAAGTAAGCATCAGTAAGATACTTTGGAATTTTTACATCCAAAAGGTCAACCCTGGTAGAGGCAGCAATGACAAATTTCTGTTGGATCCTTCTCAGAGGGTTATGGTTGCTGGTCAGAGGTCCAGTCACCAGGAGCAAACCACTAACCAGCTGCTTTAGAAAAACCACCTGCTTGCCCCTGTGGTGGCCAGTGAGCATGATCAGAGAGGTGCCTGGTGTGCCTCACAGGCTGGCTGAAGGGCTTTTTGCTATGACTTAGCAGATTTCTAGACACATCCTCAGTGGGGCATTTTGCTAATCTTTACCACATGGGTTCCTCCATTCTTATCACCACCAACTGGCTTTGAGATCGTAGCAGGCACCTTCTCTTTCTTTTTCCTTTCAACCCCAATTTTTGGTGCGGCATATTTCTGATCGTACATGACTCACCAGTAATACATTACAGACCTGGAGAACCTACTAATCTCTCAGGCCAGAACTAGGTTCCAGCTGCAATGCTTTTGAGGCTTTTTCACCACCTTTTCAGCTACATCTTCCTTTTTGTTCTTTTTTTTCCTTTTTGACCTTCTTTTCCTTTGATTCCTTTGGGGCCTTTTTGTCTGCCATCTTGAGAGGAGGGAAAAAACCCTCTCAAAACATTTTAAAAAGAGAGAGATGTAGTTTTTAGAACCAGGGTGTTGCTAGTCCCAGTACTCCAAGGGTGTGATAGAGTCAGCTCCTATGGATTTTATAAAGCTGATTGATAAATTTTCAGTGTGAGCATTTTTACCTTGGACAAAAACAAATACTACAAATCAGAACTTGACTTAGTATTTTGTTGATTACCTAGATTTAAGAAAGTATGGAAAAATATTAATAGTACTGATTAAACTTAAAAGTGTGCTGTGTTTACATTTCCCATCCCCTATGGCTGTTTGTTAAACATTTACCAGTACCACTGCAGGCTAATCAATCAATCAATTAACCAATATCATTTATTTGGCATCTTCTGTGTGATTGGCCTTTACTAGTAAGATCACATATTGAGTATTGAGTTCAATCTTATGAAAAACTTTGATAAATGAAGAGCATACAGAAGAGGATCATCAAAATGGTGAAAGGCCTTGAATTCTTGTCACATGAAAATCAATTGATGGGGCTGAGAATAGGGGAGAGATGATTACTCTCTTCAGGTATTTGAAAGACTCACAAGGAAGAGGAATTAGACGTATTCTTCCTGACCTCACAAGGCAGAATTAAGAGTAATGAGTAGAAGTTGTAGAGAAACAAATTTAGGCTTGATGTAAGGAAAACCTTTTAAAGCCTTATCCAAACAATGGAAAAGAGCTGCTTTGAAAGAGATTATCGTTTTCTTACTGGAAATCTTAGAGCAAAGTCTGGAAGAGGAGAAAGAGAAGGAAGAAAAAGACAAAGAGAAGAGGAGGAAAGAAATTTATTGAGAAAGGAAGAAGAAAAGGAAAGGGAGAGAGAGAAAGAATTTATTAAGTATTTATAATGTGCTGGGCACTGTACTAACCACTGGGGATACAAACGCAATTAAGCAAGTCTAGCTCTGCCTTCAAGGAGCTTACATTCCAATGAGGGGGTAGGGGAAAGTACATGTATGGGGAAGCAGGAAAGGAGGGAAATTTATCTGCACAGTGAGATGATGACAGCTATGCCTTTGAGGTCCCTTCAAACTCTAAAATGTTGTATTTCTTATGAGTCTCTTTTAATTGTGTGAGCAGAGATAGGGCATAGGAAAAACTGGAAGACCATCTTCTGAACTGTTCTGTAGGGGGTCCCATAATATTACTGTTACTCATTGTTGGTTAGATAAATAACTTCTATTTTATCAGACATCTCAGCACAGGGATCATTCTTGTTCAGTAGGCAAGTCTTTAAATGTAATGTTGCTCTTTCAATTTGGTGTTACCACAGTACTAACCAAAAAAATATCCTAGAAAGCACAAGGGAAAAAAATGGTGCTTTTCATTACAAGGTGCCTTCAGGCTTGATTTCAAACAAGCCTTGTAGGGAGCAGATAGGCAATTCAGCTCTTGATATAGCAAAGGTCCATTCTAAATGGCATTGAGTCACCTAGATCCTCCAAGCAAGACCTAAAACTTTGCCTCTTTTCAGTGACTTATCTTTGTCGCTAGAGATTTCTTCTTGGACTCAGCATGTAGCCTATACTAAAACTATTGCTATGGAAAACAGGGCAGTGTTGAGCAAGTGAAAATAAATTTAGCTGACAGTGTAAAAAGAGCTGCTGATAATGTAAAAAAAGGGGGGGAGGAGGGGAAATGCATATTTCCAAAATCAGCAGGTTTATCAAAAAATAATATGGAGATGAAGTTTCTATTGTAGGTCTGAAAATGTTTGCCAAAGTTATTAGAATGGTCTCAAAGAAGACAAATGAGGAGACATCATGCTTATTCCTTTTCAGAAGTGAGATGGTTCACATGGTGTGAAACATTGCATGTATTGTCAGATTTTTTTCCATGACTGGTTTTGCTGATTTTTCCTTCTTCTTTTCTTAAAAAAATCTTTGTACTAAGGGAAAGCTCTATGGGAGGGGTGAGAGGAAAGGATATGGGAAATTAAACAATGTCAAAACAGAAGATATCAATAAAAATTATTTTTTAAAAAATACAGCCTTCATGTAAACAATGATTATCCCTCTGGGGAAAGGTACTTCATCAGATATTAGCATATAAATTGTTGTTTTTCCTTCCTTCTTTCCTTCCTTCCTTCCTTCCTTCCTTCCTTCCTTCCTTCCTTCCTTCCTTCTGTCCTTCCTTCCTTCTTCCTCCTTTCCTTCTTCCCTCCTCTCCTCTCTCCCTTTTCTCTTTTTCTCAGAGGGAAAACAATAACAGTGGGCAATGGGAATGGAGGTGGGTAAAGGGGATCTACAGAATATAAGATCTGAAGAGTCTTCTAATTTCTTTTGAAATTTTGAATTTAAATATCCTCAGAAGAAGAATTTCCACACACAAAACAGAAAACAAAAAGAGAATCATATATGAAACCATGAATCTCCACTTGACACTGCTTGTTTTTTTTTTTGTCTGGTTTTTTAGCATATAAGAAATTCAATGCAGTACTTTAAAAAACTGCCAAGCTTGTATCCTTCTGTTCTCTTTTGCACATTAAAAAAAAAAAGTTCAAATGGCACTCTTCTTTTTTTCCATTAGTACTGCTATTCCCCTTCCCCAGACCCCACACCCCAGCTCAAAATAAAATAAGAGAAAGAAAAGAAAAACTTGAAACAAACCACTATGGTCAAGCAAAGTGAATCCACATAATGGTCATGTCCAGAAATGTATGTTAATTTCTGTACCCTGAGGCCATCAATTCTCTGTTAGGAGACGAATATTATGCTTCACCACAGGTACCTTTGGTAACATTGTTGGTCATTGTACTGATCAGCATTCTTAAGCCTTCCAAAGTTGGTTTCCTTTACATTATGGTTATCACACACACACACACACACACACACACACACACACACA
>CM053581.1:288052228-288071361 GCA_028627135.1 Pseudochirops cupreus
GACTTTAGTGGGAAGTATCTTTGTGTGCGTTTTGGAGTTCCAGGGTTGGTTTAGAGTCCTATTTTATGGGTATTTTGGGGTGGCTATGTGAGAGCTGCGATATGTTGCTGCTTCTACGCCGCCATCTTGGCTCCGCCCCCTAGCAGGTGCTTATTAAATGCTTATGCCATTAAGTTAAGGTCCCTTCTAGCTCCAGCATTCTATGGCTTTATCCAAATTGGGTTTGCCAAAGCTACCTTGGTTTTAAAAACATATTATTGAAAATCGTGTGCACTAGTTTTTCTCGTGGTATAAAATCTGTGTTTTAGATGAAGATTTGACATGAACACCTCTGGCATATCACTGTACACAAAAACATACTTAGGAAAAAGCATCAGCTAATGGCAATGATCAGACTAACCCTAAATGGCAGCTCACAAGTCACGTGGAGTTTCTCAATGTACTCCCTGCCAGTAGGGAATCATGGATTAGGCACCTGTGTGCCTTCATATCTTTTAGAGGGTACCTTTAGGACAAATGAAAGGACGTGCAGGATCTAAAATAAGCTCTTTGTGTTCTTGTAGAAAGGTAGAATTCAAAGACACTAAATGCTGTGAAAAAACTTTGCCATTCATCTATATAATTATATTCTGACTGACGAGGCACCTCATCTACCTCATCTAAACCAGGCAAAGTCCAGGAACCGTAAACAAAGGAAGTGGGAGCAGAGGACAGTGAACATAAGAGAAACAAATCCCTCCGTGGAGGAGAGCTCCATTCCTTCCCAATACCGTCATCTACATTTTCATTTTCAGCAGTCACTTTTATGGGCTCATAAGACCACATATCACTTTCCCTGAGTCCTGTGAGGTCACAAGGGCAGCAGTCGGAAGTACCTAATGCCATGAAGGTGAAACTCAAAAGGCATTTGCAAGAAAAATAGTGGAAAATCCTTTACAAAATGCAGCTTGACATTCAGTGTCAAGGTTTCTCTTGCCAGGCTACTCCTAGAATATTGGCGATGACCTATTGCCCTCTCTTCTAACGTCCAAGTTCAAGTCTTCTTCTGGGTCACAAAGGAGCTACAGGGAGCTTGAATTGTCCAAAGAGACTGAATAGTATTCTACAGCATCTTTCTGTCCATCTTTCCAGCCTACTCACGCACTGCTGTGTGCTGCTCTGATCCCCCTCAAGCTGCATGGCCTTCCTCACCCCTCTCAACAGGAGGGCACATTTTCCCATGGCAATGAATGAACTTTACATTGAAACCCCTGAGCTATTTATGCTGCAATGATATGAGCCAAATCCTTTAGGTTAAAATTAAAACTTCAGTTCATTCTGAACTGAAAACAAATCCTATCAGAAATGCTTATGTATATTTCCAGTGAAGTTGTTCAATGCATTTAAGGACTGAAGAGGCAAGAAGATGCCTTCAGATTGTCAGCAAATCCAGTCCCCTGACTGGAGACAAGATTGCAACTGATAGATGATAATACTGTTACCAAACGGTGTTGTAAAAGTGGCAATTTGTTTAGGTACTAACTTAAAGGTTGCAGAAAATAAAAGGTTGTGTCTTACTTGATCTTAACAATGATCTTTAAAGTTCTTTCCAACTCTGAAATTCTGCAATTCCTATTTTGTACATGAAGAAACAATAGCTCAGAGAAGTTAATGTCACATAGTTAGAACTTTTTGAAGAGGAATTTGAACCCAGATGTTCCTAATGCCAAGTCTAATCTGCTGTTTACTGCATCATACTATTAGCCTCACCTTTTAGATAAAGGAAAGTTATGAAGGGATGAAAATTATTCAACTATCTGTTGCATGTTCTTTAGTGTGCAGAGGATTCTATAAATAGTGTCTATATTATCATAATGACCTTCATATTCGAAACAAAACAAAAAGGAAAAGGGAAGAAAATCCATTCTTATAATTCTCACAGTGATCTAACCAGAAAGAAGGAGGGAGGGAAAGAAGGAAAAGGGAAGGAAATAGAGAAAGGAGAAGGGAGGGAAGAAGGGAAGGAAAAGGAGGGAGGTAGGAAGAGATAAAGGGAAGAAGGAAGGGGCAAGAAAAGAAAGAAGGAGTGAAGGAAGGAAACTGTGCCGGGCATTGTCTAAGCACTTTATGAATATCTTATTTGATCCTCACAAGAACAACGGAAAGCAGTTATTATTATTGGTATTGTTTTTATATATTATTATTATCGTTATTATCTTCATTTTATAGCTGAGGAAGTTGCGCCAGACAGTGGTTTAATGCCAGAGACTTTCCTAAGGTGACACAGCTAGTATATTGTCTGAGTCCAGATTTGAACTTTGGTTTTTCTAGCTGCAGGCTCAGCACTCTGTCTACTGTACCATATAACAAACACCCTCAAATATAGAACCAGATGAACTGAAAAATATGGGGGGGGGGGCATGAGAGAAGGGGGAAAGGTTTAGTTGACTACAAACTATCAGTCAATCATGTGACTAGGTTTTCAAAAAAGCTAATATGATACTAGGTCATATTCATTAGTGTCCAAAACCATGTAAGGGATAGTCTCCCTCTGGTCAGACCACAGCTGGAAGAGTGTGTTCAGCTCTGGGCATAGCATTTTAGGAACAAAACACTGACAAGCCAGGATGTCCAGAGTAAGGTAACCATGATGAGAAATCTAGAGATTGACATATGAACAGAAGTTATATGTGTTGCCCATATAGGTTATATGTATTTCTACATGCGTTTATTTAAATGCATTGTGGGAGCTTTGGTAAGTGTCTCAGCAATTTCGTCCATCCCTTTATAATGGAAACTTTGATTCCTGACTGGAGGGAAGCACGAGACTGAGACGGACCCCTCTCAAGTCTCCTCTGAGAAGCGATACCGGAATAGAAATATATGTATCTGTGTTGCTTCTTCCCTTCAAATGTTGCTATTTCAAGGGATATTTTATTTTATTTCATTTTATTTTATTTGTTGGTTTATGCATCTTTCCTGGTTGCTGTTCCTTAAAGAGGGAGGGGAGCTACTTTTATCTGAAGGCTTAACCCCTCCCTACCAAATTCTTGTTATACAAAAGACCATCACAAATAGCAAATAGTGAGTAAACTCATTTATCCAAGAAGATGGCAAAGAGAAATCAGAGAATTTATACCTTGACAATAAATAACATGAATGAGCTCACTTATTTGTGAGTGAACTATCTCAATTCAACCAAGAAAGTTTCCCTGATCTCTCCCAGGGTGAAATTGCCCAAAGATTCTAGGAAGAAAAGGGAAAATTAGGGAAGTGTTGAGGCATTGACTTTCTCCTACATGTCAGCCTTTCAAATGATTTTCTTTCTCCCCTGAGTCTAGACCAAGGTATCCTTTCTCAAAGTAGAAAGATTGTTTGTCTCTCCCCTCCTAAGCTCTCCAGCCAACTCTATCCGTCCCACAGTCATGCAGCCTCAAGTTATCTTTCTCTCCACCAGTGAAAAGAATCTTATATAAATGCTCTGGCCTTGATAGCAAGGTTACATAAGGATCAGATAAAGGAAATGGAAATATTTAGTATGGAGAAGCGAAGATTTAAGCGAAACAAAATTTCTGTCTACAAGTATTGGAAGGGTTGTCAAGTGGAAAAGGGAATATAGATTTGTGTTTCTTAGTGCCTGAGGACAAACCTAGGAACCATGGGTGGGAGCTGGAAAGAAACATATTTTGGGCTTGATCTAAATGTACAACCTCTGGTTTCTGTGCTTCAAATTAGCACTCACACTTGCAATTTGGATCCTGCAATGGGCAGCTTCTACTCTCATAAGTTTTAGAGTAGCTAATGATCTTAGACTCCTAGAACTATACCTCACAGGCCCCCTTCGGTGTGTACAGCTATGACAACAACTAAAATTTCTATAGCATTTATTGTATGCCAGGCACTATACTAAGCATTTTGTACATATGATTTGATTTGATCCTCACAGCAACCTTGGGGTATCCTCATTTTCTAGATGAAGAAACTGAGGTAAGCAGATTAAATGACTTGCCCAAGATCACACACAGCTAGTAAAAACCGAATATAAATTCAGTTTTTCCTAGTTTCAGGTCCAGTGCCACCTAGCAGCCTATAAAAATCAATTAGACACAGGGCAGCTAGGTGGTACAGCCTTGACGTCAGGAGGACCTGAGTTCAGATCTGGCCTCAGATACTTAACACTTACTAGCCATGTGACCTTGGGCAAGTCACTTAACCCCAATTGCCCCACATTCCCCCCTTCAAAAAAAAAGCCAAAAAAAAAAACAAACAATTAGACACAATCAGCTCTTAGATTAGACATTTTCTAAGAGGTCTAATTCTATCAAAGAAAGAGTTTATAATTTGTTCAAGGATCACTAGCCCTTTGCTAACACATTAACATCTCATTATCTATGATTATATCAACTGAGCTTGGGGAGGGGAGTTCAAATATAGACAAAAATATATCCTCTCTTACATAAGGAAAGCTTTTTTGTGAAATCCCAATGTGAAGTAGACTGATTCAGGAGATAGTGGACCTGGAGTCCTTTCATAGGAGGCTACCATAGACTGGATCACCACTTGTTAGAGACGTGGTTGAAAAGATTCATATAGATGCCAACACAGTTTCCATACAACCCTGAGTTTCTGTGATTCCATGGTCAAACCAAACTGAAACAGACAAAATAATAATAGTAATAGTAATCACTAACAAAAAATTTTTACGTGATCCTCTCAAATTATTCTGTTTGAGTCCTCTTCCCATTTCCCATTACAGAAAGCTCCTAGAATCTCCCACTGATCCTTTTGGATTAGAATGGTCAAAGGGCAATGGTTTCTTCATAATGACTGACTAATAATACTTGAATCTCTCTCCCCTCCTCCCATCTCAACTGCCTGCTCAGATGAGTTAATTTCTCTTGTTGGTTTTGTTTTCTCTTATCACTTCAATGGCAGATGTCACATAACAAGGATGAGAGTTAAGAGCTTTAATAAAAAAACTAATTAATTGTTCTCTAAAGAATAGAGGAGTAAAAAGAAAAGGCTTTTGAAAAGCTGAAAAGCTAATAAGGACAAGCTAAAGCTAATGTACATTTGCAAAAAGAGGCTTAGATACTATCAATCAGGTTTTTCGAGCTCTTTCATACTTTCTCTACTTCAAAAGTTAAACTTAGCAAGACTCCAAAGCTAATATTCAAGTCAGATACTTCCTTTCAGCTCCACAGGCCATGAGAAGACATCCTCTGAAAACATGCTGGGGAGATATTTTTCGATCTGCCCCCCTTAAAACAGAGTCTCAAATGAAAGGAAATTAAGTTTACTTTGTGGATTATGGACTATTTTGATGTGATGATTTCATTTCAGTTCAAATATGTTAAAAAAAATTGATTCATTCCAGTTTGAACTGGTTCTCTGTGGTGGTGTTTGTAGGGAGAAGGGGACATAAATCACTTGTGGTTCAATCAGCAAATCCAAGTGGAACTGCTATTTGAATTTGGATAAAAGTTCAGAAATTATTTTTCCCTTCATTTCTACCTTCAATTCCTACTTCCACTCTGCTGAATGGTATAGAAGGAAGGGAGAAATAGATGTCAGCCAGGTGCACGAGGTATTAATGGATACTTCATGAGTCTTCACCTAACTCTAGTTCTATTGTGTGTGATTCCCCTGATGTCCTTCCTCTGTGTTCTGGCTGTACTAGTGACTCGTTTCACCTTTCCCTCTGTGTCTGTGTTAAATTTGCAGTCTGAGAACCTAGTTTTGAATATTCACTGTGGTGCTTACTACCTGTGTGACCTTAAACAAGTCATTTAACTTATCTAGGCATCAGTCTCCACATCAGTGAAATCTGCAATCCTAATTGACACAGAGGGCTGCTCTGTGTAGGGGTCTGAAAATAACACTTAGGAAACTGAGGAAGGCCTAGGTTTAAACGTCACCTTAAACACCACATAGATTTGTGACTCAGGACAAATCACTTAACTTTTCTCATAATGATACCTTCAATGTATATAACATGCTTTTCAAACCTTCCTAGTCATATAAATATACTTTTAATTATCATAACAACAGGTCTGACAATGTAATTCCCCTACTCAATAAACTTCAAAGGCTCCCTATTGCCACCAGACTCAACTTCAAACTTTCCTGCCTTTTTTAAGTCTTTCACAACCTGGCTCCAATTTCTCTTTTCAGCCTCATTCTATGTTATTCCCTTTATGTATTCTATGGCCCAGGAAAATGGACTTTCTCACTGTTCCTGATTTTTAGCACTCCATCTTTAGTCTCCATGCCTTCTCATTGGCTGTTCCCCATGCCTTGAACATGCTCTCTTCTTACTTTGAAGCCTCTTAGAATTCCTAATTTTCTTCACAACCCAGTCTTGGGTCCACCTTCCACATTAAGCCCAGCTGGATCCAAGCTAGTTGTAATTATTAATTTCCCCCACCAAGAAAAAATATCTTGTGCTTTGTATATGTTTATAGATGTACATGTTCTCTCCCATAATAAAATGTATGGTCCATGAAGTTAAGAACTTTTTCAAGGCTGACTTTGTATCCCCAATGCCTGGTACATGGAAAAATTAAAATACTATTATTGTTCTTGTGATAGCTTGTTATTGCTGTTATAACTTATCATCACTATTGTTATTATTATGAACAATAATATTCTTGATTATTGTATTATATTATTGGAATGATCTTTTTAGTTCTTAAAGAAAGCCAAAAAAAAAAAAAAAAGCCCTGTGCCTTGGTCTGAGATGTAGGTTTTAGTTGAGCCAGAAGGCAGGAAAATCTAAATTTCCAGCTTTTTCTGTGACACTGATTTTGTCTGAAATACTAGGCAAACTATTTAACCTCTCTGCTGTAGCTTTCCAAACTTGAAAAATGGAGTTAATGACTTCTCCGTCCCTGGGAGGCCAGTGTTAGGAAAGGACAATGGATGACAGGAGCAACGCCAGTGTGAACTCAAACAAAGGGGAAGAACATTCGAAGAGGGTGGGTTGCAGTCCTTCTGGCAATTGGGAACAAGTTCATCATTAACATATCATCATTTCAAGAAATAAATAAGTCAGTGCACATAAACTGAACTAAACAACATGACACATGAGGTCCTAGGGCAGAACCAGTCCAGAATTCTGTCTCCACCAATATCACCGAGGGATGTTTTCTGGGAGAGTTAATGCCAATCCTTAAAGATTAGGAGCATCCCTAAAATAACTATAAATCCCTAAAGATCCAAAATATCTATAGCTACCCTTAGTAAGTAACCTTTGGTGCAGATGTCATTCTTTAATTGTTCTAAGCCCTTCTTCAATCTGCCAAGAGGATCTGTTATCCTTCTGTCAGAGACTCCCTCCTTCCTTGAGCAGTTTGGATATACTTTGGTGGAGTTCTTGCTTCTCTGAATTGTTACCCAACCCTGATTATAGGGGGAATCTTTGTATCTGATGCCCCACAATGGTACTTAATAGTTTCCCCTTTATAAGCATATAGGCTCACAGACTCAAGGTGTGAACTAGTTTATTTTGTGATTTTGTTAATAGTCAATCATTTTTCAGGCATGTCTGACTCTTTATGACCCCATTTGGAGTTATCTTGTCAAAGATACTGTGGTAGCTTGCCATTTCCTTCTCCAGGTCATTTTACAGATGAGGAAACTGAATCAAACAGGGTTAAGTGACTTTCCCAAGGTCACACAGCTAGGATGCTGACTGAGGTCAGATTTGAACTCAGGAAGAGAAACCTTCTGGCCTGGTGCTCTATCCACTGTGCTACCTAGCTGCCTAGCATAAAGAACTTCTAAAAAAGGAAATTCCTTCTACAAATACAGATAGAATCGACTCTGCAGTTTATAACCTTGGAGACACGGAGTAGTTAAGCTGTTTGGCCAAGGTCACACAGCCAATGAACAACAAAGGTAAGATTTGAATCCAATTCTTCCTGCTTCTGAAACAAGCTCTTGAGACACCATGCAGCTGCCTCTCAGAGAAATAGCGAGAATTCCTATGAAAGTCTAAAGAAAATAGCTAAACCTGCTAGTGAGCACCACTTTCCCAGATTAGTCTCAGTCACTTATAGCACTCCTCATAGACTCCAGAAGGGGTCCCCACAGGCATCTCTTCCTCATCCTTCTCTGAACATCTATATTGCTTTCTTCCCTTTTCCTATAGCTCTTGCTTTGAGTTTCCATTGCAGGTCCCTTTTCCCTTGTTGTTCATGCTTCATGAAGGCTCACCCCTACAGTTCTCTTTGGTCTCCAGCAGATGATACTCATCCCTTGAGGCCTAGCTTTCCTTCTCCAAGCTATGTCTGTTTGCAAACAGGATTAAAGGACTTGCCCAGGGTCACATAGCTAGTAACTGTCTGAGTCTAGATTTTAACTCAGGTCTTCCTGACTCTAGGTCTAGTGTTTTATCCACTGCATCACCCAGCTGCCCTGCCCTAAGCATAGTAGTATTCTATCACAATGATATGCCACAACTTGTTCAGCCATCCATTTTTTTGAGCTGCTATAAATATTTTTGTAAATATGATTAATTTTCCTTTTTTAAATTTGTTTATCTCTTTGGAGATGTAGTAGTGCCAAGGGGTATGCACAGTTTTATAGCCCTTTGGCTATAACCCCAATTGTTCCCTGGAATGAACGGATCAGTTCACAACTTCATCAACAAGGCATCGGTATCCCTATATTTCCACATCCCTTCCAGCTCTTGTCATTTTCCTTTTCTGTCATCCTAGACAATATGGCAATTATGAGGTGGTACCTTACATTTATTTTAACTTGCATTTCTCTAATTATTAGTAGTGTAGGCATTTTTTTCCATAAGACTATGATAGTTTTTATGTCTTCTAAAAGTTGCTTGTTCATATACTTTGACCATTTATTAATTTAGGAAGAGCTGTTATTTTTATAAATTTGGCTCTACAATCTATATATTTGAGAAATGAGGTCTTTATCAGAGAAATTGATTATATAATTTTCCCAGTTTCTTGCTTTCCTTCTAATTTTGATGCATTGATTTTATTTGTGCAAAATCTTTTTAATTTCATATAATTGGAATTTTCCATTTTTCATTCCATGATCTTTTCTCTCTCTTGTTTGATCATGAATTCTTCCCTTAATCCATAAATCTGAAAGGTGCTTTTTTGGTGCTACCCTAATCTGCTTACAACCATCATACTTTATGTGTAAATCATATAGCCATTTTGAGCTTATCTTTGTATACAATGCTATATGTTGGTTTATATCTAGTTTCTGCCAGTCTCCTTTCCAGTTTTCTAGTAAACTTTGTCAAAATAGTAAGTTCTTTCACTGATTGCTTGGATCTTTGGGCATATCAAATACTAGGTTACTATGGACCTGTGTAAGGGAATCTTGACTTGTTGCCAAATGTTAAATTCCTTATCCAATATCAAATTGTTTTTGACCCTTTGTAGTTTGAGATCTGGTACTGAAATACTCTGTTCCTTCCATTTAAAAAAAATTATTGATACCTATCAATATTGTTGATTCTCTTTATATTCTTGACCTTTTATTCTTCCAGCTGAATTTTGTTATTAATTTTTATAGTTCTACAAAACAATTCTTCGGTAGTTTGTTTGGTATGACATTGAATAAGTAAATTAGTTTAGGTAGTATTGTAATTTTTATTATATTAATTCAGCCTACCCATGAGCAATTAATACTTCTCCAATTTTTAGATCTGTCTTTGTGTGAAAAGTATTTTGTAATTGTGTCCATATAGTTCTCTTGACAGGTAGACTCCCAAATATTTTACATGGTCTGTAATTATTTTAAAGAAATTTCTCTTTCTATCTCTTCCTACTGGGTCTTGTTGGTAATACTTAGAAATGCTGATGATTTGTATGGGTTTATCTTAGAACCTTTGACTTGACCAAAGTTGTTAATTGTTTTGACTAGTCATTTTAGTTGATTCTTTAGGATTCTCTAAGTCAGTGGTTCTCAACCTTCCTAATGCCATGACCTTTCAATACTCATATGTGGGTGGATCTGCATTTGGGTGGACCCACCTGGAGACGGATACAGGAGCGCGGTGTCTCGGTTCCTAAGACCATCAGAAATATGTGTTTTTCAATGGTCTTAGGTGACCCCTGTGAAAGGGTCATTCGACCCCCAAGGGGTCACGACCCACAGGTTGAGAACCGCTACTCTAAGTAAACCATCGTATCATCAGCAAAGAGTGAATATCAAGGGAACACCCTTAGCACATGATTTGAAAGTGTTCAATACTGCTTCAAATTGTTTTGTATTTAATTATCTGTGAAGGTGTCAAATCCCCTCAGTCACACATAAGCTCTTTAGGTAGCTGGGTTGAGCAGTGGAGAGAGCACCAGGGCTAGAGTCAGGAAGACCTGAATTCAAGTCTGACCTGAGATACTTACTAGCTGTGGTACCCTGGGTGAGTCAATCTGTCTGCCTCAGTTTCCTCATCTACAAAATAGGGCTAATAATAGTACTTGCCTCCCAGGGTTGCTGTGAGTATCAAATGAGATAATTGTAAAGCACTTAGCACAGTGCCTGGCACATATTGTTAGCTATTATTATTATTAGAATTGATGACAGATTGTTTTCATTTTGTCTTTGTCTCCCTGCACACTAATGAATACAGTGCTTTGCACACAGTAGGTCCTTGACAAATCTTTATAAAATAGAAATGAATAAAACTGAATTGAATTTTGGTCCCTTGCTTAGAATAACCAATGGAAGTTCATTACCTACTGTGCAGAAACATAGATGTGTATATTATTTGAATGATAGGTAAGGCAGGAAGTTGGGGTTAATAAGCTGTAGTCCCCCATATTAGGTAAGTTTAGAAGTCACACTAGCATTTTCTGATCTTAGGGTATTGGAGTAAGATACAGGTATGTATCACTTCAGGAAATGATTGTAATCCTATATGATCTACGCAAATTTCATTTACCTCCCCCCAAATATTAATCTTTAAAATTTTTAAGGGCTACTGCTGGCACTTCCTTTAAAAGTCTTCATCATCTTCATCATCTTTTACAAACTCAGATTCTTAATAGTGGGTTTTCTGAAAGCTGAACATGTTTTATACATATACACATACACACACACACACACACACACACACACACACACCATATCATCCTAACAGATGACAAAATATTTTGCTTCTATAAGAACATTCTGTAGCCATATTGCTATGACTATGCTGACAGCAAACTCTGTGACCATCAATTTCCCTCATTTTTAAAATGGTGATAATGATATTAATAAAACTTACCTCATTGGGCTATTGCAAGTATATTAGACTTAGAGTTTTATTATTTTTTTCTAGGCCAGCCTAAGTTTAGAATGGACATAATAGAAGTGAATCTGACCCACAAACTAGCCACAACCTAAACTGAACTAGTTGAAGCCACTGTGAAAGGGAGCAGATTCTTTGAGCTGTTTAACCCTAGAGAAGGACCATGAAGGACTTTCAAGGAGCCAACTTTAGGATTGATGTCAGGAAAAAGAGTTTTCTAACTATTAGAACTATCCCAAAGTAGAATGGGATACCTTGGAAAGAAATGGATTCTTCCTCAATTCTGTTCTCCAGTCTTTCCAGTTTTATTTTGTATTACTTTGTTTCATGTCATATGTATTCTACTTCACCACTCTCATCACTCTCAGAAATGTCATTAACTCTGCCACCTCCAGTACCTTTACTCAGAGATCCCTAACCTGAAATGACCTCCCTCAGCATCTCTTCTTCCCTAAATTTCTACCCATCATTTGCTGACCTTTATTTTTCTTTGCATAAAAGAAAATGAATGGCCAAAGTGCCTCCAGATGTTTGGACTGATCTATCCCTTTGTAATGTTCCAATCACCTCAGCAGATAGGGATTGGGATGTAGAAGAAATTATGTTGTGAAAATAGCTCTTGAGACAAAAATGTTTGTTTTCTGTGAGTTACTTTACTGCACAGACAGACGTAGGCAGCACTCCATAATTCTGTTTCCTGAAAGGAGCCCATCAGGAGTCTGCAGTGAGTCAAAAGTGTTGCTCACTCCCAGATGCCTTTGCTGGTATTTGTTGGCTGACCTTACTGGGCTGTGTACCTCAGACTGACTTAAATCAGTCTTGTGATCAGCTATTCCTTTAAAACAGCCTTCTGTGTCCTACTATTCCTGGGAAAGACTGTTCATTCTTTACCATAACCCCTTCTCCCTGTGGTTTTCAAGCATAAATTAATCCTACCTCTCCTTGGCTGTGGGCCCATCATAACTTTGGATTTGAGGTCCCAACATGCATGGTCATTTTTTCCCTTTTAAAAAGTAATTTTTAAAAATTCAACCAGAACTCCTCTATATTTGAGGGGTGGATTTTTTTTTCCATATTGACAATGTTTATATGTCAGATGACGCTGTTTAGAGAAAATCTTTCCTGATTCTCCTGATCAATCAATACTTAGTTTCCCTCATACCTCTCATAGCAGTTTGTTCCTTAACATTTTCTAGGTGGTGTGAAGGTTACAGGGCTGAAACTAGAATAGAGAAGATCTGATCTTATACAGTTAATGCTATGTGACCATGGGAAAGTCCTTTAATTTTGCTTAGCCTCAGTTTCCTCATCTGTAAAATATAGGTAATAATAATGCATGCCAGCCTTGTTATAAGAATAAAATAATATTTGTAAAATGCTTTGAAAACCTTCATGCTCTCTATAAATGCTTACTATTATTAATTATAATTACTTATTGAGGGGCAGTTAGGTGGCACAGTGGAAAGAGCAATGCACTTAGCTTCAGGAAGTTCAAATCCCAGCCTCAGAAACTTACTAGCTGTGTAATACTGGGCAAATCACTCTATGTTGTTTACCTCAGTTTCCTCATCTCTAAAAGGAACTAGAGAAGGAAAGAACAAATCACTCCAGTACCTCTGCTAAGAAAACCCCAGAATGGGGTCACAGAGTTTGAAATGACGGAATAACGACAAAAATTATTTGCTGTGTATTATCGTATTGGTTTGTCATCCATTGGTATTTTATCCATCCTTGAATCATATTTTGGATCTCCTCCAGCATCTAGCAGCATGTATATAATAGTTGCTTAATAAATGTTGGTGAATGAATTAATAAGTGAATGTAAGCAGATAACTTCATTAAACTCCACAGATTCATGCTTTTGTATTTAAGGATGAACAACTCCACCTAAGGCTTCTCCAGATTTTCTCCTCACATGGGTAAACTCTGAAATTTTTTTTCTCCAAAATACACTAAATTCTTCATCAGCAAATAGAAAAAGGAATGTAATCAATGTCAACTCAGTAGAATTATAAGCCAGTGGACCTATGTAGTAAAGTGAAACCATTTTTAGTCTTATCTCAGGTATTAATTACAAGCTTCCAGCTACCAAGTTCTCAAAAATAACATGGAATAAAATAAATGGCATTATTTTAAAAATATTAGGCAGAAATTTGAATATGCAATCATTTTCTTAATATGAAATGTTTGATCACTGCTACAAACTGTTATGACAACCCACTGTTCTTGTAGGGGAGAAGGTGTCTGTATGGGGTCTTTTTATGAGTCTTACAAAGCAAGATGGGCCATTGTTAAATCTTCCAAGAACTCATCAGAGCCTGCTGTTTGTTTGTCAATGTAAGACATAATTTCTTTCATATTTCAATCTATATCTGCAGAGGTGATTAGAGTATCACAAAGGGATGGATTGGCCTAAACACCTGGAGGTCCATGTTCATTCAAGTCTTTTTTGCAAAGAAAAATAAAGGAAGCCAAAAATATTTTCTGGTTTCCATAGCATTTTGGAGAAAGTAAAGTCAGGCATAATACATATCAACCATTCAAATTTTAAAGGTTTTTTAATTAAATTTTTCATATTGTTTGGATAATTATTGTTCCTACAATTTATTTAATGGTCATATTTGTTCTCGGGTGGGCTTTTAAAGTTTATAATAACATGAAAGGCTTACTTTCCCACAATAAGATACAAGTAATCTTGATCACAGGTATATAGCTTGAGGGAACTAGAGCGTCCTTCAGTTCTTTGGTCCTTCTAAGACACTGTTGATCAGGCAGATAAAGCCCACTGAGTGAAGCTCATGGGCTAAATTCCAGTACTTTTGAATTTGAAACACTCACTTAACATCTCTGGTTTTATCTGTTGAATAGGAAAAATCATTCTGACATACCTCATAACAATCTTATAATATATAACAATACTTTAATTTTACAAAGCTACTATATACGATCATGAGGAATTATACAAAGGAGTACAAGAGTATAGCAAAAATGACCCTCTGTCTTGATTCAGATCTCTGCTTCATGGCTTATCCAGGGAGACCAGTTTTATCCCTGGAACGAATGATAAACAAAGACCAGTGATTCTGCTACTGGCCTGTGTGTAAGATAAGGCAGGGTTGGCCCCACCAGTTTTACCTAGACAAACCACTTGCAGTGTGGTCCTGAGGAGCATCCCCAAGGCACTTACATAGGCTCTGCAAGGTCAAAGCTATTTCATAATCATACTACTTAATAATACCTTAGAAAACAATAATAGTTTCTAATACCGTAAATATTGGATGATACAACAAACCACATGACAAAAGTACTTTGGGAAAGTCCTTGATAATTTTTGAGAGGCAGAGCCAAGATGGAAGAGTAGAGGCAGCAAACCGTCAAAAATTATCTCCCTTCCAAACAACGTTAAAATAACACGTCAAATGGAATTCTAGAATGGTGTTATAAAAAAAACAAAACGGGATGAAACTTTTTTTTTCCCCCTAGGCCCAGACAGCTAAAGAGGTAGGAAGAAGAGGTGTATGAAACTGGAATAGGGGCTATCAGGGAGTGTAGGTGACAGCAACACCAGTGGGGAGCCTTGGAGGTGGCTGCAACTGCAGCAGCAGATACTTCAGGGACTCTTAGTCCCAAGATATTTCAAGACAGAGAGGAACACTAGTGTGTGAGGATGCAGCAGAACAGGAGCCCTTTCTGGGTAAATACCAGAGCACAAACCAGGAGAGCAATGATCATACCTCTCCCTGGATCATACCACCCTGGAAACACCAAAAATTTGCAGACCCTAGAACTGGCTCTGAAAACAGCAACACACAAAAAAAAGCTTGATGCTTTGAAAAGAACCCTTCCACCCCACCCCTGGAAACTGAGCAACTTTAACATAAAGTTCAAAGTCAAGAAATAGGCTGGGGAAATGAGCAAACAGCACACACACACACACACACACACACACACACACACACACACACACCCGACCATAAAATGCTATTTTGGTGATGGCGAAGATCAAGACACAAACTCAGAAGAAGATAACACTGCAAAAGCAGCTGCGAGTAGAGCCTCAAAGAAAACAACAACAGCAATGCAGATTGGAACAAGCCCAACAAGAATTCCTAAAAGAACTAAAGAAAGAGATGAGTAATAGAGGAAAAATTGAGAAAATAAATGAGAGTGCTGCAAGAAAATTTTGAAAAAAGAATTAACAGTTTGGTAAAACAGGCATAAAAATACAGAGGAAAACAACACCTTTACATAACAGTATTGGCAAAATGGTGAAAGAAGCACAAAAAATCACTGAAGAAAAGAACTTAAAAAAAAACAGAATCACTGAAATGAAATAAGAGATACAGAAGCTCATTCTTGAAAATAATTCCTTAAAAAATTAGAACTGGACAAGTGGAAGCTATTGACTCCATGGGACATGAAGAAACAATAAAACAAAGTCAAAAGAATGAAAAAATAAAAGAAAATATAAAATATCACATTAGAAAAACAACTGATTTGGAAAATTGATTAAGAAAAGATAATTTAAGAATTATTGGACTACCTGAAAGCCATGATCATAAAAGGAAACTAAACATGACATTACAAGAAATTATAAAAGAAAACTACCTTGATATAATACAACAAGAGGGTAAAATACAAATTGAAAGAATTCACCTATCACTTCTTGAAAGAGATACAAAATGAAAACTTCCAGGAATGTTATAGCTAAATTTCAGAACTTCCAGGTCAAGGAGAAAATACTGCAACTAGCCAGAAAGAAATCATTCAAACATCACAGATCTACAGTCACAATCATAAAAGATTTAGCAGCTTCCATATGAAAAGAAAAATGGACTGGGAATGTGATATTTCAAAAGACAAAGGAGTTAGGATTACAACCAAGAGTAACCTAATCAGTAAAACTAAACATAATCCTTTAGGTGGGGACAGCGAGTGGAGAGGGGGAGAGGAGATGAATATTTAATGAAAAACAGGGCTTCAAGCATTTCTGATGAAAAGACCAGAGTTTGACATTCAAACGTAACTCAAGAGAAGCATAAAAAAGTAAACATGAAAGACAACTATCATAAGGGACTTAATAAGATTAATCATTTCCTATATGGAAAGATGACAACTTCTAAAAACCATATCATTATTAGGACAGTGATAACAAGTCAACATAGACAGAGGGTAGGGGTTTGAGTCAATTATTCTGGATGATCCCTCCCTAGAAAATGAATGAGTGATAAAGAAGGATACACTGGGATAAAGGGGAAAGGAGAAAAAGAATGAGGAAAATTATCTTATATAAAAGATACACAAGGAGGAGCTTTTACAGTGGATAGGAGAATAAAGAAGGTGATGGGCAATGCTTGAACCTCAAACTCATAGGAATTAATCCAAAGAGGGAAGAAAATATATACATACTTAGTTGGGTGTAGAAGTCTGTCTTAACCAACAGGGAAGTAGTAGGGCAAGGGGAGGTAAGAGAAGGGGGTGATAAAATGGAAGGGAGATTAAGGGAGGCACTGGTTAGAAGTAAAATAGATTTTTGAAGAGGAATAAGGTAAAAAAAGAGACAAATGTATAAACAGAAGAAAATGGAATGGAGGGAAATACAGCTAGTAAACATTATGGTGAATGTGAATGGGATGAATTCATCCATAAAATGGAAGCAGATAGCAGAATCGAATAGAAACCAGAATCTAACAATATGTTTGTTTGTTATTTACAAGAAACACACTTGAAACAGAAAAACACATGGAGGGTTAAAATAAGGGGTTGACACAAAAATCTATTAGGTTTCAGTTGAGGTAAAAAAAAAATAAAGCAGGGTAGCAACCATGATCTTAGACAAAACAAAAGTCAAAATAGACATACTTAAAAGAGAGAATCAAAGAAACTATATTTTGCTAAAAAGGTACCATAAAAATATGAAGTAATAACAATACTAAACACATAAGCACCAAATAACAAAGAATCCAAACTCTTAAAGGTACAAACAAAACCAATGCAGCCAAAATTAGAAGAAAAGTAGGAAACTGAGGGGAAATTTTTTTATTCCAAGTTTCTCCAATAAAGGGCTCATTGATAAAATACATAGAAAACAAAGCCAAATTTATAAAAATAATGGCCATTCCCCAGTTGATAAATGGTCAAAGGATATAAACAGGCAATTTTCAGAAGAAATCAAAGCTATCTGTAGTCATATGAAAAAATGATCTAAATAACTATTGATTAGAGAAATGCAAATTAAAATAATTCTGAGATACTACCTCATGCCAATCAGACTGGTTAATATGATGGAAAAGGAGAATGGTAAATGTTGGAGGGGATATAGAAAAAAGAGGAACACTTATGCATTACTAGTGGAGCTATAAAATGGTCTATCCATTTGTATCAACAATGCAGTATTCACAATGCCTACAGTAACTATAAGTACGCTGATATGGTTGATAATCATAAAATGTAACAGGCTCTCTACATGAGAAATATAGCTAGAACATTTATTTAAATACTAGAAAACTGAGTCCCAAAACCAGAAAGTCAAAGCCAACACAGTAGTTATGAAGTTGGCACATATAGTTAAAGTAGTAAACATCCACATTCTCAAGCCTTCAAAATAGGACAGGCTACCTCAGGCAAAAATCCTCCTCTCCTTACTCATGACAACTGCTCAACATCCAGGCAGCTTGCTCCCAGAAGCTCCAGTCCTCCCTCAGCTCCTGTCCCTGGAGTCCTCAGCAAGAGTCCTTAGCAGAGATTCTGGCTGGCTCAAAACAAAAGGAGTTTGCACTGCAACCACAGCCACTGCTGCTGCCACTGCTTCCAGCCACTGCTTCCAGTCACCACAGCATGGATGCTAGCTTGGTTCCAGCTTTCTCTTGCTCCATCCCTTCCTGCTATGTCAGCAAGTTCAAGGGGTGTGGAAGATCTTCCAATCCCATTATCATTACACCATTCCAGAGGATAATTTGGAACTATGCCTAAAAGGCTACAAAATTGTGCTTATCCTTTGACCCAGCAATGCCACTTCTAGTTTTGTATCCCAAAGAGATCAAAGAAAATGGGGAAAAACCTGTACATACAAAAATAGTTATGGCAGTTCTTTTTGTGGTGGCAAAGAATTAGAAATTGTGGGGAAGCCCTTCGACTAGGAATGGCTAAACAAGTTGTGGTGTATGTTCGTTATGGCTTACTATTGTGCTCTAGGAAATGATGAGCAAGATGGTCTCAGAAAAAAAGAAATGAGAAAGCCTATATGTTGCAGCGCAAACTCCTTTTGTTTTGAGCCAGCCAGAATCTCTGCTAAGGACTCTTGCTGAGGACTGCCAGGACATCATTGCACATAGTAATAGCAATGTTGTGATGATGACCAACTCTGAAAGAATTAGCTACTCTGATCAATACGATGATCCAAGACAGTTCTAAAGGACTCATGATGAAGAATAGTATCTACTTCCAGAGAAAGAACAGATGAACTCTGAGGGCAAATTTAAGTATAACTTTTTCACTTTATTTTTCTTGCTTTTGTTTCAACATAGCTAATATAGAAATGTATTTTGTGTGATTTCACCATTTTTCACATTACTTGCCTTCTCAATGGGGGAGAGGTTGAGGAAGGAAGAGAATTTGGAACTCAGATTTTAAAAATATATATGAAAAATAATCAGTTACAATTGTCACTTTTCCATGTTGGCATGTAAATAGTTCGACTTTGGTAAATTCCTTATGATTTCTTTTCCATGTTTACCTTCTCATACTTCTTGTGTTGGAGTGTCAAACTTTCTTTTCAGTTCTGTTTTTTTCAGTAAGAATGTTTGAAAGTCTTCCACCTGACTGAATGATCATATTTTCCCCTGGAACACTATACTCAATTTTGCTGGGTAGGTGATTC
>CM053581.1:288079675-288117307 GCA_028627135.1 Pseudochirops cupreus
CCTCCCCCTCTACAGAAATGTGAATATTCATCATCCCTCCCCCCCATTCTGCCCTCCCCTCCATCACCCCACCTCTCATCCCCCATCTCCCTACTCTTCTGTGTGGTAAGACTGACCACCACATCTTAATAACAGTTGGTATTTATGTAGTGGTCTTCAGATTTGCAAAGCATTTTACACTGAAGGTCTGACTTAGCCTCTTAATTATCCTATGGGATAGGAATTACATTGTAGACTATATGTGATTGGCCTGTGTAATTGAAAGATGTATCTGGCCCACATTGTTGTTGCTTATTCTTCATTTTTTGAAGTGGAATAGTGACTTGGATTTAAGTTGGGCAGAGTTGCACAAAGTTGTCAGCCTCATTCTTACAAAGTCATCAAAGTCCAGTGGCAAGACAAAATCAAGACCACTGGTAATGGACCAGGATGCAGTGGATAACATTGGAACCTTCAGTTTCTAACCAAGCTCTAAGCTCTCCACAGCGCCTGCTTCAGCAGCTTTCACGGCCATTGGAACACATCATTCTCATCTACCAATTCTGCCAGGAGAAATCTTCACACGTTGGGGGCAGACATTCCCCAACTTACCAACAGGTATGAGGCCTGTTGGTTATCCTCAAACTGGTTTAGCCTGTCCGTTAAGGTGGTTTACTAGGATGTGGCTGCTGTGCATATTGCAGCTTCTGGAAGTCACAGTTGAGTGAAAGCTGGACACCAAAGGTGAATGAGCAGCCCTGAAGAGGACTTGACAAGTCCTCACATCAGAGGCGCTAGTCCTCCTGGAACACCTCATATACCCCTCTGGCCCACATATGACTTGGATCAATACCTGATCTGAGATCTGTCTCCCCTATCTCCAGTTGAAATTTAGATTTCTTCTTTTGTGATAGAGGGCCATGTCTGTACTTCCAACCTAGTGGAGGAGGGGGAGATAGGATCCAAAACTTTTGCATCTGGAGAAATCTCTTCGTCATTCTCTTATTTCCAAGATGAGAACTGAGCTAAAATTATATCTCTCTACCACACCTCAGGTATCTATAATAACTAGCTGGGAATATAACAAGGTGTCCAGAATAAAAACTCTTCTTCCTGTTCATTGCCAAAGGAAGGCTCACAGCCTCTTCTCACCAGTGTAACCAGTCTCTACCATACCTACTACTAGCTACATAAAGGTCAAGTCAATAGCTATTACCAAGTAAGAGACGGGAATTGGGAAGTTTTACAGATTATAGTAGATGAAAGAAAATACAGTACTAAATAAGTGAGATCTTTGACTACAAGTAAGGTAAGATCTCAACACAATTAAGAAGAGACAAAATAATCTCACTGGGTAGGTAAGGGCATGTTGGTGGTTGGCTCCCCACATTTTCACAACTCAGGGGAGATTTCCCTCTTTTGGTCCCTCTCTTTGATTGGATGGCTCTGCCTAGAAGATCTATTTAATGAGAGCTCCCAGGCCAGTCATTTCTTGATTTCTCACCAGGCTGCAAGACTCCTCCATCACATCCTTGGGTTGGGTATCTTTTTCTCCTTCCTACCCCTCCCCTACTTTCAGTTTTGTGAATGTCTTTCTCTATTAGAATTTATGTATGTATGTCTTTCTGGATTGGAACATAAGCTCTTTGAGACAGGAACTATCTTCTTTCTACTTGTGTTTATATTCCCACAGTTCTTAGCACAGTGTCTTTAACATAATAAATGCTTGTTGAGTGTTCACTATTCAAAAATCAGAGCTTTAAAAATCATAAGACCACAGGACTGTTTCTCAGGAAAACTGTCCCAAGCCTTGGAGGGAATAGGGTTAAAATAGGTATATGCCCTAATTTGTAGATAAATAAAATAGTTTTTAAAAAGTTAAATAATTTTCCCATTGTCATAATCTAATAAAGCATCAAAAGCAGGGAATTAATCCAACTCCCTTACTTTCAGTTAGGCAGTCTCTTCACCTCTCCACGGTTCCTCTCAAGTGTTGTTAAACTATGCCATATCCTATAAGACATATGTGACAGTGGTACAAAAATACTATAATGGTACCCAAAGCAGTAAACAATGGCTTGATTATGTTATAATTGACAACAAATATATGCATGTTTGAAGCATTATAGGTTTGCTTTTGTAACAGTTCGAAACTATCATAACCATGTACACAAAACTGATTTTCTACTGAAAAACTTGTAGTTTTTCAGCCTATCATCACACTGTTTGCAAACCACCACAAGAATTCAATATTTGGGAATAAATCAATTCCTAACAGATGGTCAGACACATGTGCATATCCTCATTTAAATTCTGTACACCGAACCAGAACTCCCTTCCATTCCCTTCTGTTAGCCTGTAATGAGACCTTATCAACTCTGTAAATAAATGATTGAGATATTCCAAATGTTTGTTTCATAATTTACATTTAGAGTTTTCATGATTTTAGGTAGAATGAAATTATTATTTTTAAATTATAATTATTTAATATACATTTTAATATTTAACTTTGATCAGGGCAAAAGGTATCATTGTAGTCATTGTAAGCACTTAATGAATAAATCTAAAAGAATATTAGAGTAGTATATTCAATTATCCTGGGGGTTCACAACACTCTTAAAAGAATTAGATAACCACTTCACAGGATGATTGGTAGGTTTAAATGAGATAAGTCATGTAAAGTCCTTTGAAGTATATAAAGCATGACATAAATGCCCGCTGATATTAAGATATATTGACTAGCTCAGGCAATGTAATCTGGGAAGTGCCATTCAGAATTGCTTCCTGTAGGTAACAGAAATGATTGGAAAATAGAGAAAAAGCCTTGATTAAATTCCTTCCCTACTTATATCTCTTAGAGTATAGGTGATCTGGGGCACTTAAAGTTTCTTCTGACACAAAACATACTCTATCAGGTCCTCCCAAACAGGCAGATGACAGTAACACAGCAAAAAGAGCATTGTCAGGAACCCTGGGGAGGAGCCTCGGTTTTGCTCTTGACTCTGGCCTTGAGCATTTACTCTACCTCATTGCATTTCTGTTTCCTCATCTATAAAATGAGATAATTAACAATAATTCATTACATTGTACTTTCATCAGATTTGCAAAGCACTTTCCATACAAGAGCTCTTGGAGGGAGCCAAGGCAAAGACTATTATCTCCATTTTGTTTTTGTTCTAGACTAGGGGAAGAACCCAGATTTGACAGGGTTTGTGACCTTAAGGGGAAAAACACATTTTTATTTCAATTTATTTAGTTTTCTTTGTAATCCCATGTGTATCCCTTCATGCATTTAAAAACTTTTTTTTTCCTGAGAAAGTATACAGAGACTTCACCAGACTGTCAAAGACTACATCATACAAAAGAGATAAGAACTGTTTTTCTAAACCAGTGGTTCTCAACCTTCCTAATGCCGCAGCCCTTTAATACAGTTCCTCATGTAAATTATTTTCGTTGCTACTTCATAACTGTAATTTTGCTACTGTTATGAATCGTAATGTAAATATCTGATATGCAGGATGTATTTTCATTGTTACAAATTGAACATAGGTTGAGAACTGCTGTTCTAAACCTTTTTGAAAAACTGTTTCACTCATATTTCCAAAGTGTGGAATTCCTCATGCAGAAACTCCCTTCGCCTATACAAGCTGGCAACTAAGATTCCTCAGACAGTTGTCTGGATCACTAAGACTAAAGGAGCTCATCGATGATCAGACAAGTGAGTACGTGTCAGAGACAGAGCTTGAACCGAGGTCTTCCTGTCTCCAAAGCCAGCTCTATCCAGTACAATAGGAAGTCTCTCAATCATCTTTTTACATAGAATAGTTGCAAAATGAAGCAATTTGCTCATGGTCACACTTAATGTCAGAGGTAGGATACTAACTGTCATCTGTCTTCTGTTTTCAAAGTTAATACTTTTGCCATTAAACCATTATACATAGACAGATGAATTAGATAGGTAGGCAGATAGATATAGACAAGTAGAGTTGAATAGACAGAGATAGAAAGATGAGAGAGACAAGAGACAGAGAAAGAGAGGAGAAAGAGAGGAGTGGACAGAGAGAGAGAGGGAGGGAGAGAGAGAAGGAGAGAGAGAGAGAGGGAGAGAAAGAGAGAGAGAGAGAGAGAGAGAGGGAGGGAGAGAGGATTTGTGAGCTACTATGGGCCAAGAACTGTGCTTAGTGTTGGGGATACAAATTCAAGCAAACAAAACAGTCCCTTACTCAAAGGAACTTCTACTGTAATGGAAGAAGACACTATATAAAAGGGACCTAGAAAAGGGGGCAGAAGAGGGACCCATCCTGGGATGATGTGAAGTGTACAAGAAATAGCATAGAGACCTGGGCCCTTGGAAGACATCTGTTCTGCTCCTTGACCAATTTCACAAAATCAGGGTACCTTAACATAAAAAAAAAAAATTACACATTTCCCTAACAAATAAAGTTTAAAAGCACCAAAATTAGTTTAGGAGAATGAGAAATTAATGTGAGGAACTGGAAAAAGTTCTTATCATAGCAGCTCATTCCTGCCCTCTCCTTGATAAATTCACATAAAGGCTTCCTTCCCTTAGTTTTTTTTTTTAATTTTCTAGCTAAAATTTAAATTTGTGCACAAGTCAAGACATCACCTGTGATATCATTGGTCCTCTTCAAAGATGAAGACTGAACAACAATGATAGAGAACCTACTATGTGCAGGTACGTGCTAAGCACATTACAATTATTATCTCATTTGATCTTTACAATAACCACTGGGGAGGTGAAGCAGAGGTTAAATGACTTGTGCAGGGTCATGCAGCTCTTAAGTGTCTGAGATTAGATTTGACATTAGGTCTTTCTAACTCAAGGTTCAGTTCATTATCTGCTGATTCTCTCGGCTGCCTTCGATATGTTAAAATGGTTGATTGTTGAGTTAGAGAGCCTAGGGTAAAATTCTGCTTATTAAGTCATTACCTATGTAACCTTGGGCAAATCTCTGGACCTCAGTTTACTCATTTGTAAAGGTGGGATTGAATAACTTTTGAGGTCCCTTCTAGCTCTAAATGTGTGATCCTATGATATATTCTACAAATGCTAACCATATTCTAAGAGGAGATATCTTTTCACTATGTGAAATAATTTTATTTCAGCAAAGAATATAAACTCTTATGAAACTTCCATTGCCCTGACTTACCTTGAAAAGGTCTTTGTCTCTGCAGCCGTGACCTTGTACTGCTAGAAAGCAAGATTGTGTCCCCCCACCAATTTTGTTTCTATCAATATCTACTCAAAATAGAAATATGAGGCATCATTATCACTTCATATATAACTACATATTCTGCCTCCCTTATTATAAGCATAGATTTATTAGTGAAGAAGCAAATATCTTAAAAAACACCCTTTGTTTGTTAGTCACTCTTACTGCTCACCCCTCCCTTCTGAGAAACTGCTTTCCTTGAAGACACCTGTTCAGCAGAAGAAAAAAGAAAACTCTCGACTCCAAGGAGAAGCAGGAGTTTATAAGTCAATTTCTTTATTTGCTTCTCAAAATAATAAAATAATGACACTGCAGCTTTCTATCTGCA
Organism: Pseudochirops cupreus; assembly: GCA_028627135.1. Taxonomy (NCBI): domain Eukaryota; kingdom Metazoa; phylum Chordata; class Mammalia; order Diprotodontia; family Pseudocheiridae; genus Pseudochirops; species Pseudochirops cupreus. The sequence goes on from CM053581.1 coordinate 288,085,217, forward strand.
TTAAGTAGAAAGCACTTAAATAGACACGTATATGTGTACACACAGGATGTCACAAGAGTCTTAGTGTTGTTTTATCCTATTAAGGCTTAAAACTGTACTAAGACTTTTGGGACAGCATGTATATATGTATGTAAATATATAAACCCTGGGTAAAATACATATGCACTTGTGTTTATACATATATACATACATACATACAATTATGCATACACATTTTGAAAAAAATTTCTTGTAAAACTTAAGGTCACTTTTATTCATTCCTACTGGGATTTTCAAGGCCTGGTTCAATATAGACTTTTTTTGTTTTTTGTTTTTTAATACACACACACATACACACACACATACATACATACATACACATGTATACACACACACATATATGTATATATATATATTCTTATTTTTTTATCAGGCTGCAACAATTTTTTGTTGATATGTGGAACAGGGAAAATGTTTCCTGATCAACATCTTCTAAATATGGAATTGCTGAAGTTCATAGGAAAACTTTGCAAAAGACTTATGAATAAACTTCTGTATTTCTTCTGCATGGAATTATTTAAAGTAGTACTAAAAGCCACTTGTATTGGATGACTTTAATCTTTTTCTTCTGTTAAATGTTCCAATAATATTCCTATTCATTTTACTGCTCTTGTATTCCCAAGTCAATACTTGGCTTCCCATTCCTAAGCCCCAAGAGGTTAAACTTTGAAAGTAAGAATTCTGAATAAAACTTCAGTCTTATCTATCTTTCTATCGTTACAAAATTTCCCTATGCACTTTGGCAATTTCTATTTAGGAAGGTTTTGGTCATATAAGTCAATCAAAAGATAGTCATTTTACCTGGTCTCCATATCAGACAAGAATATTAGGAGGAAAAATAGCTAGAGGGGGAGAAATAAAAAAAATATATATGTATATTTTGTCTATAAGGAGGAATTTGGGAAGCTGTTCTGCCGTTGTCCTATGAACTGGGCCCACACATTATGTCCCATTGATTGGGTTACTATTTGGCATAAAACTTGGGAAGCCCCACAGGTCAGATGAGGACACCTCTCACATCAGAAATCTTGAGAGTAGCAGGTGCTATGTTCTTAGCCTTACTGTTTGTGGCCCAGATTTTGTGACACCAAAGATTCTTCAATAAACTTCGGTCCAGTTATAGAAGTTTTGTACATGGACTGCCTTTCATGTTTCTGTTGTGTCCACTAGCTAATCATAAAATCAACTGTTCAGAAAGCCTTTACTACTAAATGAATACAGGAGACTGATTATCTCTCTTGTACCCAATAATTCCCCTCATGAATTTCCACAGTAAGTCCACCAGTTGGATTACAACATAGATAACAGATAATCTCTAAGGAACCCTCTAGTTCTGACTGTTGATGACCTGACATGGCAGTTCAAAAACCTAATTGTATATTTTTCAACAGGCTAGAGCACCAGATCCCTTTCCTAGAATATAAAACTGGCCCAGGAAAAGGTAACATCCGGCCCATGGGATTTTGGTTTCTTTGCCACAGGAAACATTCAAGGATATAGTGATTCCCTCAAGCAGATTTTTCTGATGCCCACCTTTCTCCCATTCATAATACTTCCCTCCCCTGATCCCATGTCCCCTTGTTATGCAGTGGCCTGTCCAAAGTATGGTCACTTTATGCTACCAGTGATGATTTGCTTACCAAAAATGACTTAAAAGACATTCTCCAGAAAATTTGTGATTGGGAAGGAAGGTGGGCCTGTCAGGTAGGAATAATTAAAGACAGCCTGAAGGATGTCTTAGTACCTATGGAATATTGAAAGATCTAGAGCACAGGTTCCTTACCCTTGAGGCCTAGAGGCCACATGTGGCCCTCTAGGTCTTCAAGTGTGACCCTTTGACTGAATCCAAACTTCACAGATAAAATCCTTTTAAGGATTAAGGGGACCTAAGGGGATTTGTTTCATAAAGTATGGATTCAGTCAAAGGGCCACAAGGACCCAGAGGGCCACATGTGGGCTTGAGGCCACAGGCTCCCCACCCCTGATCTAGAGGAAGACTTCTAGAGGCTTCAGCAGATCTACTGCGAAGGATTTTTTTTGAAAATATGAACAAGAGTAGCACATAGTGGGAAAATATAAATGGATTGTGATGAACACCTTTACAGAGAGTGCCCACACTAATGTAATATCAAAATATTATCAAAACTTACTTTATGCCTATTGTGTCTTGCTTTTGATGTAGAGCTGAAATAAATGATGTTAAAATATGTATGGTGTAAATGATGTAAAATGATGTAAAATGTATGTAAAATGATGTAAAAAATAAAATAAAAAATAAAATATCATATGCTACAATCATTTCCTTTTATAGATGAGAAAATCTCACTAATTAATGGCTTACCCCAAATCACTCCCATAGTAAGTTACTAGGCCCTCTGGCTCAAAATTTAGGGCTCATATCACTCTTGAAATAGTCTCTAGTGAGTCTTCCTTCAGAGGATCATAAATTCAAAGAGTTAAAATTAGAAGTGGGGGCAGCTAAGTGGTAGAGGAGGTAGAGCGCCACGTCTGGAAATCAGAAAGATCCACCTTCCTAAGTTCACATCTGGCCTCAGACACATACTAGCTGTGTGACCCTGGGCAAGTCACTTAACTCTATTTGCATGAGTTTCCTCATATATATATAAAATGAACTGAAGAAGGAAATGGCAAACAATTCCACTAACTTTGACAAGAAAACCCCAAATGTGGTCACAAAGAGTAAGACATAACTGAAAATGACTAAAGAACAAAAAACTCAAAGTGATCTTGGAGGCCATCTAGTCCAACCCTCATCTGTGGGAATTGAGGTCCAGGGATATTAAATGAGTGCCTTCAGATTATAAGTAGGATTTGAACCCTGATCTTTCTTCACATTTTTCACTTAACATACCCTATGAAAGCCAGGTTTTAATACTCAGCAAACAGGAATAATATGGACCCCGCATTTCTGAAAAGTACAGTTCTACAAAAAGATAGAAAATGTTAAAAAAAAAAAAAGAGCAAGCTTGGAGACAATTAAAGACAAACTTCATCTGCTTTGCAATGATTGAACTAGATTTATTACACAACCATTCTATCTTTTAAATCATGCTGCTCAAATGTGCACTCAATTAAAATTGGAAGAAAAACAATTTTTGTCTCTGACATTCCCTAGCTATATGATCTGAAATAAATTGCTTCTTTTTTTACCTCAGTTCCCTCATTTATGATTTTGAGAGGAATTTAAAAAGGAGGGAATTAGACTAGGTAATATATAAACTATAGGAAAACATTATGGTATATAGTGGAATAACTACTGAATTTAGAGTGAAAAGACCAAAGTTTACATCCTACTTGCTAACTGTGTGACCTTATGCTCAGATTCTAGGGCTTGGTATCATCATCACCTGTACAGACAGGGGATGATACTGGATGATTACCCCTAGAATCATCCTGGATCTATGATTTATTTCAGTTCTGATATGCAATAAGATAAGGTATCTTCCAGTTCTGATCACCTATGATTCCTATTTTAAGATCCTTTCTAGTTCCAACACTATTTTCTGTATTCTAACAGAACTTTTAATTCTAACATTTTCCATCTTATGCTCTAAATTCCCTTCCATATATAATATTGCATCATCTCAGAATCCATTGGAAAAGATCTCTGTGCCTACAGTCCAACCTGTACCAGTACAATCTGTATAAAAGGATCCTCTCATCCCTATCCCTGACAAAGGGTCATCCGGCCTCTGTTTGGAGCTCTTCACAGGGATCTTTTAGATTATAAATAATTTGGGAGAGTGCACAAAACTACTAGTTAGTCCTGTGAGGCTGAAGAGCTGATAAAATAGCAATTAGGCTAGTAAAAGTGTTCAGGCTTTACTGAAATAGTAAAAGTTCTTAAATTCCCATAAATATCTTGACAGTAATAATTCTGAGATACAAAAAAAAAGTAAAGCTATCACAGAATAATTGGATAAAGTTTGAGTTAAATACAGTACATCACCCCAGAACATTCATTTAGTTAATTGTGGGTGGAATTATTTGAGCAAAACAGTTTGTGCCTACGATTAATTGCAGGTGCATTGAGCAAGTCCTGTTAGAATCTCTTTCCAAATTTGGCCCTTAAAGTTCTCCAGAAGTTGACATTAGCTTTCTTCCCCTGCTCTCCTTTCAGTTGCTGCTTTGACAGCAGAAGCATTTATGACAGTTTTGAAGCTTTATTAGAGAGTTCATCCTTCTGGGCCTGTTTCCCCCACTCAACAGATGCTAGAATAATAGCTTCAACCTGTCCCTGATTTGAAGATTGCTCTGTAGCTCTTAAATTGATTCTCCAGTAGAGGTTGAAATGTTCCTGTTGGAGGGAGGAAGAGGAAAATGAGCGTAGGACATAGCATGTTCAATCTGGAGGTACTTTAGAGGTCATCAAATCTCACTGAGACCCAGAAAGGGAAATGACTTTGTCCAAGGTCACACAGGTGGTGGCTGGGCAAGGGCACTAAGATATCCTGGCTCCCAAGTAAGTTTATTTGTTTTCCTTTGCATTATATCTTAGCATGTGTCTAATTCTACTCATTCTCGACATGGAAGAGTTGATTTATTCCTAATGTTATGGGCATTGCATGAACTGTCCATGACCTGGAGGTATTTTCCCAAAGAAAAGAAAATTAATACTTTGTTATACAATTTTCCTAAGCATGGAGTGGTGGGAAAATACACAGTATTTTGAATTAGAAGGTCAAGGTTTGAATCTTAGCTGTTTGTGTCTATATACAGCTTGTAAAGCCTTGAGGAAGATCTCTTCCTTTCTTTACGTTTAGACCCTGGTTTTTCCACCTATAACATGAGAAGGTGATCTCAAAGGTCTCTTAAAATTCCAGATGCTATTCATTCCTGTAGTACTCACAGGCCTGACCCTGTACAAAATGATTCAATAAATGAAGTTTGTCTTTAATCTCCCTTCTGTCCCCAGCTAAATTAAAAAAGCATTTATGAAGCAAGGCATCATGGTACAGTGGAAGAGCAAAGGTTTTGGAGTCAGAGATCCTAGGTTCAAATTCAGCTTCTGATCCTTGATAGCTGTATGACTCCGGGTAAGTCATTTAATCTCTCTAGGTCTCAGTTTCCTCATATGTAAAGTGAGGAGTTTGAACTAGATGGCCTTTGAGATCTCTTCCAACTTTAGATCTATGGTCCTATACTCTCTGATTCATTCACATCAATATAAGTTAACAACCTGAACAATCCTGTGGGGTATGATTTTACTAGAATGCAAGCACTCTAGCAGCTATGTAGTACGGTGGATTGGGTGTTGAGCCTGGAGTCAGGAAGAACTGAGTTCAAATCTGGTCTCAGACACTTACCAGCTGTGTGACCCTGGGCAAGTCACTTACAGTGTTTACCTCAGTTTCATCATCTCTAAAATGAGCAGAATAAAGAATGGCAAACCACTCTAATAACTTTGCCAAGAAAACCCCAGAAGTGGTCACGAAGAGTCAGACATGACTGAAACAACTGAACAACAACCAGAAAGCATTCCAAGGACCTAAGTGTGTGGCAAACAGCAGGCACTTAATAAATGCTTGTTGGTTGATGATACAATGATTGATTTTAATAGGGATTTGATTACAGGATCATAGATTTAGAGCAGAAAGGAAGTTTAGAGATCTAGTTCACTGATCTAATTTTATAAATAAGGAAACAGATCCACAGAGAAAGTTAACAAGCCTGCCTCTAAATTGTACTATAGAGGGGAGACATTTCAGGATTTTAAATTATTTACAGTTTTGTACATATTAAAGGACAACATAATGATATTCAGGTTCTGTTATAACTCCTTTTTTGGTCTAATAGTGGGTAATCTTCTTTCCCTCAACTCAGAAAACCACCTATGTTTGGTTTCCACCAGCTTGGATCCACTTTCTCTGCCTCTTCCAATGTGAAATCTCTTGCTTTCCTCCCATTAACTCTTACTCTTCAGTTGTCTTCAACTTTGTTCCTTGGGTATTAACTTCACAAAATCTGAAAGGAAAAGTATGAATCCTTGACTGGGAGCTGATGGCCAGCTCCAATGGAGTGGTTGTGAACATTTGGTAACTGCCTATTCTCTCTGAAATCATATTCACCTCTGAATAAGACAGATGACAAATGTTGAAGGAAAGTGCCTGTAGGCTCATCTACTCAAACCCTATGCTAAGGGATATATCATCTATTCATACAGGTGACCTTGAGTTCCCAAAGGCTCTACCCATAGAATACAAGCCCTGACAGCTCTGTACAGATTAGAAAAAGTAAAGGCCCAGTGATAGAATATGAGTCCCTTATTCAAATGCCATCCTAGTGAAATGTGGACAAGACCATCACCAGAAAGGTTGGTCCTCTGGAGATGATCTGTTTGGGCTGTAGTTATTTTTGAAGACTGTCTATTACAGTAAGATTGTGATTGGCACTGATGGAGAGAGTACCCAACTGAAAAAAAAAATCAGAGATATTTGACATATTGAAGAAATAAGAAGCTTATTCCTAGAATAAAGTCAAAGGGAAAGAGTATATTTGGAACAGGACCTTCTCTATTTTGTAATGAGGAGGCTTTTTCCCTGTCGTTTGGAGATGATTCCTTTTTATAGTAATTTGCTTACACATTCACTCAGCAAAATTCAGTTTGGTTATTCAATAAAAATATTCAGCATGTGTTCTGTTGCCTTAGAACTCAAGTATCTAATGGGCAACATGAAGTTTTTAAGACATTATATTATCTATTTTGTGGATTATCTGAAGAAACTTTAAATCCTAAATTAGTCTGTGCTACCACCCAGGATATTCCTGAATTAACTCCCCTGCTGCTGGCAAAACTGTGCTCAGGAAAGAAAAAATTTAATATTTGCCTAGGGAGCCAAACTTGTTAAAATTTTTTAAAAATCATGAAATGAAGTCTGAAGTCAAATACCAGTGATTTTCAGTCTAATATAGTGTAGTCAGGAAGACTGGGGTCCATTCTTAGATCTAAAACTTACTACATGTATGACCATCACTTTAAGTAACATAGATTCACTTAACTCTCTGAGCTTCTATTTCTCTCTCTATATAAAGCAGGGCTAACATACCTATATTAAATACTTTATAGTGTTGTCTATAAAAGGAATTCTTTAGGAAACTTTGAGTGCTGTATAAATGTGAGCTATTTTTATTTAGACTTTTCATGCCACTGCTCTCTATTCCTACAGAAAACTCAGATCTGATAATGAATGAATGAAGCATTTATTTGCAAAGCACTGTGCTAACTTTGGGGAATAAACCTAAGAAAGAGACAGTCCCTGCTCACACTCTAATGGGAGAGAGAACACATATGGAAGATTTCAGTTTCTTCAGTTCTTAGATGTAGTGGCAAAGCTGGTGATAATGGTGTTTTTGCTGATAAAACCACATTATTGGGTTGAAAGCACTGCTATTCCAAAGGTTTTTGCATTCAGGGTCCAGCAATGTCTGTGTCCAGGTTTGAGAGGAAATAGTGGTTAAAGTGATTCAATGTGAGTGGTGCATACTGTCTTCTGTCTCTCCCTTAGCATCTTACTACTCCCAACTATGATGGCCTGACTGCCCTAGGAATAGTGATTGGTTGGTAGTTAGTAAGGATGGCTAGTCTCTTCTCCATAAAAGTAGCTTCCCCAGATGATGGGCGTGAGGGCTGGGGTGAAAGCAAGACCAAATTCCACTACAACAAAATGAAAGGTAGTAGCCAAATTCTTTGGTTTGGCTAGAATAACACTGGGTCATAAATGGCAAAATAAGTGATCCATCTCATTGGAAATTCTTTATAATAAATGCTAATACTGTTTGTTTAAGTGGGAATTTGACATGATTTCTTATAGTCTTTTATCAGATGTGTAAAGGAATCTCCTAATCTGGTAAGATTTCCTAATTGCTAAAGATGATTATTGTAGTTTTCTACGGAAACACAACCTCCTTTTAGAATAAAGATTGCATAATGGCTAATTCACAGGGTTGCCAGTATACATACTCATGCTCATTACTGTGGCTGAAAACAGAGAGGTGGATCCAAGTTTAAATACTAATTTCATTAATTATCCAGCTGCAAAGTGAGTTCTAAGAAACATGTTTTTTTCCTAAATGAATTGAACAAAAAATATATTATCAATTTGATTGATTTATTTATTTTTATCAAAGAAAGATGGGTGAAGATTATGATAGACTTACATTGATACTTAGATGAACCCATGACTTCATCTCTATGGACATTCCCACTCAAAGAGCAACTCAACCTTGCTTTCTCATCCTGTGTGATTTGTGCATGTCTTTCTGTAACTCCTCCATACATCATCTACCCAATATACCAAGCAAATTCCTTTGATTTTTCAGTATTCTATTGAAGACAGTATAGCACATGGACTATTTATTAATTATGTTTCATTCTAAGTATGTGACTGACTTACTTCCTTTTCTTATCATACAATGCTATATGATTCATTGCAATACAACATAATGCAAGACAAGACAATACAATAAACACAAATTGATTAAATATCTCTAACATGAAAGACACTCTACGAGGTGGTGAGGGTCCGTAGATTTTGGAGATGGCTCAATACAGCATTGTCTTTGATGATATGTTTTATAACATTTATTGCACATATATTATCATTATTAATATGCTGTACCCACATCGCTTCCAACCCTGTGTCTTCCTGTCACCATTGGTGGTTACTTGCAGCTTTTATTGCTGTAAGATCATAGCATTCCAGGACTGATGGAGTCAGTGTGGTTTATTCAATTCCTACAATTGACCATTTGCTGCCCTAATCCCCTCATTTCCCTCACTTTTCTGGAACATCTCTGGATTACTATAATAAGATGAAGGTATGAAAAATTTTACAATTTAAATATGTATTTGTATTCAACTTATAATATAGGGATGATTGCCTCCTAACGTGGGAATTAGAAAAAGTAATAGGAAAGATGTAATGTGTAAAAGCTAAGTGTAATAATAAATTTTGAGAAAGCAATAGAACTAATTGTTTTATTTTGTTTCCCTTCTAAGAAATATATATGTATGTATGTATGTATGTATGTATGTATGTATGCATATGACTGAATTCTAAATATATCTAGCATGGAAATTCAGGCTTTGATTGTGTTGTAGTAAATTCTTAAAATTAGACTAAGGATTTTACATATAAAATTTTATTAATAATTATTAAAAAGTGAAGCTATTTTTCCATTTTTATGGTATTTTCTGGTAATTTAAAAATTTTAACTTTATAGTAAATCCCTCATGATATTTTTTCCTGATTCTTATATCAGATACAGGATTTAGGTATAGATAGAAATAGCAAGTGGGTATATGAAAAACAAGTTCTCTGACATTTCAGGTCTGAAGAACCAAATTTAAGAGACTGTACTTGTTATTAGGAGAATTATCAAGGAACCTCTCTAAGTGATTTGGAACCAGAGAAGCTGAGCTCACTTCAGAACTGTCTGAGAATGAGATCTATTTTAGAATGTCCAAGAGGTGATATTTCCAGGTACCAGATGACTACATGGGACATCTGGGACTCAAAATATGCTGATTATATGCCATTGGGAGTGGGTTGCTAGGATACAAGACTTGATGTTGGTTAATATTGATGAACACTATTATATTGCTTTAGTCTTTTGTTTCACAGTGTTTATATTAGTGTTTTAAGTTTGCTCAGTTACCTTGGTGACATGTAAATCTTTCTTCTCAAAATAGTTCCATTGTGAGTCTTCTAAGTAGTTTGGTCTGTTACCTGGCATGTAATTCTGATTATGAATATATGAAAACCTTATAGATTTGGCTTATTGATAAGTGATCCATGAGGGAGTGGGTGCCCACTGTCCCACAAATCCAAAAGGAGAAAAAGTGAGGGGATTAGGACAGCAAGTAGTCAACTGTGGGAACAGTGTGAATCCCAATGAGTCCATTTTATCACTCAATTTTGGAACTTAACTTAGTTTCTCTCATTTATGGGCATAGTTAAATTTTAGTCATGTGAGAAAACTTTATCCAGTTATGGGGATTTGGAGAAAACCTTATTGAATTGTTTGAACCTGGCCCTAGACTTCCCCAATTCTTGAGGCAATCCTAAATTCCCTTCTTTCTTAGGGGGCCCCTACCCTGGGGGCACCAAAATCTCTACCTAAACTTCTCCAATACCTGGGACAAATTTAAGTCACTTAACTCCTTGGGGCAAACCTAAAATTGGATCCCTATCTTAAAAAAAAAATCCCCATTTCTTGGATTGGGCCCCAAAATAACCAAATCTGACTTCTCCTATTCTTGAGGCAATTCCTAAAACTTAAAGTAAAAAAAAAAAAAATCAAAATACTGCCCTAAATCTTATCTGAGCTCAGGAGAAGTTTGAGAGTGGTAGTCTGACCAACATAGGTAATCATCCATGAAAAAGTCCCTCGGGGAAAAATAAACTAAAGATATCTAGAGATTTTTTTCTGGAAGATTATTGGTCGTGGTCTGAGTCCTAACTCAACCTAGCATTGCTCATCAAAAATCATGGTGGGTGAAAGAAGAAATGACTGAGGAAACAAAGGTTTGATCTTCTAAGTATATTGCTTTATTAAGCAATGCATGCAAGTTGCCTAACAAATCAATACCAGACCTCCTCAGCTTAGGCCTAGACCCTGAATACAGGGGGAGACAGAGTTTTATAGATTAAAAACAATAAATCAAATAAGACCAATAAATTAAAAGGGAACAATAAATTAAGCAATCTGATTTTTAATTGAATGAAAGATTAGGGACTTTCCAAATTGGGAGATGAAGAACAAATAGGTGCAATTCCCTAAATTCAGGGAGAAAAAAGGTGTCCTTCTCCCCCCCAAGTGTCTATAAATAATCAATGAAACATGGAAACAATAATTGATTGATCAATATGGGGCCAGTTTTCAGATAAGACATATGAGTTGCTTGAGATGTTCAACTGTGAAAAAAAATCCTAGAATCAATCTTTGGGTCTGACAGAGTTTCTGGTCAACATAACCTCAGTCCTTATGATGGGGTTCAGGGAGTACATGGACCCCAATAACCAGAGTCCTTGGGAAGCAGTCTGGAATGAATTCACAGACCCAAGCATTCTCCAAGCCAAGGTGGCAAAGATTTATTGTTATGCTATATAGCAGGCAAGAGTTCTTAGGGAACCTGCAACCTTTAGAGGGGTACAGTTAAAGTTTATGTAGAATAACTATAATAAAACCTGTGCCAAACATGCTAAGTAGTTGGATCAGGGTGGGATTAGGGAGGAGTTAAGGAGTGGTCAGTTCTTAAAGGGACATGCACTTGTAATATCTACTGTGCATGCGTATTGCTTAGAATTCACTGGGAAATAGCCCAAGGGGAGGCCGCATGGAGGTGTGGTTTTAGGCTTGAAATATCACTAAGTCAGCTGGCGGTCAGGGTTGACCTAGCTGCCACCCATAAATGTCATATTTGACAAGATGGATGTTGGGAGTATACATATGCCCCAAGCCTAAGGCATATATAATGGGAGATTCAGGATGTATATAATGAGCTAGGGAGTTACTTATAGATAATCTAGTGAAGAATTCATAGGTGCAGTTTGTTATTGTACCAAGGGGAGATAAATACTTGGCTGGGGCTTGATCATGAGTGGTTGCTAGGCAGAGTACTAGCATGGTGAGCAGCGGGCAGAGATAATGCTCTGAGGCTAGAGAGATTTGAGGCTAGGGAGAGATGTGATTTTACAAACTGGGGTTCCAGCACAGGCACCCAAGCACCCCATCACTTAGTTAGGAGTTTCTAAGCAGCAGGGAGAGGTAGTCCACTTTCCCAGCCAAGACTAGATTCAAACAATGTAATAAAGTTTTCTCACAATTCCTACAATTGGATAAAGCTTTGTCACAAAATAGAAATCGGACTAGATCCATAACTGAAAAGAAATTAAGCTAGTTACAGAATTGAATCACAAGATGGAGTCAGTGTGTGTGGTTCACTTAATTTCCACAATTGACTACTTGCTATCATAATGTCCTCAATTCCCTCAATTACTGAGCTACAATAAGCTAAACCTATTTATTCCATGTCCACACTGAATCTGGTGCCTAGGTGATGAGCCCCTGAGAATGGGAAGCCACCAGGTTGATTCACAATGGGCAAACTGGCCCAGGTCAAAAATTGAACAGGCCAAAATATCCATGCTGATCAGTAGTATGTTCAGGTCCATGAATGGCTGTTGCACCTCCAGCCTGGGCAAGATAAAGAGATCCAAGTAAAAGGAAAGAGAGGTGGAAAGAAAAGGAGAAGAAAAAGAAAGAAAAAAGAAACAGGCTTTCAGAATTTGAAATAATCTCACCTTCTGCTCTATAACTTCCCACACTGATCATGGAAACAAAACAAGGTTAATCTCACTTTTATAAGACAGTACTTCAAATATTTGAAATGACATCCCTGTATGTTCTCTTTTCCAGGTCACATGTGACTAGTTTCTTCAAATGATCTTCTGAGTCCCTTCACTACCCTGACCACTCACTTCTGGATGTACAATAGCGTTTTTGCCTTCTCGGTTTTCCCAGAACTGAGTAGAAATTGCCTGACTGCAGTAGAGAACAGAAGGGTCATTTCTTGCCATATTGTGGTTGTTATGATTCTATTTGTGAAAGCTAAGGGTTTTTTAAATTCATATTTGAGCTTGTATTCCACTAGAAAATAGATTTTTTTCAAACCAATGGCTGCAACATGTGTATTTCTATATATCCATCGTGTAGAAGCTATTGCTACTGAGTTTAGAACATGATGTGAACTTGGTAAATATTGGGAAGCAACTGCTAAGATGTTCTACTTGAAAAGCTTTGCTAAGCATTAATGCACATAAATGAACTTTTCAGGTGTTTCCAGGACATGGATATTGTGTCTGCATAAGAAGCACTCATTTGTGAGAGGCAGGTTTGTGCTTCTGGTGGGAAGGACTCTGGGTGTGCAGTGAGGAGACATGGGCTCAGTCTCAGCATTAGTATTCACTAGCATCATGGCCATGGAAACATCATTTAATTTTTTCTGTGACTCTATTTCTTCATATGTCAAATGAAGTCAATAATACTTAAGCTACATACCATTTGGGATTATGAAAGAAATCCTTTGTAAACCTTAAAACATTTTAGAAATGTGGGTTGTTAACATTATTGTTACTGTTCCCTGTCAGAAGGACAGGGAAAGAAGAAAGCATTGTGGGGCTTGAACCAGCAAATTCTAGCCATCACCAGAAAATAGGTGATATTTAAAATACATGCTACCTGGCAATATTTCGTTTGTATGATTTTCCTCTCTAAACCTATAATCCAAGAGACACACATGCAATTAAACTTTCTGTGTATCATGATTGCTTATGGATCTCTTCTCAGAATGTATGCATTCTGAGTATCTGTGTGTGTGTGTGTGTGTGTGTGTGCATAAAATCTTATCCAATTTTATGTTTATTGACCCTCTGAAATCTATCCATTGGCTGCAGGTTAAGAACTCCTAATCTAAAATCTGTGTTTTCAGGAGATATTCACCACTAATAGAAGCTAACAGAACATCACTGGCCCTATGTATGTCTTTTCTGCATAACACTATGGTTAGCATTGTCAACGAGGTCATTTAAATTTTCAAGGAAACTTCAGACATCTGGAGTATAAGGCATCACAAGACAATGTCAGGAGAAAAATACAGGGATGACCCAAGGCAGGTAGTGTCCTGGAAAGAATTTGAGAGGATAAAAGAAGGAGTGCTAAAATAAATAGTAGTTGATATTACTGATGCATATTAAAATCTTTACAGTAATCCTATGAGGCAGGTACAATTTACCCTAATTTTCCTTATCTTTTTTAGCCATATCTTCATTTTCCTTATTTTACAGAAGAAACTGAAGCTGGGTGGGGGAAGGGAGAGTGTTCAATGACTGATCTAGAGTCACATAGCTCATAATTCTAGAATCAGGCTGATTCCTGAGTCTTGTACTATTCTACAGTACCTAAAAATCATCATTACTTAAGGCACAAGTTTGATTTGAATGACCTCTGATAACAGCACTTACATTCAAAAGACATTTCATTTTGATTCTTCCTGCAGAGATATCAGCTCCTTCCTTTTATTCAATCTGTGCTGAAAATAGATAAAAGCTGGCTTCCTTCCTATTCTTAATAACCTCACATGTGCTTCAGGGTTATTATCAAGTCTCCTCTTCAACTTTCTTTTCCCAGTTCATAATTCGTTTTTTAAGTAGGTGTCAAAGCTAGCTGTGTATCCTCAGCATCCTGGAGACATGAATTATCCTGTGTAGAATTAGACATTGCTATATATCACCTACCCACCCAAGGCTTGGGGTTCTTAGTGACTCTCTCTGCTTGGACCAGAAATATTTTATGTTCTTTTCTTCCAGGGTGAAATTGAAAGAGTTACCATCAATGGGAGTCTTTTGTAGGGAAAATTCACAATGATACAGCTGAAAAATTCACCATACACATGGATGAATTATTTCTTAGTGCAGAATTGGTTCATGCACACACCCATATATACCAAGGAACCATAGATGGTGAGTTAGAAGCAATCTTAGAGGTCTTTCAGTTCAACCCCTCATTCCACAAATGAAGAAACTAAGACTCAGAGAGGTTAAGGGACTTACCCAAGATCACAGAGCTGGTAATTATCTCAAGCAGGATTTGAACTCGAGGCTTCTAGCCCCTAGTCCAGGGCTCTATCTAATGCACCAGCAAAAACAAAAACAAAAAACTATTCATTCCTTTAAACATCCAGACCATAGAAGCTGAGAATTGTAAGTAACCTCCAAGGTCACCTAGTTCAATTCCTGCCTAAACAATAATCTCCAGTAACATTACCAGAATCTAACCCTCATGTGTGAGAGTCTTTGTGTACCTTAGTTCCCTCATTCATAAAATGGGGATAACAGTAACATCCAATTTAGAGGATTGTTGTGAAGATCAAACAAAATGTAAAATATGTGAAATACTTTTCAAATCTTAATAAATTAATGCATTAAAGTGAGGTTCTCATAATTAGAGGTGACTTTTATACAGTAATGGTTTAGTTTTTGCAGAGAATTTTATACAAGTTATAATCTATGTATGCACCTTTGACTTTTTTTGAAAATAAAAGATTTCCCCTCAATTTCAAGAAGAATGGGAACAATGCTAACCTGAAGTGGATATTTTGAAAAAAATATTTATTGACCTTTATTATTACCTTAACTTTATTTTTAAATGTTTATTGATATCTTTTTCATATCACTATCATTTCCAAACACATCCCTCTTTCCTTGAATCCTTACTTTGCCATTCCTTCTAACAATGAATTAAAAAAAAAAAGAGGAAACAAAGCAGTTCAGTAAAACTCACCATCACCTTAACCAAGTCTGACACTATATGCCTGTTACACATTCACAGCCTCTGACTTCTACCAGGAAGGTGGCTCCACTACCCAGCCGCTTATACATCACGACATATTCTTTGCAACTAGGTCAGAAGGTCCAATAAAGATCAGAGGGAAGTTCTACCCTCTACTCATATGGCTTTTCCCTAAATTAAGGGACACTGAGAAATTCAAAAAATCACTTTTCAGAACTTTCCCTTAAAAATCAAAACTTAGGGATTCCTGTAAACTTCTAAAATTAATTAGGTCCTCTGTACATTTAAGTTTTGTGTTTTATCAGCAAGCCTTATTAACTCTTTTAATCACTCCCCCATCCCCAGCCAATTGTCTGGAATAAATCTCATGATATCCAACTAGACAAGAAAACACAAACAATGTTAGCATGAATCATGAGATGTGAAGAGAAAAGTCTTTTCAATGAAGCTGCTGAGGGCATTTTTCACCATTTCAAAGTGAACTGATATTAAAACAATCCAGCCCACACATCTACCTTGCAATTTTTCCAAAACCCATAAATATAGTGATTACTATTCAGATTTGCTTGGCTCATTTGTTTGACTCTGTACAAGATTAGGAAAAAGAAATGAAACCGAGAGGTGAGTGAGCCAGTTAAATAATATCTCTATGACTCCCAGTCTCTCTAACAAACATCCATGCTTCCTCTTTCATCCTTTAAACAAGGTAACTGAAGCACACAGCAGTCAAATGTCCACCAATTTGCTCAAAGCCAGTGTATAATTAAGCCAGGATTAGACTAAGACACACATGCACACAGAGGCAGGAATAGCTGGTAAGGTTATAGAAATTGTTGTTTAATTACATGTACAATGGAAATGTTCTAACCATTTGGAATTGTTATGTTGCCTATTCAAGACTGGTTAAAGCCTAATTCCACTGGCACCTCCTCCAAGAAACTTTCTCTGATCATACTCAAAGTCATGAGCCTTACCTGGGGACTCACCCCCCCCCCCCCACACACACACTTTTTAAAATCTTGTGTTCCATTACTAAAATTCTAGGGTCAGAAAGACAGGGTTCATTTGGCCTTGAAAGTTTCTCAGTGACAACTCTCTATCCCCTTTTGGACCTACCTCCTTGGAATATGACTCATGTACCTGAATGTCCCTATTCCCTTCAAGCAACCAAATTACGCAGGTAATAACAAAGTACATGTTTATTCAAAGGCATATAAAGGATAGAGAAGGGACTAGTATCTTAGCCATGTTAGCAATGGATTAGTTATAGGCCACCTTCCAGCTGATGCTATTCCTTTTTCTCAGAGGTGAGAGTCACACAGTCCATACAAAATCCACAGAAGCAATGAGTCACATCACTGCCTCAAACATCATTATCTCAGGGTACAGGGCCTTCCAGCATCAGCTGCCCACATCCTTCCCTCTGGAGGCTGAATTCCCTTTGCACTGACATCTACTGCCTTTACCCATGCTCCTAACCACCTTAGTCAATTTCATTTCTCTTTCAATATAGCCCTAACATTGTAACTCCCGAATACCTTTCTGTTTAATAGCAGCTAATAAATCTATCTTTTACTGAAAGGGCACGCTTCCATCCTCCTCACCCAGCATCCCCTGCTACCAGCATTTTTATGTTTAAGTTCCCTAGGGATTTACTTCCATTATATGCATTATAGCACAAAAAAACCCCAACCCAATTTCCTCAAAATTACTCAATTTTTTTTGCCTGCTCTTTTCTCTGCATTCATGTTCTAATTATGAACTGATTTTTAAAAATATCAAGAATAGTAATAGCTAACATTTACATATCATAATAAGATTTACAAAATGCTTTACAGATATTATCTCTGATCATCACAACTAACCTGTGAGATGTAGGTGTTATTATTATCTGAATTTCACAGATGAGGAAATGTTCTGAGAGAGGTTAGAAGATTTGATGAGAGTCACCGTATTTCCAGCATTTGAGATCACATTTGAACTCAAGCAGCAAACTTTAACCAAGTAATAGATCCTCTGAAAACTAGAATAGATCAAAAATTAATGCTTCCATGAGACATGAAGAAAAAATAAAATCAAAAGACTAAAAAAAAAATAGAATAAAAAGTAAAATATCTGCTATCAGAAACAACTCATATGGAAAAGGTCAAGGAAAGATAATTCAAGATGTCACAAATGGTGGGCAGAGTCAAGATGGAGGACTAAAAGCAAAAATTTGCTTAAGCTCTTCCCCCCAAATTCCTCTGAAATACCTGTAAAATGATTCTAAACAAATTTTAGAGCTATAGAACCCACAAAATGACAGAGTGAAACACATCTTCAGCTGAAGACAGCCTGGCAAGCCAACAGGAAGGATCTATTGCACAAGGCTGAGAGTAGAGCACAGTCCTGTGTGTGTGTCAGCACAGACTGGGCTGAAGCAGGCATCAGGATTCAATCACTGGCAGCTGTGGTGGTTTCCAGACTTATCAACCTAAAAATGCCAAAGACAAAATCAAAGGTCAATAGGGAAACTATATTGGACCTACGTGAAAGAAGAGTGTGGTCTGGCTCCAGGCCCGGGGTGGGAGAGGTGGTGGCAGTGGTAGCAGCAGCAACAATGGCAGTGGCAGCTGCTTCCAGAGCTTCAGGTCCCCAAATGGTGGGGTGGATCAAGAGACTGATCAGAGGGCAATTGCTTTTCCTTTGCCTTGTTTGGATCTGGGTCAGGAGGGGTGAGGAGGAGTGCTGGCATGGCGAACGTGTAGGGGCTGTGGAGAGAGAATCCTCCTCACAGTTATGAGGCAGAAAAACATTCCTGCAGTCACTCACAGATCAGAAAAGAGACAGTGGGAGGAGTAAATACTTCTCCTTTGACCATATCACCTTAGAAGATCTGAAAATTCACAGGTGCCAAGAAGTAGCTCTGACAATGGCTGCACAAAACCCCAGAAATTTAGGACAGAGAACTTTCCACTCTGGAAGCAGAGTCCTACATTGACAAGGAGCTCAAAAGTCAAGTAATTGACTGGGAAAATGAGAAAACAGGGGGAAAAATCAAACTATAGAATCTTTCTTTGGTGACAAAGAACAAATCATATAACCAGAAGAAGACAACAAAATTGAAACTCTGGCATCAAAAGCCTCCAAGAAAAATATGAATTGGTTGCAGGCCATGGAGGATCTCAAGAAGGATTTTGAAAATCAAGTAAGAGAAGTAGAAGAAAAACTGGGAAGAGAAATGAGAGTGATGTAAGAAAATCATAAAAAACAAATCAACAGCTTGCTAAAGGAGATAAAAAAAAATACTGAAGAAAATAACACCTTAAAAAATAGACTAACTCAAATGGCAAAAGAGGTCCAAAAAGTCAATGAGAAAAAAGTCTTTAAAAGTGAAATTGGCCAAGTGGAAAAGAAGTTCCAAAAGCTCACTGAAGAAAATAATTCCTTCAAAATTAGAATGAAGGAAATGGAAGCTAATGACTTTATGTAAAACATATCCAAAAGAATGAAGAAATAGAAGACAATGTGGAATATCTCATGGGAAAAACAACTGACCTGGAAAAGAGATCCAGGAGAGATAATTTTAAAATTATTGGACTACCTGAAAGTCATGATAAAAAAAATAAAAAGCAACTCTAAACATCATCTTCCAAGAAATTATCAAGTAAAACTTTCCTGACATTCAAGAACCAGAGGGTAAAATAGAAATGGAAAGAATCCACCAACTGCCTCTTGAAAAAGACCCCCCAAAAAACTCCTAGGACTATTGTAGCCAAATCCCAAAATTCCCAGGTCAAGGAAAAAATATTACCAACAGTCAGGAAGAAACAATTCAAACATTGTGGAAACACAATCAGGATAACATGAGATCTAGCATATTCTACATTTAAGGATCTGAGAACTTGGAATATGATATTCTGGGGATCAAAGGAACCAGGACTAAAACCAAGAATCACCTACCCAGAAAAACTGAATATATTATGTTAGGGGGAAATAGAGATATTCAATGAAATAGAGGACTTGCAAGCATTCTTGATGAAAAGACCAGAGCTGAACAGAAAATCTGACTTTCAGATACAAGAATCAAGAGAAACATGGAAAGGTAAACAGGAAAGAGAAACCATAAGGAACTTATTAAAGTTGAACTGTTTACATTCCTACATGGAAAGGCAGTATTTGTAATTCATGAGACTTTTCTCAGTATTAGGATAGTTGAAGGGAACACGCACACACACACACACACACATACTTATATATGCACATATGTATATATACATATGTATATGTGTATATATACATATGTATGTGTGTATAAATAGATACACATTCATACATGTGTGTGTATGTATATACATATATGTGCATGTGTATGTGTGTGTGTGCGTATGGACAGAGGGCACAGGGTGAGTTGAATATGAAGGGACAATATCTAAAAAATAAAATTAAGGGGTGAGAGAGGAATATATTGAGAGAAGGAAAAAGGGAAAGATATAATAGGGCAAATTATCTCACATAAAAGAGGCAAGAAAAAGCAGTTACAATGGAGAGGAAGAGCAGAGAGATGAAAGAGAATGAGTCAACCTTACTCTCATTAGATTTGGCTTAAGGAGGGAATAGCACCATTGGGTATCTTACACCACAGGAAGATGGGGGGAAGGAGATAAGAGGTGGGGATGATAGAAGGGAGTGCAGATTAGGGAAGGGGATAGTCAAAAGCAAACACTTTTGAAAAGGGACAGGATCTAAGGATAAAATAGAATAAATGGGGGGCAGGATAGGATGGACAGAAATATAGTTAATTTTCCACAATATTACTATGGAAATGTTTTGTATAACTGCACATGCCTAATGTATATTGAATTACTTGTCTTCTCAGTGGTGGGGGGGCATGATGAGGGAAGAAGAGAGATAATCTGGAACTCAAAGTTTTAAAAACAAATGTTAAAAAATTGTTTTCACATGCAACTGGGAAATGAGATATACAGGCAATGGGGTATAGAGCAGGAGAGCATTGGCCACACCCCTCCCTGGATCACACCACCTTTGAAGCAATGAAAACTTTCACAACCCTAGAATTACCTATCAAAACAACAGTGCAAAAAAAGCCTGATGCTTGGGAAAGTGTTCTTCCTCTCCATGACAGGAACAGAGTCCATCTTTAACATAAAGTCCAAAGTCAAGAAAGCATCTGGAAAATGAGCAAACAAAAAAAAAAAGAATCTGATGATATGATGTTAGGAAAGATCAAGGCACAAACTCAGAAAAAGACAATGACAAAACAGCTCCAAGCAAAATTTGAAAGGAAAAAAAATTACCTGAATTGGACAAAGGCAAACAGGAATACCTGGAAGAGCTCAAAAAGGATTTTCAAATTCAGGTAAGAGTGCTACTGGAAAAATTGGTAAAGGAAAAAAAAATTATGAAAAGACAACTTGGTGAAAGAGGTCAAAATAAATACCAAAGAAAATAACACATTTTAAAAAAAAATAGAATTGACCAAATGGAAAAAGAAGTACAAATTTCACTGATTAAAATAATTCCTTTAAAAAAAGAATTGGACAAATTTAAAAGGAGGTATAAAAGTTTACCGAAGAAAATAATTCCTTAAAAATTATAATTCAGAAAAGAAAAGCTAATGACTCCATGAGACATTAAGAAACAATAAAATAAGGTCAAACAATGAAAAAAATGAAGAAAATGTGAAATATCTCATCAGAAAAAAAAACTTCCCTGGAAAATAGATTAAGGAGAGATAATTTAAGAATTATTGGATTGGGGCAGCTAGGTGGTGCAGTGAATAGAACACTGGCCCTGGAGTCAGGAGGACCTGAGTTCAAATCTGGACTCAAGACACTTAACATTTACTAGCTGTATGACCTTGGACAAGTCACTTAACTCCAATTGCCCTGCCTCCCCCCCCTGAAAAAAAACAAAACAAATAAAAGAATTGTTGGATTACTTGAAAGTTATTATCAAATGAAGAGCCTGGATAATATATTTCATGAAATCATCAAGGAAAACTGTTCCAATATCCTAGAACCAGAAGGTAAAATAGAAATTGACCATATTTTCCCCTGAAACATTATACTCAATTTTGCTGGGTAAGTGATTCTTGGTTTTAATCCCAGCTCCTTTAATCTCCAGAATATCATATTCCAAGCCCTTCAATTCCTTAATGTAGAAGCTGCTAGATCCTGTGTTATCCTGATTGTGTTTCCACAATATTCAAATTCAGTTAAGTATAGAAATCGGTCTTACCCAACAGGGAACTCTGAGGTAAACGGAATAAGAGAAAAGAGAGGGTAGATAAAGGAAGGCAGTGGTTTGAAGCAAAACAGACTTTAGAGGAGGAACAGGATAGAAAGAGAGAAAAGGACAAACAGGAAAAAAATGTGATAGAAACACACAGGTAGGTAATCATAAGTATGGATATGAATGGGATGAATTCACCTATAAAATAAAAATGGATAGAAGAATGTATTAGAACCAGAATTAAACATTGTTATTTATAAGAAACAAACTTAAAGTAGAGAGCTAAATATAGTGTTAAAATAAGGGACTACAGCAAAATCTATTATACTTCAGCTGATGAGAAAAAAAGGCAGAGATAGCAATCCTGATCTCAGACAAAGCAAGGAAAAATAGAACTAACTAAAAGAGATAAGCAGGAAACTATATTTTTCTAAAAGGAACCATAGACAATGAAGCAATACCTATACTAAACATATGTGTACCAAATGGCATAGCATCCAAATTGTTCAAAAAATTTCTTCCAGCCTCAGACATTTAACATGCACACACACACACACACACACAGACACAGACACACACACACAGACACACACACACACACACACACACACACACAGACTAGCCAAATTGTTCAAGGAAAAGCTAAATGAACTACAGGAGAAATTGATGATAAAACTAAAGTAACGAGACCTCACTTTTTCCCTCTCAAAAACAGTGTTACCTGAGAATAATACATCACAAAGATCATATGCTATAAAGAAGTGGGATTTATACAAGGAATGCAGAGCTGGTTCAATATTAGGAAATCTATCGGCATAATTGACCTTATCAATAAGAAAACAACAAAAATCCTATGACTATATCAACAGATATAGAATTTTTTTTGGAGGAGGGAAGATAGGGCAATTGGGGTTAAGTGACTTGCCCAAGGTCACATGGCTAGTCTGTGTGTGTGTGTGTGTGTGTGTGTGTGTCTGTGTGTGTGTGTCTGTGTCTGTGTGTGTGTGTGTGTGTGTGTGCATGTTAAATGTCTGAGGCTGGAAGAAATTTTTTTTAATATAACACCAGTTCCTATTAAAAATACTTCAGAATTAATGCCACCTTTTAAAAAATATTAAGTAATATTTATAAAAACCAAGAGCAAGCATTATACATAATAAGGATAAATTTAAAGCCTTCTCAATAAGATCAGCAATGAAGCAAGGATGTCCCTTATCATCCCTATTATTCAATATTATGCCAATAAGACAAAAAAAGAAAAGAAATTGGAGGAACAAAAATAGTCAATGAGGAAACAAAACTATTATTCTTTTCAATTGATATGATGGTATATTTAGAGAATTCTAGTGAAGGAAATAAAAAAAATAGGGAGTAAAGTCAAGAGAAAAGAGTAGAAGCAGGAAAACTCTGTGACTCCCCCCCATAACCACCTCAAATACCTACAAAATATGACTCTAAACAAATTTTAGAGCTCCAGAACCCACAAAACGTCAGAGAAACAAATCTCCCGCTGAAGGCAGACGGGCAGGTGAACAGGAAGGGCTCATCACAGTGTGCCCAGCCCCACAAGACCATGTGATTTTAGCCCCAAGGTGGCCCAAACTGCCCAGCAGGAGCATTTGAGAGAGTGGATCACCAGTAGCTATGGTGGTTTACAGAATTATCAACCCATAAATGCCAAAGACAAAGTGAAAGTAGTGGGACTTGGCTAAATTTTGGGGAGACAGAGGAGTGGGTCTGGCCTTCTGCCCCCAGAGCCAGAAGCAGCGGAAGTGGAGACCCTCCAGCCACCTCCATGTGGCTGCTTCAGACCTCCCAGCTTGCAGATTGCAGGAGGGCCAAGTGACTATTCAGAGGATAAGTGCTCTTGCCTTAACTTGCCTGAATTGGGATCGTGGTCTTGGGTAGTGGTCCTGAGGTGTGTGACCAGTGAGCCAAAGCTAGTGGGGGCTGTAGAGATGGCAGCCCCCTGATAGCTCCAACATCTGCGAAAACCCAGCAACTTGGGACAAAGCTCTCCCCTCTGGAAGCAGAGTTCTACTGTGGCAAAGAGCTTAAAAGTCAAGCTAATTGACTGGCAACATGATCAGGCAAAGGAAGCAAAGCAAGTACAGCAATCCAACTTTAGATTCCTTTTTGGTGGACAAAAAGGATCAAAGCATGGAACAGGAGAAAGACAACACAGTCAGAACTCCTGCACCAAAAGCTTCCAACAAAAATATGAAGTAGTTACAGGCCATAGAGGAGCTTAAGAAGGATTTTGAAATCAAATAAGAGAAGTGGAAGAAAAAAATGGGAAGAGAAATGAGAATGAAAATAACACCTTAAAAAATAGACTAACTCAAATGACAAAAGAGGCCCAAAAAGCCAATAAGGAGAAGAATGCCTTAAAAAGCCGAATTTGCCAAATGGAAAAAAATAATCTCAAAAGCTCACTGAAGAGAATAATTCCTTCAGAATTAGATTGGAGCAAATGGAAGCTAATGACTTTATGAGAAATCAAGATACTATTAAACAGATCCAAACAAATGAAAAAATAGAAGGCAATGTGAAATACCTCCTTGAAAAAACCACTGACCTGGAAAATAGATCCAGGAGAGACAATTTAAAAATTACTGGACTACCTGAAAGCAATGATAAAAAAAAAGAACCTAGAAATCATCCTTCATGAAATTATCAAGCAAAATTGCCGTGATATTTTAGAACCAGAGGGCAAAAGAAATTGAAAGAATTCACTGATCACCTCTTAAAAAGATCCCCAAAAGAAAACTCCTAGGAATGTTATAGTCAGGTTCCAGAGTTCCCAGATCAAGGAGAAAATATTACAAACTGCTAAGAAGAAACAATTTGAATATTGTGGAAACACAATCAGGATAACACAGGATCTAGCAGCTTCTACATTAAGGAATTGAAGGGCTTGGAATATGATATTCTGGAGATTAAAGGAGCTAGGATTAAAACCAAGAATCACTTACCCAGCAAAATTGAGTATAATGTTTCAGGGGAAAATATGGTCATTCAATGAGGTGGAGGACTTCCAAGCATTCCTGATGAAAAAAAACAGAGCTGAATAAAAAGTTTGACATTCAAATACAAGAAGCATGACAAGGTAAACAGGGAAAAGAAACGATAAGGAACTTATCAAAGTTGAACTATTTACTTGCCTACGTGGAAAAATGATCATTGTAACTTATGAAACTTTTCTCAGTATGAGGATAGTTGAAAAGAATACAAATGTATATCTATATCTATCTATCTCTATCTCTATCATCTATCTATCTATCTACCTATGCGTATACATACACATATGTCTATATAGGAGGGTATATATGTGTATGAATACATATGTGAGTGTGTGTATGTATGTGTACAGCTATACATAAAGGGCACAGGATCAATTGAATAAGAAGGGATGATATTTTAAAAAGTGAAATTGAGAGGTGGGAGAGCAATACAATGAGAGGAGACAAGGAGAGACAGAATGGGGTTAAGCATCTCATATAGAAGAGGCAAGGGATAGCTGTTACAATGGAGGGGAAGAACAGGAAGGCAAAAGGGAATGGGTCAACCTTACTCGCACTGAATTTGGCTTAGGGAGGGAATTATGTACACTCTAAATTGGGTATTTTGCCCTACCGGACAGTAAAGTGGAAAGGGATGAGAAGGTGGATGATGGAGTGGAGGGCAGCTTGGTGGGGGGGAAGAGTTGTTAGAAGCACACACTTTTATAAAGAGACAGGGACAAAGTAAAGAATAGAACAAGTGAGGGACGGGATAGGATGGAGGGAAATATAGTCAGTCTTTCACAATATGTCCATTGTGGAGATGTTTTGCAAAACTACACACATACAGCCTGTATTGAATTGCTTGTCTTTCCAGTGGGGGTGGGTGATGAGGGAGGAAGGGAAAGAATCTAGAATTTAAAGTTTTAAAATCAAATGTTTAATATATATATAATTATTATTTACATGCAACTGGGAAATAAGATATACAGGCACTGGGGTAGGGAGATCCATCTCGCCCTATTGGAAAGTCAGAGAGGTGATGAGGGAGGATATAGGAGAGAGCAGATTGGGGGAGGGAGAATACAATGGGATCACTGTTTTGGGGTGGTGGCTAGGGGAAAGATGGGTGAAAATGTGTAACTCAAAATCTTGTGGAAATGAATGATGTAAACTAAAAATAAACAAAAGTTAATTTTTAAAAATCAATGCAAATATAGGTGGAGTTATTTGGAGTATGATGGAGTTAAGAAAAAAATATAATAGATTCAACTCACCAGATTTTTGTTTTGGGATTGTGAACGGGAAACATACAATTTCATTCATTAAATAAAATTTTAAAATGTAAAAAAAAAACTTTAAAAAATAGTTAACAGGATATAAAATAAACCCACATAAATCATCAGCATTTTTATATACTATCAAAAAAATCCAGCAGGAAGAGTTAGAAAGAAAAATTCCATTTAAAATAACTTCAGACAATATAAAATAGTTGAGAATCTACCTGCCATGACAAACTCAGCAACTCTATGTACACAGTTTAAAAAACTTTTTTCACACAAAGAAAGATTTTAAAAATTGTTGAAATATTAGTTGCTCACAGGTAGATTGTCAATATAGCAAAAATGATAATAATACTTAAGTTAATTTACTTATTCAGTTCCATAACAATTAAAATCCCAAAGAATTATTTCATAAAGCTAGAAAAAACAATAACAAAATTCATCTGGAAGAACAAAAGGTTAAGAATGTCAAGGAAATCGATTTTAAAAAAAAATGTAAAGGAAGCTAGCCCAGAAGTGCCAGATTTCAAACTACATTCCTAAGTGGTAATTATCAAAACAATCTGGTACTGACTAAGAAATAGTAGTAGTTAATGGTTGTTGTCTTTCATTCTCAGAGGACCAAAACAACATTACTATCCTAAAGTTAAGTTTCAATGTGTCTGATTGTGGCTGATCAGACCAATACGAGCTCAGAATGCTCTACCACAGGTCAGGCACTAATAGTCTGTGTGAACATTTGGGATGGAATCTCCAAATTTGTGCATCATGTGTTTCCTTTGAGCTGCTTCAATTCTGCTTTGCTTGTAGAGCACAGCACCTTCTCTGATGTGGGCACATCATGCTGAGCAATCCTGTGCCATGGCATATCTTCCATCTCACACAATGAGTTTTAAAGTTCTTGAGAGAGACCTTGAGAGTGTCCTTGTATTGCTTCTTCTTACCATCACATGAACTCTTGTCCTGTGTGAGTTCTCCATAAAACGGTATTTTTGGCAAGTATATGTTTTGCATTTGAACATGTCCAGTCCATTGGAGTCACACTTTCTGAAGCAGAGTTTGAATGCGTGGCAGTTTAGTTTAAATAAGGACCTTAATGTCTGGTACCTACCTTATCCTACCAGGTGATCTCCAGAATCTTCCTAAGATAATTCAAATGAGAGCGATTCAGTTTCCTGACATAGTGCTGGTAGACTGTCCAAGTTTCACAGGCTAAGAAATAGAGTTGAGGATCATTAGAACAGATTAGGTAGACAAGATACAGAATTTAATGATCACAGTAATCTAGTGTTTAAAAAACTCAATGCTCTAAACTTTTGGTGTAAAAACTTTACATTTGAGAAAAATTGTTTGAAAACTAGAAGGTAGTTTGGAAGAAACTAAGCATAAACCAACAACTCACCCAATATATCAAGATCAGATCAAAATTGATTACTCATTTAGACATAAAGGATGATATCATAAGTAATTTAGAGGAACATGGAAAAAATATCCTTGTCAGATCTATGATCAGGAAGAGTTTATAAGGTGGAGTCAAGATGGTGGAGAAAAGGCAGAGACTCACCTGAGCTGCCCCCTATATCTCTCCTAAAACTTTAAAATAATGAGTGAAAACAAATTCTGGAGTGGCAGAACCCACAAAAGGACGGGGTGAAACCATTTTCCAGCCCAAGAAAAGTTTGGCAGGCATAGGGTGAGAGTAAAGTGCAGTCCAATGCAGAGTGTGTTCAGGGACAACCAAATTAGCGGTGGCAGTGGAAATTTCCAAACCTCTCAGCTCACAGATAACTGATTAGAAGAAAGTAGAAAAAGATCCCTTTTCTGGCATGGGGGAGGGGTGGTGCAGGACTCTGTTGCACTGCCCATATTTGGATATGACTCATAGTCCCAAGTCAAGGAGGAGCACTAGTACACCAGAGGTTGTAGCCACAAGGGAACTGAGACCCTGGTCACAATTCCAGGGCAGAAAAGAGTGCTTATGGTCACTCACAGATCAGAGCACAGTCCAGGAAAGTAGTAAACACATCTCTTTAGATCATGCCACTTTGGAAGAATCAAAAACTTACTGGTTCCCAGAATTATCTCTGAAATAGTTGCCTACAAAAACTTGAAGCTGGGACACCTCCACTCCAGAAGTAGAGTTCCACTTTAGCATAGAGTTAAAAGTTAAGGAATAGGGTAGAAAATGAGAAGACAGCAGAAAAAGATCCTTACTATTAGAAGTCACTATGGTGATGGGGAAGATCAAAACACAAATGACAAAGTCAAAACTTCTACATTCAGAACCTCAAAGAAAAATATGAATTGATTTCAGGCCATGGAAGAGCTTAAAAACAATTTAAAAATCAAGTAAGAGAAGTAGAGGAAAGATTATGATTCAAGAAAATCATGAAAATAAGTCAACAATTTGGTAAAGGAGGAACAACAAAAAAATACTGAATAAAATAATGCCTTAAACAATAGAATAGGCCAAATGGTAAAAGAGGCACAAAAATCCAATGAAGATAAGAATGCCTTAAAAAGTCGAATTGGCCAAATGGAAATGGAAAAGGAGATACAAAAGCTCACTAAAGAAAATAATTTCTAAAAATGAGAATTGGGCAAGTTGAAGATAATGACTACATGGGACATTAAAAAAAAAACAACAAAGCAAAATCAAAAGAATGAAAAAATAGAAGAAAAATGTAAAATACCTCATTGGAAAAACAACTGACCTGGCAAATAGATCTAGAAGAAATAATTTAAGAATTACTGGAATACCTGAAAGCCATGATCAAAGGGAAAAAAGAGGCTAGATATAATTTTCCAAGAAATTATCAAGGAATACTGCCCTGTTATTCTAGAACCAGAGAGTAAAATAGAAATGGAAAGAATTCCACTGATCACCTCCTGAAAGAGATCTCAAAAGGAAAACTCCCAGAATATTATAGTTAAATTCTAGAACTCCCAGTTCAAAGAGAAAATACTGTAAGTAGTCAAAAGGAAACAATTCAAATATCACAGAACTGCAGTCAGGACAACACAAGGTCTAGCAGTTTCTACAGTAAAGGATAAAAGATAGAAAAGAAGATATGGGGCAGGGGAGGGAAGAGAGCTAGGATTACAATCAATAATCACTTACACAACAAAGCTGATTATAATCCTCAGAGGGGAAGTGAGCAGAATGGGGGAAGGGATCTACATTCAATACAATAGAAGACTTTGAAGCATTCTTGGTGAAAAGACTACAGCCAAATAGAACATTTGATTTAAAATATGAGGTTCAAGAAAAGCATTAAAAAGTAAACAGGAAAGAGAAAACACAAAGTATTTAATAATGCTAAACTACAATCCTATATGGGAAAATGATACTTATAACTCCTAAAAACCTTGTCATTAATAGGACATTTAGAAGAAGTATACATAGAGTGCATGGATGTGAGTTGAATATGATAGAGTAACAATCTAAAAAAAGTAAATCAAGGGATAAGGGAGAAGAATGCACTGGGAGAAGGGGAAAGAGGGAGGTAGAATGGAGTAAATTATCTGACATAAAAAAGGTACAAAAGAGTTTTTACAGTGGAGGGGAGGGGAGTGGAGTGGGGGGAAGAGGTGAACCTTACTGTCATCAGAATTGTCACGGAAGGAGTAACATATACACTCAGTTGAATATTGAAATCTATCTTACCATAAAGGAAAGTAGAAGGGGAATGGATAATGGGAAAGTGATAGAAGGGAGAGTTAATTGGGGGAGGTAAAAGTCAGAAACAAAACAATTGAGAAGGGACATGGTGAAAGGAAAGAGAAAGTAGGATAAATGATGTAAAATCAGATGGAGGGAAATATAGCTAGCAATCGTAATTGCAAAAGAATTTTACAGCATATTTCTCTCATAAAGACCTCATTTCTCAAGTATGTAGAGAACTGAGACATTTTTTTTAAATGAGTCATTCCTCGAATGAAAAATGATCAAGGAGTATAAATAGGCAGTTTTCAGACAAAGTAATCAAAGCTATCTATTGTCATAAGAAAAAATGTTCTCAATCACTACTGATTAGAGAAATGTAAATTAAAAAACTCTGAGCTACCACTCCACACCTACCAGATTGGCTAATATGACAGGAAATAAAGTGACAGAAGTTGGAGAGGATATGGGGATATTGAGATATACTGAGGTGATATGCTGATTTAACCATTCTGAAGAACAATTTGGAACTATGTCCAAAGGACTAAAAGACCATGTATACCCTTTAACCAAGCAATACCACTACTAGGTCTGTATTCCAAAGAGGTTTTAAAAAAGGAAAGGGTCCTATATGTACAAAAATATTTATAGTAGCTCTTTTTGTGGTGTTAAGTAATTGGATATTAAAAGGATGCCCACCTATCAGGGAATGACTGAAGAAGTTGTTGTATATAATTGAGATGGAATACTGTCACGCTATAAGAAATGGGTAAGCAGGATGTGCTCTCTGAAAAAAAAATCTGGACAGCTTTGAATGAACTGATGCAAAGTGAAATGAGCACAACCATGAGAACATTATTTATAGTACTAACAATATTGTATGATGACCAGTTGTGAATCACTTAGCTCTTCTCAGTAACACACTGATCTAAGACAAGTCTGAAGGACTTATGATGAAAAATGCAATCCATCACCAGAGAAACAACTGATGGAATCTGAATGGAGATACAAGCATACATTTTCTTTACATTCTTTTTCTTTTTCTTGTTTTTTGGTCTGTGTTTTCTTTCACAACTTCATTAACATGAAATATGTTTTGCATGCTTGCACACTTATAACCTATATCAAATTGCTTGTCTTCTCAGTGATGGGGGAAAGGTAAGTGAAAGGGCAAATCTGGAACTCAAAAAAATTTTTTAAATTGTTTTCATATGTAATTTGAAAAAAATAAAATGTTAAACTATAATTTTAAAAAGAGCTTATGAACAAACAAGAGATAGAGAATATCACTGGAAATGAAATGGATTTTTTGCATAAATTAAAAAGGGAGAAAGGAGGGACAGAGACAGAGACAGACATTGAGACAGAGATAAACCTTTAATGAAATACTATGATGGCATCAAAGTCAAATTGAAAGGGGTTACTGTAACTAAAGATTGCCTCTGCTTCTTATTGACTTATAAAAACCACATATTAGCATCATCTCTGGCCTATTGTGTTTTTATTTAAATTATTAAATATTTCCCAATTACATTTTAATCTTGTTTGGACTGAACTTGAGAGTGTTGCCCTGTTATGTGTTTGACACTTCTGAAATGAAAGACTTTTGAACTTTTCTGAAAAATAGGTAAGGCAAAAGTTGAGTTGGAATTTTGAAAATAAACATGAGCCTTCAAGGAAACCTGGAAATAATTTGAATACTGTGGAAACACAATTAGGATAGCCCAGGATCTAGCAGCTTCTACATTAAGGGATCTATGGGCCTGGAATATGATATTCTGGAGATCAAGGGAGCTAGGATTAAAACCAAGAATCACCTACCCAGCAAAATTGAGTATAATGTTCCAGGGGAAAATATGGTCATTCAATGAGGTGGAGGACTTTCAAACGTTCTTGCTGAAAAAACCAGAACTGAAAAGAAAATTTGACACTCAAATACAAGAAGCATGAGAAGGTAAACATGGAAAAGAAATCATAAGGAACTTATCAAAGTTGAACTATTTACATGCCAACATGGAAAAGTGATAATTATATAATTATATGTATTATATATAATTATATAATTACATTATATAATTATATTATATAATATTATATAATTATGAAACTTTTCTCAGTATGAGGATAGGTGAAGAGAATACAAATGTATATATAATATACATACACATATATCTATATAGGAGGAGTTATATATGCATATGAACACATATCTGAGTATGTGTATATATGTGTACATAGAGGGCACAGGATCAATTGAATAGGAAGGGATGATACTTTAAAAGGTGAAATTCTGAGGTGGGAGAGGATTAGAATGAGAGGAGACAGGGAGAGACAGAATGAGGTTAATCATCTCATATAGAAGAGGCAAGGCATAATTGTTACAATGGAGGGGAAGAACAGGAAGGCAAAAGGGAAAGGGTCAACCTTACTCTCATTGAATTTGGCTTAGGGAAGAAATGATATAAACTCTAAACTGGGTATCTTGCCACACAGGAGA
>CM053581.1:288117807-288187583 GCA_028627135.1 Pseudochirops cupreus
AATCTTGATCTTTAGTTTCTCATTTGTAATTTCATTTCAGATCTGATTTCAAATCCTATTTGTTTTACTTTCATTTTCAATTCAGTTCCTTGACTTTTCTTCTCCCTATTTGTTGTTTGCTTACTGTGATTCATCCATGGCACATTTTAAATTCCTTTAATCATCAATGGGATTTAGAAGAAACATTATTTTCATGCACATTATAATGTTCCTTACCTTACGAGATAAAATGTGCAAATTAATCATCTCTTTCCCTTACACATAAAATAAAAGTCTTTCACAAAAATACATGTAGGAGAAGTTTTTGAAGAGTCAGGAACAATTCCTAGGCCTAGAGAACGTTCCAAATCCTATCATTACTCCCTATTAACAAGGTTTGAAGAAACTTTCTAGAAGCTAAAAACTGATCTGCATATCATTGAAAATTAAATCCTTTAAAAACTGATGAATCAATAAGAATTTACTAAGTACTTATTATGTACCTGGCGCTGCACTAGACAAGAGAGATATAAAGACAAAAAAAAAAACCAAAACACATGGTGGGCATAATGGGACCATAGTATGTTACCAGCCATAACTCGCCTAAGAATTGACATGCAAGATATCAGCAAGCACATGCCTGACCAGAAAGGAAATCAAGGGAGAATCTCATGAATTGAAATAATTTTGATTACATGAAATTAAAAAGTTTTTGCACAAACAAAACCAAGGCAGCCAATATTAGAAAGAAAGCAGGAAATCAGGGAGTTTTACACAAAGTTTCTTTGAGAAAAGTCTAATTTCTCAAATATATTTGGAATTGAGCAAATTTTATTTAAAAAAAAAGAGTGAGACATTCTCAAGTTGATATGAACAGGAGGCTTTCAGAAAACATCAAAACTATTTATAATCATGAAAAATGTATTTAAATCACTATTGATTAGAGAAATGCAAACAATTCTGAGATATCACCTCATACCTATCAAATTGGCCAACATGAGAGAAAAGGAAAATGATGGATGATGGAGTGGATGTGAAAAAATAGAGATACTGATGCATTGATGGTAGAGTTGTGAACTAGTCCACCATTCTAGAGAACTATTTGTAACCATGCACAAAGGGCAACAAAATTGCATCCCCTTGAACCTACAAATGCCACTACTTGGTCTATATCCCAAAGAGATAAAAAATAAAAAGATCTATACGCATTTAAAAATAGTAGCAGCTCATTTTGTGGTGGCAAAGATTTGGAAACTCAAGGACTATCAATCAGCTGGGGGATGACTAAAGAAGTTGTGGTTCATGATTGTGAAGGAATACTGTTGTGTTATAGTATGACAAGCAGGATGGTTTCAGAGAAACCTGGAAAGACTTATATGCACTGATGCAAAATGAAGTGAGCAGAACCATTATACACAGCAACAGCAATATTATAATGATGATTGACTGTGAAAAAAGTAGCTGCTCTGATCAATACAGTGATCCAAGACAATTCAAAAAGACATATAATGAAAAATATTATGAGAACTGATTACCTCTGAGTATAGACTGAAGCATTTTGCTTTTCACTTTATTTTTCTTGTTTTTCTTTAAATACGCTAATGTAGAAATTTGTTTTGTTATGGGAAAAAAATTGATCTTATGAACTTATGGGACTATTGTCCTATGTAGTGAAAATGAGAGATAATGGATGGGTAGCCCAAAGGCTACACTGACTCTGAGTTTGAGATAGTCAGAGGAAGGCCTCCAGAGTTTGAGGGGGGTATCCTCTATTGAGGAGGCATGGGTGGGGCGGGGGGGCGGCATGGATAAAAATTGTACAGGGTATAAAGGCACAATGGGTTAAGAGCAGCACAGACAGAGAGAGCTTGCATTAATAAAATCAAGGATCTAAGTATCAAAGGAAATTATTTTTTTCCTCTGTGATTATAAACATTGGGATTATTAGATGCTGCCAGCCAATAGATTTCTGGCTTTTATCTGGATGATTTTTGGTTTTAAAGAAGTAAAACCTCAATTACTTGGCATCAGTTGTGCTTAGGGCCCTGAAAAGAGATTATAGAGAAATAGACAATTAGTCAAAGAATGAGGACAAATAGTTCTTAAAAGAAAAATAACAAGTAATTATTAACCACCAGGGAAACATTGTTTCAAATCACTATTAATTAGAAAAGTACAAATCCAAACAATTCAGATTTCATTGCATGCTATGCAAATTTTCAAAGATGAGAAAATATGGGAATAGTTTATGTTGGAGGAGTTTGTAAAAGTGTATACTAACATGCTATTGAAAGAGCTGTGAACTGTTCCAACAATTCTGGAAAGGAACGTGAAATTATGCTAACAAAATGATTAAATACCCATACCCTTTCACCCAGAGATCCCGCTGCTAGGCATATACCTCAAGGATGTCAATGACAAAAAGCAAGTTCAACGGCAACAACAAAAAAACCCAACAACAATAAAGGCACTTTTTGTAGCAAGTGCTACTTAATAAAAAAAAAAGAGAAATGGAGACAAAGTAGAAGCTAGCTGTGGTACAAGAATGCAATGGGAAATTATTACTTTGTCGTAAGGAGCAATGATGCAGAAGACAGTAGGAAGACTTAGATGAACTGATGTGAAGTGAATAGGCAAAACCAGGAAAACAAAATCCGCAATGACAACAAGGGAAATGGAAAGAACAAATTCAACTCAGTCCTGTGAAACTGCAATGACCAAGCTTATCCCCAAAGAGGAGATAGAAAGGCGCCTGCTCTTTTCCTGCAGAGACAGGGAATTAGGAATGTGGACCATGGTGTTGTTTTTGCTATGTTAATCAGTTTTGCTAAACTTTCTTCTTCTTTGTTTTTTGTTTATAAGGGATGGCTCTCTGGAAAGGGAAAAGGGAATGGACACACGGGGGAATATATGTAACATAAAAATAAAAGATATCAGTATTTGTTTTCAAAAAGAGACTGTGAGATTTGGAAGTGGATGACTCTCACCTTCCCTCAAGAGGTCTTTAGTCCTCTGGAACCTTATTAAATTTTGGCACACACACAAAAAATCATAGGATCATAAGATTTAGAACTAAAAAGGACCTTAAAGGTCTTCTAGCCCAACCTCCTCATCTTTCAGCTTTAGCCCCTCTTCCAGTGACATTGCTATGGAGATTTCGTAGAACTGGAATGCTAAGGCACTAACATACCCTAAATTCCCTAATTTTACGGAATATTTGAATCTTGGAAGGAACTTACTTTCTCCAAGAAGCAGGGAGGAGGACAGTGAAAAGCATGGACACCATATGAGAAGTACAAAGAGGAGGGAGGACTGAGACTTGTATCCCCATGCTTCTCCTGCCAAGCCAGTAGAGAATTAGGAGAGGAACCCTTCCCTTGTTGACAAAAAGAGACAAACCAAAAGGAAGATACTAAGTGAAAGTAATGACTTTATTATAGGAAATCATTTCGAGTCAGATCTACCACTTTCTTACCTTGCTACCAAGGTCAGCTTAACACACTAGAAAAGTTAGAAGAGATTGTAGCTAACTTGAAAGATTTCTATGAACTATAATAGATAACAGTAAGTAGAACAGGCTACTTTTAATCTTGATCCTAGGGAAAAATGAGCTCTCTTTCCCTTATCATTCACATATTTCATAATCTTTGCCTTCCTAGGATATGTAAAATGGAGAAAATTTTAATTACACCACCTATCTCTTAAGGTGGTTAAGAGAATACTTGGTAAACCTTGATTGTTGTCCTTCATGTTCTAAGAGGAC
This sequence comes from Pseudochirops cupreus, assembly GCA_028627135.1. Classification (NCBI taxonomy): domain Eukaryota; kingdom Metazoa; phylum Chordata; class Mammalia; order Diprotodontia; family Pseudocheiridae; genus Pseudochirops; species Pseudochirops cupreus. Next base: position 288,121,550 of record CM053581.1, read on the forward strand.
CAGAATAACATTGCCATGTCAGGGTCAAGGTACAGTGTGTTCATGTGTGGCTGACTGAACATGAATACAAGCTCAGAAGACTCTACCACAGGTCGGGCACAAATGGTTCATATGAACATTTGGAGTGAGGATGGTTCTAAATTTCTGCATCTTGTGTTTCTTTTGAGTGACAGACTTAATTCAAAAGCAATTGAAATAGTAGGAAGGATTGAATTTGGAATCAGAGGACCTGATTTCTAAAACTATTTTCTATTTCAGTGACCTTTAACCTCCCTGGATTTCTATTTCCTTATCTGCAATTATGAGGTTGAACTAAATGACCTCTCACATCCCTTCCAGCTCTAAATCTCTGATCCTAGGAGAATGAAAACAGTGGAGAGAAAGCTATTAGTTGTACAAAGGTTTGAACATTTCTTTTATTACAGTATAGTGTGATATCTACTATAGCATTTATTTTTAATATATCTTATTGATAAATTTTGGGCTTTTGTGTCATATTCATTTTCGAATATAACCTACCCTGACCTCCTCTATGAAACCATCTCTTAAAAAAAGAGAGAGAAAATGAAAGGGGGAGGGGAGAGAAGTAGTGCAGAAAAACTGAACAAAACATCAACTGAGTCTAAAACCCTTAGTCTCCCAATCATTATTACTTTTAATGGTAACAATAATCTTCAACCATCCTAACAAGGTTTTCAAGGGTTGTCACAGTTTTCGCTAGCAACCTAAGCATAATAAAAAGAAAAAGGACTTCCCATACCTGTTGAATGGGGTATTTCAGCCTTGAATGGGAAAGCAGGAACCCTGGGTAGTGATAGACATGACCACATTCATCCATGTCTTTCTAAGATGACAGGGCCTTGAAAATACAGAGATGAATGATGAAAACTTCTTTCTGATTTGATTTTGAATGTTGAAATGTCTTCTGAGTATGGGGAGTCTCCATGAATCTGAGAATCTGTTGCTGTGTGGTCAAAAGGGAATGTAAATAGAAGCAATGGAAAGAGAGGATGTTAGAGGAGCCCACCCAATTATGTGTCTTTCATGTTCCTTTCTCTCCAATGAACTTCTTTTCCTCAAAGGAGAAAAGAGAAAAAGTATAATGGAAAGTACATTGGAGTTAAAGACTAAGAGCCTGGGTTCAAATCCTATTTCTGAGTCTCACTCTGGTATTCTTGATGCCCCATAATGTTAATGTCTTCAATTGTTGATTATCTCCAGTTTTTCTTGCATATATCACATTCATACATATTTGTTTGTATCTTGTCTCCCGTTTGACTGTGAGCTCCTTGAAAGCACAGACTGTGTTTTTTTGGGGGGGGAGAGGGGATGGTGTTTGTCTTTCTTTGTATTCCTACTTCTTGGGTTTGTTGGTGGGATTTTTTGTTTATTTGTTTGTTTTTTGGAAGGGGGAAGGCGATTGGGGTTAAGTGACTTGCCCAAGGTCACACAGCTGGTAAGTGTTAAGTGTCAGAGGCTGCATTTGAACTCAGGTCCTCCTGACTCCAGGGCCAGTGCTCTATTCACTGCACCACCTAGCTGTCCGTGTATCCCTAGTTCTTAGCATAGTGCTTGGCACATGGGAGGCACTTAATAAATGCTTTTTGGCTTGAAAACTTGAGGAGAGTGAGGCCCAGATGGGAGAAATACATTATCCACTGTCATAGAATTAGAAGACAGGGGCATAACTGCTCCTGACTATGTGGCTTTGGGAGCATCACTGAACCCCTCTCTGGACTCGTTTCTTCATCTTTAAAATGAAAGAGAGCTGGACCAGGTGATCTCTAAGATGTCTGCTCTCCCTATATCTTCTGGGCCTACAAAGTTGTGAATTGAACCCATGTGAATTCAATTCAATTCATACTGAAGGAAGTAAGATACAGTAGAAAACTAGACATCAGAAGATAAGCACTTAACCCAGTATTTTTCCCATTCCTAGTACTTTTTGGCTGGATTGAAGTTCTAATCTTGGTTCTGCGGCTTAATAATGGCTGTGATTGTGGACAAATTACCTTACTTTCTTTGAGCCTCAGTTCCCTCATCCATAAAATACCAGTGATGATTTTTGCATTGCTCTGCTCTAAAAGAAAGTGCTTTGTAAACTTTAAAATGCTATATAAATGTAAGTTCCCATTTTCGATACTTACATTAATTATAACCTATAGCAATAATTATAATAATATGGTTTTATTGAGATATTTGAATCAATTTTATTGATTATTATATTAAGAAGTATTTATCAGCTACGTGCCTGATACAATGCTCCTACATCTAGGTTTTTCTCCTTGGCATATTTATTTTCTTTTTTTGACTCATCCTAGATATTAAAAAATCTACTAATATTGATTTACATGGTGCTCAAATACTTGAAAAAATCCAAGTTTTGTGTCTTGATTAGATGAAGAATAATCTCAGTAAGGTGGAGTAAAAATAGGAAATGCAAGTCTGAAAATGACATTCTTCAATAATCTCAGTAAGGTGGAGTAAAAATAGGAAATGCAAGTCTGAAAATGACATTCTTCAATACTGGGTACCTATGTTAATAAGCTTTGGAGCTAGAAAAGACCTTTAAGATTTTGGTGTCCCAAACCTCGTTTTCCAAATAAGGAAACTCAAGTTCTGTGATGCTTCCCAGGTGACATATAGACCACAAGAAAGCCAGGATTTAGAGCCAAGTCCTCTGATTCCCAGTGCAACTCTGTTTCTTTGATGGCTCCCTGAATCTACAAAGAAATGGTGTTCCACAGGATGGATGCCTGCCTTTCTGATGATGCTCAAATCCTCTTCAAACTCTTTACACCTGCAGCAAAGGTGCCAAGCTTGTGTAATTAGCATGGGACAAGAGCTCCGGGTGTGAACACACTGGACTTATTTTTTTAAGGGCCATGCACTCTCAGTGGATTAGGAGAAGTAAGACTGAGTAGGTGTTGGAGACATTATAAGACTCAGGGAAAGAACGGAAGAGCAAAGAAAACACTGAAGTTTGACAAAATGGTAATGGAAAACCAAGAAAAATGAGCCCTCAAACTGACATGATTTGATCAAAAGAGACAAAGCTCAAGTAATATGAATACTAAACTGCAGACATTTTTAAAGTCATTTTTAATAGCTTTAACCTTTCACTCAGCAAAAAATGGGGCGACAGGGGGAGGTACTCTCAATTGTACCAAGTGAAGACTTTCAAAAATATGAACATTTTTAAGTGAAAGGGTTACTTTTTCTTCTTCTTCTTAACTGTTAAATAGCAGGCAGGCTGTCCAGCTGTGTTAGGCACAGGAGAGTGACTTAATAGTGAGTGGTCTCTCTCAGTGTCTTCCTGAGAAGCTCTTGCTGCAGAGCAGAACTAGAGGCAGGCAAGAGAGGCAAGGCTGAGGGTAAGACCACCAAAGAGGGATACAAAGAGGCACCTTCTGATAACTTTTTAATGGCTTTCCAGATTGTAGTAAAAAGAGAGCTAGACTGAGAAAACCTGAGTTTCCAGTGGTTTCTGAATATGTGACATCATTTCATTGCTGTGGATTCCACTCACTCCACTCTGCAGCTTCTGCTCTGCCTGGTTTTTTAAACTCCATGAACAAGGTACTCCTTAGTGTCACCTCCATACCTCCTCCCCCTTTCCTGCCTCCTTTTGTGTGTCTCCTCTCCCACATTAGTTTGTAAGCTCCCTGAGGGAAAGAAAGGTCGGTCTTTTTATTAATTGTATCCTCAGTGCTTAAGATAGTACCTGGCACATATTAGGAACTTAATAATGTTTGTTAGATTGGATTGGAATGGATTGGACTCTGTAAATGTCAATTTCCATATCTGTAAAATAGAAAAAGAGAAGGAAGGGGAAATGACTACAAATGACTTTCGTATCTTGAATTCCTCCACTGATCCTTTTAAATTTCTGAAAATACATTGGGCACTGGAATCTAAAAAAGGGATGTAATACAATCTACTGGGAAGCAAAATCTACCTAGAGTGATACTCATATTCACAACACCTAATAGTATGTAACAGCAAAATCTTAGAAGGGGAAGGAAAAAAGCGTTTGCTGTGCACCTATGTGCCAGTCACCGTGCTAAATGCTTTATGATTATTATCTCATCTGATCCTCACAACAACCCTAGGAGGTAGGGGTTATTATCATTCCCACTTTACAGGTGAGGGAACTGAGGCAAACAAAGGTTAAGTGACTTGCCCAGGGTCACACATTTAGTATCTAAGGCCAGATTGTTTTTAGTCAGAAAAATGCCCCACTCTCCATGGGGCATAAGTAATTATTTTGTGATTAGTTAAGTGACTTATATGCCAATAAAGGCTTGAAGCTGTCAGGGGGCAATTAGCCACTCAGATCAGGTGGGCTGGGGGACTGAGATTCCTTTTTCAAAGGTTGCCAAGGAAACAAGTTGTCTGTATCACAATGCTACATCTTCAACTCACCTCAACAGCATGTTATGGAGGACGGAGGCTGCTCTTGAATACAAGAAGGTCAACATTAGCAAGTTTTATAGCTAGAAACCCACCAAAGATCTGAAAATCAGAATGTGTAGCTTTTTGCTAAGCGCAAACAGAGCAAATAGATAAATGAACATCCTATGTATGACCTATCTAGCCTTCCTTCCATCTCTAAAGCTTGGACTATATTATACTATAAGGTGGCTAGGTGGTGAAGTGGGTGTGGAGTTCAGAATGAGAAAGACTTGAATTCAAATTCAGCATCAGATACTTTCTAGATATATGACCTGCGCAAGTCACTTAATTTCTGCCTCAGTTTCTACAGCTGTAAAATTGGGATCATAATGGCACTTACCTCCCAGGGTTATTGTGGAGATAAAATGAAATAATAATTGTAAAATGCTTAGCATTCTACCTGGCGTATAATAGATTAACTTAGTAAATGCTTGTTCCCTCCCTGCACCCCCATGATTCAGCTGTTGCATTTATTAGTCACTATGAATATGGGCATTGCTCTAGGTAGCTTTTGCTTCCCAGGAGATTGTCCTACATTCTTTTCAGATTCCAATGTCAAACATATTTTCAGAAATTTAAAAGAATCAGTGGAGCAATTCAAGATACAAATGTCATTTGTGCCGATATTCTAGAACAAGACAACTCCATTATCTGAAGAAGAAAAAAAAGGCATGATAAAAATTGTACCTTACAGATCAGATATAGTCCTGTATAAAGCATCTAAGCCTTAATTTCCTCAGCTACCAAAGGATAATAATTCCAGTAGTAATTACCTCATTGTACCATTATGAAAATGAAAGAGTTAATAATGTATATAAAGTACTTCCAGGGCTTTAAAATATTATAGTGACCAGTTACTTTTGTTATAAATGTGTGCTGTAATGGGGCATCTAGGTGGCAAAGTAGATAGAATACAAGTCCTGAAGTCAGGAAGACTCATGTTCCTGAGTTCAAATCTGGCAACAGATCCTTACCAGCTGTGTGATCTTGGGCAAGTCACTTAACCCTGTTTGCCTCAGTTTCCTTATCTGTAAAATGAGCTGGAGGAACCACTCAAGTATCTTTTCCAGGAAAACCCCAAATGGGGTCATGAAGAGTTGGACACAACAGAAAAGACAGAATAATAACAACAACAACAAAAATGGAGTGGCTGTAGTAAAAAGATCATCCCTCTGGTATCATGGAAAATAACGACCATTCTGTTTGCAATGAAGCTAAGCCAAAACTATGCTCTCCGGGAGCCTGGGACTTTACCCCAGGGTCCAAAATGCAGATGGCATGGACACCAATGTAGTTCCTTCAACAACAGAGAATCAAATACAAACTCGTGTTTGGCATTGAAGGCATTTTACAGCCTGGGCCCTTCTGATCTTCAGTCTTCTTACTATCACTCTCTCCCACATACTCCACCATCCCTACACTGGACTATTTCCTGTACTGTGAACACAACACCCATCTCCCACCTCCATATTTTAGCTCTTGGTCTACCTTATGCCTAGAATGCTCCATCCACCTCAGCATCTTAGTTTTTTCCTGGCTTCCTTAAAAACTCAGCTCAAATCCCACCTCCTGCAAGAAGCTTTCCTGGTCCTCTCTAGACACTAGTGTCTTCTCCTTTCAGATTATCTTCCATTTACTCTGTATATGTCTCGTATACATTAACGTAACATGTACGTATTTATATATTATCTCTCCCCCATTAGAACATACGTTCCTTGAAAACAATGACTTTTTTAAAAATGAATTAATTAAATTTTAAAATAAATTTATTCACTAAATGGAAAAATAAATACATAAATAAATGAAATAATTAGAAATTAATTAAATTAATGCTGGTTGACTGACACATACAAACCATAAGCTTAGGAAGAACAACAAGAGGTATATGCTAGCCTAAATGCAATACAAAAGTCCCATATTTCAAATAGGAAGGTACCAGAGGGCAGACTAGAGGGAGCTCCATCCCAGCCCTTCTCTGTTTCCCACTTATGTAGCCATCCAAACAGCAATGGACTCACACTGATGTGCTAGGGTTCTCTGTCTCTCCTTCAGGGAGACACATCTCCCTTTCTCCGTGTGTATCATGCACCCTCCCCCTTTCCCTTCTTCTCTACCTCCAACTGAACACACATTATCATTATCATTATTATTGTTAATTATTTACCCTGGACCCCATTTATGGCACTTGTCCAAGGTGCAAAAATTCCTAGGTTTTCCTCTGGCTTTAAGTTTACAAAATATTAATTTAACACACACAGAAAAAATTCCAATGAAAAGGACCATCTCATTTTTGTATGTGTACATCCCACCCAGAGCCTTGCCCACAGTAGGCACTTAAGAAGTGCTTGTTGAATGGTGATCAATTGATGGACTGCAGATGAGGAAACTCAGACTGATGATGTTACTTGTTCGAGGTCACACACCTAGTAAAGGATCTTGAACATGAGACTCCATGCTCTTATCACTCTACCACATTTCCTTTCATTTCTACTTTACCCTTTACTTTAAGGCTCCATCACTGTACTGTATTATGATTATAATATGAGGACACCTCTTCCACTTACACAGATTACCTCAGCAGGTGACTTTCATCCAAGGTCGTGACTGAAAAAAGCAATCTTCTTGTGGCCAACCATATGGTAATAAGCCTCTTGGAGCTTATCACAGTCTCATCTTTGGCCAATAATAACATAATCTACTGCTGTCCACCCACCAGAAGCCTTTCCAGCTTTACAGGCAGCCCACAATAACTTGGGCTCCACTGTAGTGATCTTTGAGAGCCCAGGGGTACTTACCCATTACAGGGACTCAAGGGAAGTTCTCATCTCCATACACATCAGAATGTAGAGACAAGTGAATGCCTTTACCAGGGGACAGCATGCCCTCACACTCCCTGGGGAACTTTGAAAGTTTTTCATTTTAAAAGCACAGCTCTGAACTAACAAAGGTAAAGTCGCAGTAACTCCCATGAGGAGTTTTCTCACTTCCCTAAGTAACCACTAGAGGACAACATTACCCCATGCAGCTGGCTGAATTCCATCCCGGGCCAAAACTGATTACCTCCTTTGAGCTGGCTATCATCTGAAGGCTCCTATTTCCTCTTCACCTGCATTGGGGGTATATTGATTGCTTTTCCCTTCCACTTTCTTCCAGTTCTTCTTCCTTGATGTCTAGTACAATGGAAGGAACAGAAACAGACAATCTATGTTTGAATTCCAGATCTTCCACTTGTTAACTTTGTGACCTTAGACAAGTCAGTTCCCTTTCCTGGGCCTCAGTTTCCCCAGATGTAAAATGAGAGGATTGGATGAGGTCCTCTCTGGTCCCTTCCAGCTCTAAATCTATGAGTCATTCATCCCAGTTCCTTTGTTAAGCAGCTTGTGGTAGGAGCTGACATTTTCATAGTCTTCTATACCTCAGATCTTACTCTCTCCCCATGAATACCCACACCCTGGAGGTGGCACTTCTGAGTAGACAGAAGAAATAGTATTTGCCTTCTTTCCCCAATTTTCAAGTATGATTTTCTTCTTATTGGTTCAAATGAAAGGCTGTCAGTTATGTTGGAAAGATCCAGAGAGAGACAGGCTCCACGCTGTGCAATTGGTTTTTCTATGGCAGCTTGTCAGTCAGAGGGGTTTTCAGAAAGTCCTTTCATGTCCTGTCAGCAAGGAGGGTACCAAAGTGTCTCATGTAAAACTCATCCCTCCAGGAGTCCCCAAGGCATTGGTTCAAAAGCCTTTAGAAAAAAATGCTCTATTGAAAGAAGTTTTATTTCTGGTGTTTACTGTGATTTTTTTTTATTTATTTTTCAGAAAAAAAGGTTTGGATGTGTGAGCGAAAGGTTTTCTGTAAGGTTTTCTGTAACAGCCTCTCTTCCTCCATGACTTCAAACAAAAAGAGAAAAAAGTCTAAAAACATTTAACTAGGCTTTTGTTCTTAACAGAGGAATATTTGGGGACTTCAGAGAGTTTTTTATGTGTGTCCATGACATAGGACAGAGCATGACTGTCTTATCCTGCCAGTATTTCCCATCCACTAATTTTGAGGTTTTAAAGGAGGTCTGGTTTATAAGTCACACTGTTCCAAAAAGCTTCTTGTTCGGCATGTGATTACTTACTGTATGTCTTATACTGAACTGTTTTGTGTGTCTTGACCTGAAGGCTCCAATGAGATACAATGGAAAGAGTAGTGGGTTTGGAGGAAATGCCAAATTAATGTCCAGGCTCTGCTGCTGAACTCAACAACAAAAACAACAAACCTGTGTGGCCTTGAACAAGTGAGTTTAACTTTTCTGGGACTCAAATTTCCTCATCTGTGAAATGAGAGGATTGCATTAGTTGATCCCTTCCTGTACTAATTCTGTGATCTTATGATTTGATTTAGTCATTTTTCCATCTTGTCTGACTCTTCATGACCCCATTTGGGGTTTTCTTGGCAAAGATACTAGAGTGGTTTGCCATTGTCTTCTCCAGCTCATTTTACATATGAGAAAACTGAGGCAAACAGGCTTAAATGACTTGCCCAGAGTAACACAGCTAGGAAGTGTCTGAGGCCAGACTTAAACTCAGGAAGATGAGTCTTCTTGACTTTAGGCCAAGGCATTTTGTTCACTATGGTGTCACCTAGCCACTCTGATCCTCTCATACTGGTTTGTAAATTTCTCAAGGACAGGGACCATAGATTTTATTCCAGTGCATCATTCTTCTCCATCCCACCCCAACCCACACAAAGGGCCTAGCACAATACAATGCAAAAGCAGAACATATTTGCTGAGTAAGGTATCACTTATCTTCAATCTTTCCATATCTAGTGACTCCTACCTACTGCCTACAAACATGCCTTTGTTTTCCCCTGTAAGTTCAAGCAAGGTGGGATTTTTGTTTGTTTTCTTTTTGTAGTTCAGTTCCCCAGGCTCAGGTTGAATTGTAAACATCTGAAGGATTAATATCATTTGAACCCTGATAATTCACAGCTGTGCTGAGTAAAGTAGATTTTGTGCCAGCTTTCTCTGAGACAATCAGGGGCTAAGTCTTTGTTATATATTCTGGGAGGTTGGCATTTTGCTTTGGGAGGTCATTCATGAGAAGGATCTTTTGATTTCCTGGTTGAGACACTGAGTAATCATATATTCAGAACCGGTCAACTGCTTAGACATCTGTGCTCCCTCAATCCAGTGATGTATGTAAAGTGAATAGCAGTATTACTATGTTCAGACTGCTGGAGCCCTGTCTGTTGGTCTGTGCTATTTCCTCTGCTTGTATTTTCTATACTCACTTCTTTCTTTGTAGTTAAAAAGAGGATTGTTAGCCCCCTTTTGAGCAATCTTTCCTTTAAAGCAGGTCAAAGAACCTTTGCTAGCAAGCCATCCTGGGTGTGCTAGGGTGTTTGCTGTTATACCCCTATCCTCAAAAAAAAAATCATATGATTTTTCTATCCCCATTATCAACCTGTATCTCTTCTGCCTTTATGGCTAAACCTCTCCAGAAGGCCATCTACAAGGAATATATCCATTTTCTCTCCTCTCACTCTTTTCTTAACTCTTTCCAATCTAGCTTCTGACCTCACTATTCCATTGAAAGAGTTCTCCAATTACCAGTGATCTCTTTTTTTTTTTTTGGAAGGAGGAAGGCAGGGCAATTGGGGTTAAGTGATTTGCCCAAAGTCACATAGCTAGTTAATATCGAGTGTCTGAGGGCAGATTTGAACTCCAGTCCTTCTGACTCCAGGATCAGTACTCTATTCACTGCGCTGTCACCTAGCTGCCCTAACCAGTGATTTCTTAATTGCCTAATTTAATGGCCTGTTCTCAATTCTCATTCATTTTTACCTCTCTGCATCCTTTGACATTGTGGATTATCTCTTCTCCTTAAAAAAATTCTCTTCCCTTTAAGTTTTCAAAACACCACTCTCTCCTGGTTCTGCTGCTGCATATGGGACCATTCCTTTTCAGACTTTTTTTTTTATTATTTCTATGGTGAATAATTCTCAAATCTACCTAATTTGCAAACCTCTCTATTGATTTCAATCTCATATCTTCAACTGCCTTTTAAACATTTTGAACTGGCTATCTAGTAAGCACCTTAAACCCAACAAGCCCCAAAGTGAATTCATTATCTTTTCTCTTAAAACCTCTCCTCCTTGTAACTTCCCTGTACTGTAATTGGTAACAACATCTCCTAGTCCCTAAGGCTTACAACCTAGATATCATTACCCTTCACCCATATTCTGTCTGTTTCAAAGACCTGTTGATTTCACCTTTACGGTGTATCTCCAATATGTTCCTTTCTCTTCTTTGACTACCACCTCTCTAATACAAGCCCTCAGCACCTCATGCCTGGATTATTGCAATAGCATGCTGGTGAGTTGGCCTGCCTCAAGTCTCTCCCACTTTAAACCATCTTCTTTTTGGTCACCAGAATAATTTTCCTAAAGCTTATTTCTAACCATATCACTACCATCCCCCAACTCAAGATACTCTAGTGGCTCCCTATTACCTCCAGGAGCAAAAAAAAAAAATCCTCTGCTTAGCATTCAAGAAGCCGTTCATAACCTAGCTCCCTCTCTCCTTTGCCATCACATTACTCATCAAAACTACTTTTTGATCCAGTGACACTGCCTTTTTTGCTGTTCTACAAAAAAGGCACTTCATCTCTTAACTCCAGGCATTTTCTTTGGCTGTCCTTCATGCCTGAAATGTTCTCTCTTCATCTCTGCCTACTGTCTTCCTTGGCTTTCTTCAAGTCCCAACTAGATGCCTATCTTCTACAGGATGCCTTTCCCAACCATTCAATTCTAGTGCCTTTCTTCAGTTAATTATTTCCTATTTATCTTGTACATAGCTTGTTTTGGGGAAACTCTTGTTAGCTTGTAAACTTTTAGAGGGCAGAGACTGTCTTTTGCCCATTTTTTCTTTTCTTTTTTTTAATTGCCAGCGCTTAGTATTATACCTAGCATACAGCAGGAGTTTAATAAATATATGACTGCCTGAGTTAATCTGTTAATCTTTTATCCAGTCCCTAGTGATAAATACTCACTTATTTATTCAGCTCTATTGTTCTTTCTACCCTACACAATTAGGTTGAGATCAACCAAATACTAGAACTAGCAATAATAGCTTTGTCTTTTCTAGTTCTATCCAAATAATTGGATATCAGCTCATTGCATCAAGTTTTTAGTCTGCTAGGATTTTTTTTTATTTCATTGGACCAAATTTTTCAGATAGATGGTCCTTTTCACATTTATTATGTGTTCCCAAGACATCTGCCATACTTAACAATCTGTGGTGTTCTTTACTAGTCATTTGTTCACATAGAAAGACTGCAAATAGCAAAACCTTTCAGTAGAATGCCAGCTCCATGAGGACAAGGTCTATTTTATATTTATATTTTCATCACTTAACATAATGCTAACAGATTAATTGATTATTGCCCCATACACATTGCAAAACACAATGCATAGACAATTTAATTTATCAATAAATATTTATTAAGTGCCTACTGTCTACCGGGCATTGTTCCAGACACTGAGCATAGAGATACAAAAAAAAGAGTGAAAGAAAAGAAACAATCTCTACTGTTAAAGAGCTTCTATCAGGGAAAACCATATAGGCATATACATAATAAATATATACATTAAAATACAAAGTCATTTGCAAGAGAAGGCACTCTTAAGTTGAGACACACAGGAACAAGGAAAGGCTTCCTCTACAAAATGGTGCTTAAGAAGCATCTCAAAAGACAATGCGCCATTTATAAAGTTTTGAGAGATAATTTCTAATCCTTTTATTAATAATGCCAGCATGTTTATTAATAAAAGGATGGTCATTTGGCGGTCTCTTTCTTAGACCAAGGATACTAAGAGGAGCAGGCTCACAGTTTATATGCCCTTTGGAAAAGGGATGTTCCCCAGAGTGGCAATCACCTCCGATTGGCTAACAATTAATGAGAAAATGAATATTACAATGAGGGGCTGAAGCTGAACTTTGATTATGTCATTTACTTAAGTTAGCCCCAGCCTTGGGCAATCTATTCAAATAATTTATCCCCACCCAAACCTGAGCAGAACACAATGACTTGCCCACCTGAGTGGGGTTTGGATATGGAAGATTATACCAGTCTTCAGGGACTGAGATCTTGAAATGAGAATAAAAGGAAAAGGCAGAAATCTGAATCTCCCCAAATCTATGGTTATTAATAATCATTTCTCTTACAGGTCATCAAATAGAGGAGTTATAATTTATTTGCTTTTGCCTTCTTTTTCTCGATTTCCTTTTTTTGAATGATTGAATTATCTAAGTAATGTCCCAAAATCTTTGATTTTCTATGTTAAACGGGGCCATAGGATCATGAGAACAATGTTGTCAATGACAAGTCATTGTTTAAATCAGCATAGATGGAACTCCAGATTCACATGTTTATACTTCCAATTTTAGATTGGGTTTGAAGCTGTTGTTAACAAGGAACGGAAAGGTGTAGTCAGATAGGAAAGGGAACTTAAATAAGCTTAGCAATGATATCTTCAGTATAGGCCATAAATCATGAGTCTCTCTGGTGGTCAGAATCCATAAGGATAAACACATGGTAGGTGTAAGTAGTCTATAGCATATTACTAACCATGACTCAAACATGGAAAGTGGCATAAATGACACCATTAAGAACATATATGTGGCCAGAAAAAGAGTGTTGTTCATGTAGTAAGAGAAATGGATAGCAGATAGATGGCCTTTTAGCCAAACAGGCCAAATCAAATATTAAAAGAACCCAAGGAAGATGTCCAGGTTTGGGGTGGGGGTTAGGGTGGGGGAGGAGGAGTAGGGGGTAGGGGTAAAGCTTCTATAGGAGATTTTACAGAAAAATGTGGACAAATATTGCACAGTCTGAGAGCACGGAGGGTCAGCAGCTGCGCTTGTAGAGAGACTACCCAAATCAGGAACATTGACAGGGACATCAAAGTTCATTATAGGATTTGAAACTAAAAGAGGCCTTACTGTACCATAGAATCATAGATTTACAGTTGAAAGGGACTTTAAAGGTCAAGAATCCAACCCCTTCATTCTATAGATGAGGAAACCGAGGCAGTGAGAGTTTTAAAGACTTGCCAAGGATCACACAACTAGTAAGGGTCTAAAATTGGACTAGAATCAAAATCATCTTGACTCTAAGTCCAGCAGCTTATCTACTTCTCAGGGTGACCTATGACAATTCTCTTATTGTACATCAGGAACTGAGGCCCAGAGAAAGGAAACAAACATCCTCTAAGAACTACTGAGCAGCAGAATCAGGATTTAAACCCAGGTTTTCTTTTCCTCTTTTTAGTATTCTTCCTTGTCCTTAGTGTTTAACAGTCTAAACACACTGGTCAAGGATTTAATTTCTGCTGTAGCAAAAATGAAGTAATTCCCACTTCTAATCACACATGGATGAGAGACATAGATCATTAGGAAAAGAACAGCCAGAAAGAAGGGGCGGCTAGGTGGCTCAGTGAATAGAGCACTGGCCCTGGAGGCAGGAGGACCTGAGTTCAAATCCAGCCTCAGATACTTAACACTTACTAGCCTTGTGACCTTGGGCAAGTCACTTAACCCCAATTGCCCTGCCTTCCCCCTCCAAAAATCAAATTAAAAAAAAAAAGAATAGCCAGAAAGAGAAAGAAGTGTCTTGCTCAGCTGGAAATGTTCATTCTCACCACTTGGGAGTCTAGTGAAGAACAAACAAGAGGCATATTTACATACCGAACCATCATTTGCCAGAAAAGGAAAAAGATGACAGGTAAGAGAAAGAAGCATGAACCAAATAAAATGTTTACAAGTGTAATACGAAGATCACCATCAAGCCCCGAAGCAAGCTGGGTTAGGAATTGTTCTTGGAGATGTTCCTGTGGATTTTGGTGCCATATCTTTCCCTGTTTTATCTACCTAAGTGGTTCTCAGCCTTCCTAATTCCGTGACTCTTTAATACGCTTATGTGGGCATGTCTGCATGTGGGCGGACCCACCTGGAGACGGATAGAGGAGTGGTGTCTTGGTTCCTAAGACCACTGGAAATATGTGTTTTCCAATGGTCTTAGATGACCCTGTTCAACCCCCACAGGGGTCGCAACCCACAGGTTGAGAACCGCTGATAATCTCCTTCACCTAGGGAATGTGAGATCCCAGGGCAGTAAAAACATCATTTCATTACAGGAGGACCACAGACCAGCAAAGTGTCATCTAGCTTAGAGACTGAGCTTCCTAAGCATCATGCATTCATCATACTTCAGAATCACAATCTCAGGCATGGAAGGAGCCTCAGAAGCCCTTTAGTCCAACCTCCACCTGAATGGGAATCCCACTATACTGGAACTATGGGAGGCCTTTCAATCTCTTCTTGAAGGAACCCAATGTTCAAAACTCTATTACCTCCTGAGGGACCTTATTAATTAGCAGTAATTGGAAGTTTTGTCTTACATTTAACTGAAATCTGGCTCTCTGTATTTTCTAGCCACTGTACCAAGTCCTCCCCTTGGGGGCCATGCAGAACAAGTCTAAACTCTCTTTCAGATGAAAGTCCTTCAAAAACTTGCAGTTATATATCACCTTCCCTTTCCCCATCCCTGTGCCCCATGTCTTGTTTTCTTCATGCCGAACAACCATCTGAGCTCCTTCAACAATTTCTCATGTAACATAGTCAGCAGTTCCCTCATCTTTCATCACACTGGTTGTCTTTTTCTAGATTATGTTCAATTTAGGATCATAGGATTATAGATATAGAAATGGAAAGGAACTTTCAAGATTAGTCTGTTAATAAATATTTATTAAAGTATCTACTGTGTGCTAAAAGCTGGAGATACGAAATAAAGCGAATGACACCCCTTGCCCTTGAGTAACTGACAATCTAACAGACTTCCTAAGAAGTGGTGTCCCAAAATGAGCACCATATCCCAGATGTGGTCTACCGAGGTCTTGTACTTGTCCCTGTTTTTGTTTTGTACAAAGATCATTAGAGGGGAATCAGAGAAGTTCCAATCTCAACTCTGCCACTCACTTTTCAAGTGACTTTGATGAAATCACTTGATCTCTCTGGGTTTCAGCTTCCTCAGCTAGAAAAAGATGGGGGTAAGCCAGAAAACCAAGGTTTCTTGTGCAAATAGCTTTATCATTCTTAGCCTTAGTTTCCCCAGTTGTAAATGGAGACAATCATGCTTGTACTCCCTACCTGACAGGATTATTGTGAGGAAAATGCTAGGGTAAGTGGAGAGCACTAGAGAAAAACAGGTTGCCATTTAAAAAAAAAATGTTATTCTAGCTCTAACATCTCATGGGTCTATCAATCTAGGTAGGTTTCTTTTCTTCTGAAGAGAAATCTCCAAAAAGGTCAAGAGCAGGAAGCACTGTTCAGTAAGCATCATTGCAGAAGTGGAATGTGGGGTGGGGAAGGACAACCTGAACAGCCATGGGATAGCTTGAGAGAATGAGGTACCTCAAGGAAGGATGGTCTCCATCAGTGGCTGGCATGGAACAATTTCTCTAGTTGCTGGCTGAACCCAAGACAAGGTGAAGGAAGACAGGGAACATCTTTCATTGGTATGGGCTCTTTGAAAGTGTCATGTTGTGTTGTGGTAGAACCGTCTCAAAGAATTCAGAGTCAGACCACCTCTCTAATCCAAGTAAAGGCATTTATTGAGATTGATGCCTCTCATGAAATGAACTAAGTTCTAAAAGGAACCAGCAATTTTAGAGAAAGCAAGATGGATTTTTATAAGGTATTGATGCAATTACATAACAGAAATTTACATAGAATAGAGGAATATCATTAATATTCAAAAGGCAGGAGGAGTTTGTTAAGGGATTAGGTAACGGAGGAAGGGTCCCATGTATAGCTTGGTGGTTAAACATTCTGGTCATTTTGCCCTCCTACTGGCTAGCTATTGTGGTCCAGTCTGGTCAAGATGGATGATGTGATTTCGACTGAATACAGGAACACACCTGTTTCTGTGGGAATGGGTCTGGGGGCAGTGACCAGGTGGAGGCAGTAGTTAGGTTCCCATCACATGGACACATTACTGTTTCTGTGGGAACTAAGAGTATAGGGACACACCTGATGTTTTAGTGAGCTGTGAGGCATATATGAAGAAGTTAGGATATTGGTGAGGGGGTTAGGTAGGTACAGTGGACCTGCTGTTCAGTGGGGCCAGGCCTATAATGAAATTAGAATATTGGAGCTGGGGGCAGTGTTATTAGGATTCCATCAATACTAAATGACACAGCTTGAAGAGATTGAATGGGACTAGGGAATGAGTGCTGGATTTACATCAGAGAGCATGACTTCAAATACCTGGTCTGTTCAATGTGTAATCTCTTAACAATTCTCTTCAGTTTTCTGGACTAGTTCTTAGCTTCCTCACCTATAGAATGAAGGGCTTGACCTGGATGAACTCTGAGGTCCCTTCCAGATCTAAATCTGTAATCCAGGCACTAGGGCTTCCTTAGCAAGTGAGAGGATCCTTCTCAATGTCTAATAGAAGTCAGAGGAAGAGGTCTGGTTATATGAAGTCCTTTTGTCATAATGACCCTATTTTATAAATAAAACAAATATGATGATTCCCATTTTACACATGAAGAAACTGATAATCAGAGACATTAAATGATTTGCCCATGGTCACACAGCAAGTACCACAACCAGAATCCAAATACACTTTTTTTTTTCATTAGTTCCTCATAGAAATCAATAGACATATGCATGGTACAATGGAAGAAACATTGGATCTGAAGTCAGAGGATCTGGGTTCAAATCCTAGCTTTATGTGAAATTGAGTGAATCATTTCACCTCTCTGGGACTCAATTCCCTCTGTGAGACCAGATACTATCGATGTCTCATTAAACCTAAAATCTTCTGATTACGTGGCTCAGGCCCGAGCTCCCAGAGAATGATGTTGGGTGTCGTGCTAAAGAGAGGAAAGCAGGTCAAGTCAGCAAGCATTTGCCATATCCCATGGCCTGAAGCATAATTAACCTCTCATTCTCCACTTTAGAGGCTCTGATTTGACCTATAAAATGGTTCATTGCCTCATGACTCCTTCAACTTTGCCCTTCTCAAGGCCTCTAAAAGCTCCCACAAGAGCCAAATAAAGATCAGGCAGGAGGGAACCGAGTTCCCTAACATTTCATGGGTCTGTGATTCTAGGTAAGTTTTCACAGGGAATAATTTCCCAACTCCAGAGCTCAAGCATTCATCAACAAGAGCAGACACAGGTTGCTGGAACAAAGGCCATGCTATTTAGAGAGACCTTTAGGCTTCATGATCCCCTCAAATTGGGGAGCAAGAGGAAGAGGAAGGCCAGAGAAGGAGAGTTATTAGGTATGAAAAATTGTGCTGATGTGCCAGACATGTTCTAACATGGCTTGTGTCTGTTTCTTCTGAAAAGCTTTAAGACAAATTAAGTTTTCTTAGCAGGAAATGGGCATGGTTGTGGGTTTAGGAATAAGGAGTAGCTGCCAATTTACATCATTTCTGGATTTTAGTCAAAATCAATCCAGAATACATTCTTCTCTAAAACAAAATTTGTTCATTAGACTCATACTCACAGAGCTAGAAGAGATTTCAGAAATTATCCGGTCCTGTGGGTTATAGAGGGGCAGCCAGGTGGCACAGTAGATAGAGCACGAGGTCCTGAGTCAGGGAGGCTTATCTTTGTGAGTACAAATATGGCCTCAGATACTTTCTAGCTGTGAGACCCTGTGCAAGTCACTTAATCCTGTTTGCCTCAGTTTCCCCATCTGTAAAATGAGCTGGAGAAAGAAATGGCAAACCACTCCAGTACCTTTGCCAAGAAAACTCCAAATAGGGTCATGAAGAGTCGGACACAACTAAACAACAATAAGTGAGTTATAGATTTCAAGATGGAAGGGAATGTTAGAGAAAGCCTAGTCAAACTTCATCACCTGACAGATGAGGAAACTGAGACCCAGATAAGAAATATAATTTGACCAAGGTCACACCAGTAGTAAGTGGCAGAGCTGGGGTTCAAATTCAGCCCCTTTTGCCTCCATATCCAGTGCTCATTACACTCCATCAGGTTGCCTCTATGTCATGAACAAGTCAAATCAATGTACACTGTTCTAAGTGCTGAAATAAGTGAGCAGCTTCTCTAAAACATCTCAGCGTGAAGTTCATCTTGCTTTTATTTTTATGAATTTAAGCTGCATCCTCTCAATACAATGTAAGCTTTTTGAAGGAAGGAACCATGTTGTCTCTCTTTCTCTAACACAGAGCCCTGAATGTAGTAAGTTTTTAATATTGATTTTTTAAATTGAATTGAACTGAACTGACTCATTCATTCATACTACATATGTCTTTTTAACATGAATTCCCTCTATCCATACATTTTCCCCTTATATGACATATGGCAATGTATTTCATTGAGCCTTCGTATTGACCTAGGATACCTGAAGACTTTTCAAAAACAGGGATCAACTGACTTTGGGCAAATATAAGCAAAAAGTAAGATAGTCCATGCCCTCAAGGAATCATATTCTAAAATTTGGAGTGGGAGGAGTAGAACAACACATAAAAGGGAACTGAATAGGGAGGGAGGGGATACTACTTGGGGGCAGGATTGAGGAATGGTGCCTGAGCCCCAAGAATGAGAGATGGCTGGCACGAACCTTTTCCCAAAATAGAGAGATAGGGAAAAATTCACCTATAGGAGAAATGACTTGGAGGAACAGAGCCAGGAGACACCTGAAGTATATTGGTATAGTCTGGAGAATTAGTGATGGCTGGTCTGGGATCCTTTCCAAAAGGGAGATTCCAAGAAAAACTCACTAATGAGAGAAGAGGCCCCAAGGAGCAAAGGCAGTAGGCAGGTAGGGCTCTGTTTCATTTCATATATGGGTGCAGATTTATTCAATTGAAGTTACCTCTTTCAGCTCCCACCTATAAAATTACTATGTCTTTCCGGGATAAGATATATTTCATTGAGCCTAGTCATCTGTTATTAGTATAATGGAATTGTACTCACCATTTCACCATCCACAAATAGACAGACTTACTTGGCTGTATATCATTAATGTTCTTTTCATAGAAACCATTAAACCATATGCAATGAGACATCTACACTACGGATGACCCAGGCAACCACTTGTCATTCTGGAGACAAGCTGTTAACCCAGGTGTTCCAGAAAAGCACAGGTCATTTGTTTTAGCCTCACGGTGGTTGCTATTCTTGGAAAAAGGCAAAGGGAAAATAAATGGAAGCTGCTAATTGCCGTTCAGTTTTTGGCCACCTAGGAGGTTGGTGTCCAAATCTGGTGGTGAGACAAGCTCAGGAACAAGGTTGGCTCTCAATATGCCAGTTACATCACAGACTTCTAATTGCCTCTCTGATCTTTTCCCTTCTCACTGCAACCTGACTCTGGAAGACTGTGACCCTCCCAGGTTGTTGACTGTTACTGGAGCAGTGAGGTGAAGGTAAGGGCAGACTGTATATAGAGACTCTCTCCACCCTACCTGCCATACTGCCTTTGTTAGCCCCTGTTTTTGAACCTTTCCACCTCCTAAGAAGTAAGTCACTTCGTCTAGGTCACTTACAATCTGTGGCCTAGATGTTTGCTCTCTGCCAAGAGGTTGGGAGAAGAGGGGAGGGTGGAGACAGAGAGTTTTGAATGTACCTGAAGTAACTCCCTAGGCCTTATATGCTAAGAGAGAGATAATTTATGTTCTATATTGATGGAAGGAGTTTCCACCATGGGAGCTCCATAAACTGACTAGAACACCCACCCAAATAGGAAATTAAGAGATTTTTCTCATGTCTTTGATAATGCAAGGTACTTCTCTAGGCACTGGTGATACAAAGACAAAAACCAAACCATAGAAAGTTTGCCTTCAAGAAGTTTACAGTCTACAATGGAGGGTCTCATCCTGTGTTAGGGGTCCTCTTTGGATTATTGCCCCTTTGCCCTTGACTTTGTAGATGCTGTTAAAAAGTTGACAGCAATTTCTATGCTAGTTGCACAATGCAAAAAGAAACCAGCTCACCCAGTCAAGACATGTAATTTTAGAAACCAAGCTCAGGAATCAAATAGCATCACTTTTTTAAGTTGGTGTAGCTCTATTGCTAATGAAATGCTTTGTTGACAAGCCATCTTGGCTGTCTG
This sequence comes from Pseudochirops cupreus, assembly GCA_028627135.1. Lineage (NCBI taxonomy): Eukaryota > Metazoa > Chordata > Mammalia > Diprotodontia > Pseudocheiridae > Pseudochirops > Pseudochirops cupreus. The sequence continues at coordinate 288,142,137 of CM053581.1, forward strand.
GGCCACGCTCTTCCTCCCCCTCTCCAAGTGCACACAAATCCAGGAACACGAAGCTGTCTCTCAGAATGATAATGAATCTGTATGGAAGGTCACCCTAATCACTTGGGTTTCCAGAGTTCTGTTTCTTTATGCATCAAGGAAGGGAAATTTCCAAGATGACATTTCAGCATAATCAATTATACCACTTTCTAGTCAATTAAAATTCTCTTCTCTACGACCTCCCTTTTAATCAATAAACAGGAGAAAGGGCACAGTCATTTACCTGGAGAACATTGCCTTGGAAAGTTTGCTTTCAGCTGAACAAGGACACATTGGCTTTTTAATTTTTATTTACTGGAAGGCTGTTGTACGGTGGGACATCCTAAGGCTCTAGGCCAAAGCACATTAGACCCACCCTGAGGGCTCCTTGAGATTTCTTGTAGAGACCGAAATCCAATGGCATCGATTGTGGCTAGAAATAGCCTGAACTGAGGCTTACAGGTCAGAACGCGAGCATAAAGCTTACAAAAACATAGAAGACTTAGAAAATGACAGAGTCTAGAAAGCAGAATCAGCAAAATTATCAAAACCCTAATGATAGCTATACAAAAATGAAAAAAGATAATAACAGGAATGAAATAAAAGTTGAAATATGCAAAAGAAAAATAGTTTGGGAGGAAATAAAGAAATCTGGATTTTCTGTTATTACTTATAATTAATAAACACATAAAAACATAAATGATTGAGTTTAAGATTTTTGTATTAATATCTTATTTTGTTTTTGGATATTTCATTTGTTAGTAAATTTGGAATCAAATATATTTTTAAAAAATAAACGAAAAGTCAAAAGCAAGTCTTCATTGAATGTCATAACAGGATGGGCTCTATTTTGTTCAAAACCTCACAGAGATCACTGTCTTATTTTTTGGTTCTGTCTGAAGATGACACATGAAAAGTTTCTCCACTCAGGGAAAAAAATTGCCCTAGAAAAGAACTCTGGGGTTCTTCAATGATTTAGCAAAAGAGCCCTTAATATGGAGTCAAAGGACCTGAGTTTAATTTCTGTTCCTGCTGTTTGCCACCTGGGTGACTGTAAGGGAAAGTACTTGATCCACCTGAACCTCAACTTCCTCCTAAAATGAGGGGCAGAGCTAAATCACCTCTGAGGTCCCTTGCAGTTCTAGATCTGGAATCCTATTAATAGACATTATTAAAGACCTACTATGTGCTAAGTACTAAGGATACAAAGAGAAGAAGAAAATGGTCCCTATGCTGAAGGGATTCTCATTTCCCAAACTATGCCAACAAAGAAATGATTACCCTTGTATATCTTCTAGCTGACCCTATGTACAAGTCAATACTTCCTTCAGTCCCATCTAACCTAGACTGATTGCCCAGACATCCCTGTGACTTTGAGGCTGTATCTAATAGGAATTTCAGGGAGAATTATAATACTACCAACAGCAACATTTATATAGTGCTATATTCCAGGCAGTGTGCTAAGCAATTTACAATTATTATTTCTTTTGATCCTCATAACAACCCTGGGAGGTAAGGCCTATCATCATCCCCATTTTGCGGATGAGGAAACTGAGCCAAACTAAGGGACAGCTCTTCAGGACTGCTCTAGCCCCTGCACCACCTAGTTGCTAGAACTGAACGTGCTACCCAGTCAAAGAGATGTCACTCACTGGGTTGGATGAGATTTAACATTCTATGTGAGCCTGAACCACTTTGCCAAAAGGCAAATCCCAGAAAAACAAGGCATTAAGCTATTATCTCTCTACCCTGTGAATGAAGGAACTGCCAATAGGTTTTGCTAAGGGAGCATGAGAGAGAAAGAGGCCAGCATGACTGAGGGGAAAGGGCATAGAAGAGTAGATTGGAAAGTTGGAGGGAAAATCACAGGATTATAAGATCATGTTTCTTAAATCTGGAAAGGCCATTAGAGAGCATAAAGCCCAACTCTTTCATTTTGCAGATAAGGAAACTGACTTAAAGAGGCTGGGATTTGCTCAAGATCACACAGCTACTAAGTGCTGGAGATGGGTTTTACGCCTACAGCTTCCTAGCTCCAACACTGGCATACTCCCCACTAGGTCATCCTCTCAAAAGCAAACTTTTCTTCTGCAATTTTAAAGTTAGCTCACTCAGGCTTAATAATAATGATTCAAGGGGCAGCTAAATGGCTCAGTGGATAGAGTACTGACCCTAGAGTCAAGAGGATCTGAGTTCAAGTCTGGCCTCAGACACTTACTAGCTGTGTACCTTGGGCAAGTCACTTAAGCCTGGTTCCTTCAAAAATAATGTTGATGACAACGATTTACCTTCACATAAATTGTACATTAAGGTTGTAGGATTATAGATTTTAAGTTGGAAAGGACTTTTGAAATCACCTTGTCCATTCTTTCTTACACTTTTTGGTCTCAAGATCCCTTTTCACTCTTAAAAATTGTTGAGGAGAGATTGCTAGGTGGCGTGCTGAATAGAACACTGGCCCTAGAGTCAGGAGGACCTGAGTTCAAATCCAACCTCAGACACTTAACACAAAAAACTAGCCATGTGACCTTGGGCAAGTCACTTAACCCCAATTGCCCTTTAAAAAGAAAAAAAAATTGTTGAGGACTCCCCATAGAGTTTTTGTTTGTATGGATTATATCTAATGAAAATTAAAATATCTTAGTATTATTGTGAAAATAATGTTGCCTTCATTGACCCTTTGAAAGAATATGGTCCATATTGGATATTTTCTGAGTGTATGTTGAATTTAACAGAATAAAATTGAAATTTATGGTTGTAGTGGCAAAAATGAATCATCGAAGAGTAATTAGGGTTGCCTTGAGGTACAGCCGCAGTCTTGAATTTCTTCTGTTCTTTTATCTAGTCACACTGAGTTGAAACACAATAAAAATGACCAAAAATATTTGTATAAAGTATTACACAAAAGGGGACCCCAAAGATGCCCAGACTATACTTTAAGAACCAGGATCGAATTCCATTCTTTTCATTATAGCAATGAGGATATCTTTAATTTATCTTGTATATATCTTTCTTATATAGTCTTTTGCATGTTGTCTCTTCCATTAGACTGGGAGCAACTTAAAAGCAGGCACTGGTTTTTTTGCCTTTCTTTGTATTGTCAATATTTAATACAGTACCTGGCATGCAGTAGGCACTTAATAAATGCTTGAGACTTGACTTGAGGAGACTGAGGCCCAGATAAGGGAAATGATTTGTATAATAATATCACATAGTAAAAAGCTGAGGTAAAATTTGATCACAGATCCCCTTTCCAAGTAGGTGCTTTCCCAAGTATTACTTTTAATTACAGATGAGGCAATAAAGGTTCAGAAATTTGAAGTGACTTTAAGGTCACAGAGTTTTTAATTGTCAGAACCAAATTTCAACCCAGATCTCCTACATGTAAGTATAGGGGTCTTAGCACTGCACCATATTACCAACTATATTTATACTACCTAGCACTTTCTTCCTAAATCAAGGGGTAAAACCAATCAGCCATAATCCAGGAGAGTCCCCAAAGTATCCAGCCCACAGAGGACTCTATCCTATAAGTCCAAGCTAGTACCTTTTCTTTCTCAATTCAAACAACCAGATTGACTGAATTAACCAGTTATTTTGTTGTCTTGTTGAGGCAACTTTCAACTTGTAATCAGCTTGTCCTTAGATGATTTTAATAGAATTCCCTTTCAATGATCTTTCCTGCCTAATGGCATCACCTGCCCTCTACTGCTCATGCTGTCAAGAAGGTCAAGGGTAAACATCTCCTTTTAAAAACAGAACTAGAAAGCACACTGACACTGATTATGTGGTAGGTGATGAGTAACATTTCCCTAAGCACCTTGCCAAATACTCATGTGGTTTCCATTTTATTGACACACAAGCCAACCTTGGCAGTGCTGCTGATATATACAGTATAATTCAATTAATCAAGAAATTTATTGTTTAAAAAGTAGAATGATAATGTGTCCACAGGCAGTAATGAGTGTAATGAAATGGAACAACCTTATTTCCCCCCTCCCTTCACATCTCCACTTCTCAATAATTAAATATGAAAATCAATAAACCTGATGTTCTCCATGGTATAAATCTTTGGGTAGAATTAAAGGCCATGCAAAGGAAAGGGCACAGTATGATGAATTTGTTGCTGGAATGAAGTTCAGATGTCATCTAATACAATGGTATCAAACAAAGAGAACCAGGAACTGCTAATCCTTACATAAGGAGACCAGCAGACTACATAATGACTTAGTTTTAAAATGTAATATGCTGTGACCAGCACAGTTTGTGGCTCAGCAACCAGCTGAATGAAAAGAGAGAGAGAGAGAGAAAAAAAGGGAGAGGGAGAGACAGGGATGTATTCTATAGTCTGTTTATTACAGAACCATTTCATACAGAGCCAAAGATACAAGAAAATCATAAGGCTTATATTCCCTATAACAGGAATTCCTGGAACGAACGATCCCTTCTTGGAATCTACCACTCCTGCCCCAGCCCAAGGCTAATCATTTATTAAGATTTTATCCTAGGACCAAGTCCAGAGGCACAAACAAACAGGGAGTCACAGGACTTGATACTCCCCTAAAATTTCTAGGATACTTCAAGATCCAAAGAAAGCATCCACCCAACAAGATTATAAACTTTCTGCATATCTGCCTCATAGAAGAGGGGGAGCATGAAAGTCTGGTCTACTACAGTAATATTATCAATGTTTTATTTTATCTTTATTTATTTTGTTCAATTTTTCCCCAATTACATTTTAATTTGGTCCAAGTCACCCTTACCAGTGTTATGGCTAGGATGCGACCCTTAAACCTTGTGTTTGACACCTCTGACTTAAGTATGACCCCCTCATTTTACACAGGAAGAAATCAAGACTCAGAAAACTACTTGTCCAAGGTCATGCAGTTTTCCTGACTCCAAATCCATCACTCTTTCCACAGCACCAGTTATAGTTATTTTTTAAATTCTGTTACATAGCTCATTACCTGGTTCAAAATTCAGTCAATTCTTTTTTTGGAAATTTCTCTTGATACCACCTTTTCTATTCATTAGCCACTCTCCTGAGTCTAGAGTCCCCTCAGCTTTACCTGGAGTGTTGCAATATTCTTTTAATGGGTTTCCGTACCATCCATCTCTCTACCCCATTCCTCGTCAATTATGCTAAATTAATAATGAGATCATAGGATCCCAGATTTAGAATTGGATAGACCTTTAGAGATCATCTAGTCCAAGAACTTCATTTACAGAGGGAGAAATTCAGGCACAGTTCAGAAATAGAATTTTCCCAAGGTCTAACAGCTTTTCAATGTGGGAGCCAGGACTCGGACCCAGGTGTCCTGACACCCAGATTCAATTCCTCTCCAATCTCATTAATTGAACTAGTCTATAAGATAATTGGGGTTAGGGTCATGTATTTTACTGCTTTATATCTTCCATAGCATTAGTTGGTATTGGTGGTGTGGTCCTTCATTCTCAAAGAGGACGAAAATGATATCACTATGTGTGACTATAGCCGAGCAGACTAATATGAGCTTGGGAGGCTTTACCACAGGTGGGGCACAAATAGTCCATATGAACATTTGTAGTGGAGATGTCTCTAAATTTGATCATCGGGAGTTTCTTTTGTGTGACTGTAAGATGTCATTTAATACTTATTGAAGGAAGGAAATGGAAAACTAAACAGAAATGTGCTAGTAATTGTTTATCAGCTAGCTCCCCAAGGAAAAAATGTACATAATACACTTCTAAATTTAATCTCCATTATTACCATCTTCTCTACCACTTTCTTAAAACTAGGCAATTAACAAGATAAGAGATTAAATAAAAATAAACAAATAAAAAATGAAGTATTTTTTCTCTGATTTCCAAGGTGTAAATGCTTACAATGAAAATTTAAAAATTTCAGCCTGTTCAAGCTGGCTCCAGCTCACTCCAAGCTATGGCTATATTACTTAATCTTTTATTCTTCTTTTTTTTAGGTTATACATATACGATCTGGTAACCAGCATTTAGACTCAAGGTTCTTATTCATTTTTGTGACTGCCTTTGGGAAGCCTGGTGAAGACCATGGTCTTCCACTTCCCAAAATAAAGTATTTTCTTTTTTAAATTCATCATTGAAGAAAATGCTAACTTCAATTAGAGGTTAGTGAAAATAAAAGTGGAATGTTTTCCTGTCCAAGTTCAAAGACTTCCCCTTCCCCAAATCCATTGACCCAGCTTACAAACCCCCATCTATAAACTTAATTTTCATAGTATTTATTATAACTGAAAAATACAATTATATTTTAAGCTTCCCAATTATTGATGTGTTTTGTAAATAAAATAAGTAAAATGCTTTTCAAACCTTAAAGAATTATATAAATATTATTATTATTTTGTACATATTTCACATATGTGTGTGTATGTATGTGTTATTGTCTCCCCTGATAGACTATAAAATCCTTGAGGAAAGGGACTGTTTCACCTTTGGCTTTGTATCCCTGGCACCTAGCATGGTCCCTGGCATAGAGTAGGCTTGTTGATTTATTGACTGATTGATATAGAAAGGAAAATATTTCAATACTTCAGTGAATCCACTGTCATTCCACTATTGTACATCACAACTCATCCTTTGTGATTTTGTCCATGTCTTGTATCCAGACCCATAGTCATACGGCTAGGGATAGGGAATGGACCTGTGATTTCACAAATAAAGGAAACTCCTAATTAGGAAACTCCATCTTTCAATGAAGGTCAACATTTTCTCTACAACTTACAGTCTTGGAAAGTTGTCTAGATCACTGAGAGAAGTGACTTAAGAGTCACACAGCATCCCTCAAAGATCATTATTAACCAAATAGACTTTTGCAAAAAAGAATGACTTGGAAACATTAAAAACTGAACATTTCCCAAATATGGTATAGCTTGATCTCTTTCTTCTTATCAATCTTGGGTCCCGTACATTGTCTCCCTACAGGACTTATTCAATATATATGTACTGATAGATTAACTAAATGAGCTACTTATTTAACTGCATGTCATAATCTTGCCAAATTCTGTTCTTCATCCACTTTGTTTTTCTAGCATGATAGTTAGACTCCTTTCTTTTAATAGAAGATTTCATTGAAAAAGCCTTTAATATGTATATCGAGGCTTAACGTAATCAGCAAAATGACATCAATAAGCATCTATTGAACTCCTAGTTATTTCTATTTCACTTAAAATTTAAATGAAAACAATGGGATAGATACCTAGATAGCCAAGAGTAGTAGGTACAATTGGAAGAGAATAATGTATTCCTACTTTAAAAATGTAAGTAGGTTGATAAGTTCCTTGTATATACATGTTAACAGAAACCTTGTTGTTGTTTTTGTTGTTCAGTCCTAATTCTTGGTGATCCCCTGGACTAGGGGTGGGGAACCTGTGGCCTGGAGGCCATATGTGGCCTTCCGGTTCCTTGGGTGCAGCCTTTTGACTAAGTCCAAGTTTTAAAGAAAAAAATCATTTTAATAAGTAGATTTGTTCTGTGAAGTTTGGGTTTAGTCAAAGGGCCACACTTGAGGACCTAGAGGGATACATGTGCCTTGAGGCTGAAGCTTTCCCACCACTGACTGGGATCATAGCACACCAGGCCCTTCTGTCCTCCACTATCTTCCAAAGTCTGTCCAAGTTCATGTTTGTTGCTTCTGTGACATTATCTATCCATCTCATCCTATGCCATAAAGACAGAGGTGATTATCTCCCTGTATTCTGCTTAGGGCAGACCACATTCACTGCATTGTGTTCAGAGAGATATGTGAGGTTTAGGGAAGAATATTGACAAACTGGAGTTTATCAGAAGAGTGAAACCAGCATAGCAGGAGGAGTGTAGGTTATACCATACAAGGGGCAATTGAAAAAAACTGGAGTGTAGCTTCAAAAAGAAAGAAAAAAGACAGAAGGAATTTAAGTACTATCTTCAAGCATTTGAAGGACTAATCTATAGAAGAGTGATTATACTTGTTCTGTTTGGTCCCAGAAAGCAGATCCAAAATTAATGGTAAGAGGTTTCAGGAATCAGATTTCTATTGCATCACAGGAAAAATCTTCCTAACAATTACAGCTATCCAAAAGTACAATGGGCTACCTTATAAAGCAGTAATTTCCCATCCCTAAAGATCTCGGGGGGAGAGGGGGCTGGGTGACCCCTTGTCAGACTTGTAGAGGCTAAAAGAATCCAGATATTAGTTTAGCTATAAAGCACTAAGCAGAGACACATGGCAGGCTCAACTGGTTTAGTTCATTTACAAAGTATTAAGGCAGATGAGAACGGAAGATCCCAAGCAGTATCACTATATAAAACAGTAAAAAGAGGTTGAAGAGAAAACAAGCAAGCAGAAATCTTGGCACAAAATTCATTCGTTCCCAAGGGAGTGCAAGAGGGGCAACAAATAGAGATGAAATGGAACAGAAAGATGGTGTTTCTGTCATTACTTTTTTTATCAGTAATAGCAATGGGACCACTATACTTAAACTCTTCCACACCAGATACATTATATAAGGAAGTGACAGAGAATGTAATAAGATGAATTGTGAAGAATGGTTAGACATGGCTGGTCAATTCCTTAAAGAATAAAGTCATTCTGAAGGCGGAACAGTTTGAAAGGATGGATTTTCAATAGATTTTTCAAAGCAGGGAAGAGTCCAAAGAACAAAAAAATCATTACTTTTATTTAAAAAAAAAGGCTACTGAAAAGATGTCATCAGTTATTGATTCATATATCTATTTTCTCTTCTCTACAAAACTTCTATGATAGTGGTCTTTGCCCACATCAAGAGTAAACTTAATGAAAACATAAATTAGAAGGAGTCAGACTTTAAAGGCATTTTCTGCATTAGACCATGCCCTGTCAGTTACATAACTGAGATAAGAGGTATAGAGATTATAAGGTTCTCTCACATTTATTTTCATACATTTTAAAATAAACATTTCATTTGGTAAAACAAAATGTAGCTGAAAAAGTTCATCTCAAAGGTGCTTCAAACACTTAGGTTAAGAAGATTAAAAATTTATGACTAAAGCAACCAACAGGAATAACTTTTTTCAGTTATCAGGAACCACAGGTGTGTATTTCCCTAAGGTGTTCACTAGCTCACTATGAAGAGGGGTCCAAATTGAAGGATTCCAGATAATATTCTTCACAGATGATATTGCTTTCATTCTACTGAGTTGCCAAACTCTAGAGTGCCTTCTCAATGAGATCCATGATCATTAAGGAAATTTGCCCTTCTGTCTATATGGGAGAAAAACTGTATTGCTAACAACATTTTTAATGCACTGTTCATTAATGAGTCTCTGTTTCTGTCTATATCTCTGTCTCCCTCTGTCTGTCTGCCTTTATCCCGATAGATAGATAGACAGATAGATAGATAGACAGGTAGATAGATAGATAGAGGTTGAGGCAGATGCAGATCAGAGGTTCTTAGAGTGTGGTCCAGAGACCCCTGGGGGTCTTCAAGACCTTTTCAGAGGATCTGCAAGATTAAAACTATTTTCATAATACTGCTAAAACCTTTTAGTTTGTAATCTAGAAATATGCATTTGACCCACATAAACAAAAGCTCTTTAGATTCCACAATAATTTTTAAGAGTGGGGGCGGCTAGGTGGCTCAGTGAATAGAGCACCAGCCCTGGAGTCAGGAGGACCTGAGTTCAAGTCCGACTTCAGACTTTAATACTTACTAGCCATGTGACCTTGGGCAAGTCGCTTAACCCCAATTGCCCTGCCTTCCCCCCTCCAAAAAGCATAATAATAATAATAATAATTTTTAAGAGTGTAAGGGGACAAACAACTTGAGAATTGCTCACATAGATGGATGGATAGACAGATAGATGGATAAATAAACAAACAGACCTTGGTCAGTCATTATAAAGAAAAAATGACTGAATCCAGAATTAGACTGGACAAGGTCAAAATCAAGTTGAATTAAATTTAGGAAACTTTATATATTTGTAATGATTCCAACTTACTCTTGGTCAAAAAAAGCCCATCCTCCCCTTTTTGTGTTTGTAGACAGATATATATATGTGTATATACATATATACACACACATATATTTAAATATATGTAGCTAAATGTGGTACAGCATATATATGTAGAAATATATATGTATACATATATTTATAAAAAACTATGTATTATCCATCTATCACTTAGTAACATTAGGAAAACATGTGAACACAATTCTATCTATGGTCACAAATAAAATAATAAATTATATTTATTTTAAAATACATATTTATTACTTTAACAAAAGAAAAACAAACACTTTGTTTACAATTTATATTCCCTTCTGATCTCTTTTTCTAATGCACTTGGGAAATAATTTTATTTCTGTCATTTTTTAACATAGCCATAATAGATTATATAATTTTGTTCTCATTCTGAGTTCTTCACTTTGCATCATTTTACCTAAACCTTTCAATATTCCTTTGTATTTTTTTTGGTCACTTTTTTTGTGAAATGTACTTTTTTCTTGATACCAATACACCACAATTTTGGTATATTTGACATTGTAGTTAACTGGGTACCATATTCTGCTACTAAATTTGAAGGGCTGTGAAGGCAGGAACAACATCTTGTTGTAATTTTGTGTTTCCTCCTACATAGAGAACAGTATCCTATGTATAACAGTCACTTAATTTTCTTTTATAATATATGGAATGAAACATTTATTATCTCTCTCTCTCCCATTTCCCCTACCTCATTAAAAAAAAAAAAGAACTTGCAATAGATAGTTACAGTCAAGCAAACCAAATTCCTGCATTAGTCATGTCCCATTCTGCATCTTGCGTCTATCACCTCCTCATCAGGAGCTGAACGGCATTTCTCCTTACCAGGCCTTTGGAACTATGGTTGATCATCACATTGATCAGAACTATTAAATCTTCATAATCTGATCCCTTCCAAGGTTTCTCATCTTACTCTTTACTCTTCTCTATACACTCTAAAATCAAGCTAGACGGTTCTTCTTGTTGTTCCTCAAAAATGAAACATCTCCTGTCTTTGTGGTATTGTGGATAGAATGCTGGGCATGGAGTCAGAAAGAGGTGAGTTCAAATCCAGCCTCAGACACTTACTGACTGTGTGACTCTGGGTAAGTCTCTTAACCTTAACCTGTTTGATTCAATTTCCTCCTCTGCAAAATGGGGATAATAATAGCACCTGCCTTTCAGGACTATTGTGACAGTCAAATGAAATAATAGCTATAAAGCACTTGACATAGTGCCTAGAACATAGCACTATATAAATGTTACTATTATTATTGTGATTTACAGTTATTATTACTCCATTCCTGGATTACTCTTCTGTCTCACTTCCATCTCTTATTGTCCCCATCTTCCTTTCACACTCAGCCCAAATCTTTCCTTCTTACTATTAGAGGTCTCCCCACAGCGACTGATAATGCCTTCCCCTTCAAATTACTTTCCACCTATTCTTTATATACCTTTTATGTAAATGGTTGTTTATAGGTCGTCTCCTCTTTAGAATATAAGCTCCCTGAGGGCAAGGGACAGTTTTTGTCTTTCTTTGTATCCCAAGCACAGGGTCAGGTACATAATAAGCACTCAAAAATACTTGCCTGAATGACTGACTGATCTCACTAGGCAAACACTCAAAAACTCAAACTCAGGTTTGCAAAACATGTTTATATCTCTGTTAACTAGTTTGTCTGTCAACCACAGTTATATTTTAAAAGATTTTCCTTATTGGGGAAGATACACACATTTGATGTAGGATTTGAAAATATCTCCCAGTCTCTGAGATACATAAATGAATCAGTATTTCTGGAGTACCTACAGAGTGTCCAGATCTTTTTGAGGTGCTATGCGAAAAAAGAATAGTACAGTATCTACCCTCAGGGAACTATCAGTTTTGGTACTAAGTCTGATATGTACAGTGACAGATAACCATTATTTGGACAAGTCAACCCCAAAATCCTATTTCAATTTCTTTTGGCTAGGCACTTGAGATAAAAATTGGGCATGACTTGAACTATCTAACCCTTCTATACTGTTTGTGAGTGTTTTCCTAGATTCTAGTCTTGGTTCTGCCCTGCCTCCTTGGCTGTTTGGACGAGTCTCTTTTGCTTCATTTGTAAAATGAAGGAGCTAGGCTAGATCATCTTTAGGGTTCTTCCACTTCTGATGTTCTTCGACTCTGGGTCCTGGGCTCAGATGATAGGAACAGGACCATTCTTATCTAGCATTCCCAACCACATAGCTTCCTCCTCATCACAAAGGAAAATGGAGACAGGGGGTGTAGGTGAAAGAAAGAACACTGGATTTGGGGTCAGAGGAATTGAGTTAGGAATCCTTATTCTAATATTTGCTACTTCTGTGACCCTGGAAAAGTCACTTGACTTCTCTGGCCCTTGGTTAACTCATCTGTAATTGGAAATGGGTGGACTAGAGAAGTAGCAAAAATCAGAAGATTCCATCTAGCTATAAATCTAGATGATAGTGGCTGGAGTTCTGTCCTAGAATCAGGAAAACCTAAGGTTAAATTTGTGTTCATATACTAATCAGTGTATGACCCTGAGTGAGTCACTTTTCTCTGCCTCAATTTTCCCAACTATAAAATGAAGATATTAAAAGCACCTACCCCCATGGGGTTGTTGTGAAGATTGAAAAGTACAATATTTATAAAGCACTTAGTAAAGTGTCTGGCAAAAACTAAGAGCGAGGTATCATCATCATCATTATTTTATTTACTACTTTATATTCTAATCACAAAAGTCAAAGCTGCCCATGAACTACAGAGTAAGACCTAGGACGCACATTGGTGCTTCCAAAACTTGTTTCCCTGGTGTCTTCCCATCCCCCCTCTCTATATGTCCATGTACTTCCTCCATCAGAACAGACAGTCTGAACTATATATATCCTGTCCCATTTGCACATAATACGGTATCATGTCACTGAGTATATTAAATGATACTTACTGAAGGAAAGGAGAAATTAAAATCTGAATCTCTACTCACCACATCTCTCTCATTCCTCAGACCATGTGCTTGTCAAATATCACTTATTCTATCAGAAAAGCTTTGAAAAACTGACTTTAGTGCAAAGAAAGAAAGGATGTTAGGAACTAGACAATGAAAAGATCTAGAAAGAAAAGAGGGAAAAAAGATGATTGGAATGGGAAAGGGAATTGGTGGTGAGGTTGGAGATTTTACTGAAATGGAAGAACCTTTAGGCCAAAAGGCATTAAGTAATTATGATTTCATCTTACATAAGAGGGGATAAATGGGTTTTATTCAGTGTTACAATAGGTTCAAAAGTACACAGAAAGATTCCAGGAGTCTAATGTGTTTGTCATAGTATCACTGGGGAAGAGTAATCACTCCAGAGCTCTTGTGATTAACTTTTCTATGACCTTACCAAGTAAAGTCTCAAGGGAAAGCAAGATTTCTGAGTAATCAGCAATATCAAGAATACCAACCGTTTTATTAAAATCCTTGTTAGAGGATTTTTGAAGCTATATTACCCCAGGTAGAAGGAAACAAAAATGATTCTAGGAATCTTCTCATGGACCTTAAGGAAAAGTAGAATGGAAGGGGGTGGGGTGCAGGGGGAGCAGGGACTTCCTGAATTGGAGGTTGCTTCTTTGGGCATCTAGTCAATCAACAACCAAGTATCAAGTGTCCACTAAGTGTCTGCCATGTGTTGGTTACTGGGCGTACCAAGACAAAAGCAAAACTCTCCTTGCTCTTAAAGAACTTGCAATCTGGCTATATGCACATATAAAGGTACATGCAAAATAGACACAAGGAAGTCTGAAGGGTGAGGCAGTAGAAGGCAGGTGTAACAGGGAAGGTTTCATGTAGAGAAGGTGGTGCTTGAACTGAGACTTGACTGGTAATAAGCAGAGGCAGAGACGAAGAGGGAGGATGTTCCAGGCAGGGGGCACAGTTAATACAAAGGCACAGATCTGTATTGAGTGCTTCATGTGACAACAGTAAAGATGCCACTTTGGCTGGACCAAAGTGTGCATGGAGGTGAGTGATGTGCAATAAGGTTAGAAAGGTAGATAGAAAACAGGTAGCGAAACATTCAGTACCAAATGGAGGAGTTTCTATGTTTGATCTGAGAAGTAAGATGGAATCACTGGCATGTACTGAGCCCAGGAGAGATATGGAAAGATCTGTACTTTAGGCTTGAAACTTAACATTAAAAAAAAGTAGGATCATGGCAACTAGTTCCATCATTTTCTGGCATATAGAGGAAGAAGAAATGGAAGCAATGTCGGATTTTATATTCTTGGGCTCAAAAATCGCTGCAGATAGCTGCAGTCATAAAATTAAAAAATACTCTTTGGAAGGAAACCTATGGCAAATCTGGTCAGGATACTACAAAGACAAGACATCACCTTGCTCACAAAGGTCCATGTAGTCAAAGCCATGGTTTTTCCTGTAACAATGTGTGGCTGTGAGTGTTAGACTACAAGGAAAGCTGAGTGCTGCAGAATTGGCACTTTCAAATTGTAGTTCTGGAGAAGATGTTGGAGAGTCCCATGGATAATAAGGACATCAGATTAGTCAGTCCTAAAGAAATTAACTCAAATCTATTCATTGGAAGGACAAATACTAAAATCGAAACTTAAATACTTTGGCCACATGACGAGAAGACCGAACTCATTAGAAAAGATTCTGATACTGGGGAAGAATGAAGGCAAAAGGAAAAGGGGATGACAGAAAATGAGATGAATAGATAATATTATGGAAACAATGAAGATGAATTTGGACAGACTTTGGGAGAGAGTGAAGGATAGAAGGGCCTGGTGCATTACAGTCTCACAAGGTCATGCAGACTTGGACATAACTGAACAACTGAATAATGCAACATGCTTTAAGAAACTCCCTTTGTCACTGTGTGGAGGATTGATTGAAGTGGGAAGAAATGATTCAGGGAGAACAAATGGTAGGCTATTTCAGTAGTTCACACAAGAGGTAATAAGGCCCTGAGGTAAGGTGGTGGTTATGTGAATGTAGAGAAGTGGGCAAATGCAAGAGATGTTTAAATGTAAAGACAGTGAAGTCTGGTCCCTAATTAGAAATGTGAGGTGAGCAAGAATGAAGAGTCAAGGGCCTGGGTGTCTGGGACAGTGGTGGTATCCTTTATAAAATAAGGAAACTTAAAAATGGGGTGAATTTTGGTGGAAAGGTAATGAGTTCTCTTTTGGAATTGTTTAACTGGAAATACCTATGGAACATCCAGTTCAATCTGTCCAAAATGAAATTTGTGAAGAACTGAAGGATAGGAGAGGAGAAGAGAGGAGACGAGAGGAGAGGAGATGACAGGAGAGGAGAGGAGAGGAGGGGAGAGATAGAGTGCATCACACATGTCAAACTATTACCATCACCTTGACCATCATCTCCCCTCAGACTCTGATGGAGCTATCCCAGGACCACGAACACAAGAATCTTTATAATACCTATGCTTTCAGTTCAGTGTCAAATGGTTCAACATCAAAAAGTGATATGATTTTATCAGTGGAAAGGACATTAAAGAGGCCTTACCACTGCTTTGCTACTGTACGCTAAGGACCTTGGAATAATTCCATCTGACATGCATCTGAAACTTCCCATATGTATTGCCTCCCATTAAAATGTACTCTTCTTGAAGGCAGGAAATGTGTTTTTTTTCTTTGAATCCTTAGCTTTAGCACAATATTAACTGTTGATTGATTGATTCCTGCTTTATAGATGAGGAAACTTAGAAAGTTTGAATGACTTGTTCATGGTCACACAACTTGTAAGTGTCAGAGGCAGGATCTTGCAAAGGCTTCCAGACTTCAAGTCTAGTTTACTTTTCTGCTATGTCACATTGATTTATCATATGTTAACACCATTGATCCACAGGTCACAAAGAATTAAATTTTTTCTCAGTGGAAGTGTTCCATGATTTTCCACCCTATAGCCTCAAAGGAAGAATAGTGGTGGCAAAAGAAGATTGCTCCTTGTAGAATTAAGAAAATTAAAATTACTGCATCTTAAGGAAATGTGTGACTGAGGGTCTGTTTTTTCCTAACCAACAACATTCTAAGTTTTAGTATTTATTATTACTACTACCTCACACATACGTGGTATATTAGAATTTTCCATCACTTACCCACAACTACCTCATGAGATAATATCATAGGGAAATAACTAAAGTGTGATTATAAAAGTATTATCTCCAGTTTGAAGACTGAGGATCAAAGAGGTTGTGATTTGATTAAGGTGACATAGGATCAAATCCGGGATTCAAATACAGATCTCTTCAACCTAATTTCAGAAATCTTTACACTAGACTACAGCTCCAGTGGCTTTGCGTCTATACAGAGGGCTTGTATACTTTTGACATGAAAAAATATTCATTGACAATAGAGGCTATGGCTCAAGAAAAGTAGATTCTTCCAAACTGGTCAAATTAAAAAAAAAAAGATCTCTGTACCATCCTCTGCTAGAAATAGTCATTCTTTCCTCAGCCCATTCTCTAGTGGGCTCTAGCAAGCCCATGCCACCTGAGAATGCAGAAATTTTCTCTATTATTTTTCAGATAATAGGTGGTCAGAGGCCAAAGGAAAACCAATTTCTTCCAGGTCTATCAAGTGAATACTACCCAGGTGTTCTGGACAGAGGAAGCAGGAAGAAAAGGAAATTGTTTTGAATAAGCTCAGGGCAAAAAAGGAAAGCATCAAGAGAGTTAGAGTTTCACATAAAGAGTCAAAATTTCTGGGAAAATTCCTTTTTAAATTATTGCACAAAATGGTCATTGCTGATGGATTGCCAGAGTGACATTCAGTGGAAGTGATGGACTGAATGATTACTCTCATATGACACCAGAAGATGAAATTTACAGAACTCTCTTAGCTCTAAAATATAAAGAGCCTGAGGCAAAGTTCTGTCAAATGTCTCTATGGCATCAATGTTGGGACAAAACACAGAAAGTACAGACACTCATCGAGATGTTGGATAAACACAGTGAAAACCACACGGAAGACAATTTCTATACAATTTCCTGAATATTTTTCTATTTATGAAGATATTTTCATGGTATGCTAGTGATTATAATAGCTCATATTTTATGTAGTCAGAGGCCACATGGCAAAGTAGGTTTAGAGATAGCCTGGATCTCAGGATTTCAAATCCAGTCACATATTGGCCTATGACCATTACCATGCTACTGAAACTAAGCAGTTTGAGGTGGTAGAGTAGAAAAAGAATTAGCCTTAGAATCAGAAAGACCTGTGTTCCAATCTGGCCACAGATACTTACTAGCTGTGTGACCCTGGATGAGTCACTTAACCCCAAATCCCTACAAAAAGAAACTAAGTAGCTCAATAAGTATCATGCTGAACTTGGAGTCAGTAAAACCTGAATTCAAAAAACATCACTTAGATAATAGGTGTAAAGCACTTAGCAAACTTTGAATATTTGTGTAAAAGCCATTGTTATTAACCTCTCTGTGTTTTAGCTGTGTAAGAGTATAGATACCAATCTGCATTGGTAGAATGTCTTCACCAGGAGTTCCCAGCACCAATTAAATCACAGACTGGCTCAAAACAAACAAAAAGAGCATAGTACATTAGGATGTGCAAAGCACTTTACACACATGATCCCCATGGATGCTCATAATAACTCTGTGAGGGAAGGGCCCTTGCTAATGACAATTTTTGTATGAGGAAACTGAGACTCAGGAAACCCACCAGCATCGTACAGTAAAGAAACCGCTGGATTTGGAGTAAGAGGAGATTTGGCTTCAATTCTCTGCTCTACAACTTCTGGGGAACTGACAAGTCACTGCCTCTCTCTGGTCCTCAGTTTCTTCTCCATGAAACCAGGCAGCTGTGTTCTAGCTCTAAATCTTTAATCCTGTGAATCATTTGAATTTCTACGTATAAAGAGGACTGGACCCAAAAAAAGTCAGAACCAAGGAGAACAGGTGAAAATTTGAGAGAGGTCAATTTCTGATAACATGTTGTTTTTTTTTTAACCTTCCAATTATATCCATTCCAAAGTAGAACAGGCAATCTTGTCATCAAACTGAGGCTAACCAACCAGTTACTAGAGGATGTCAAGGGGAATTTTTGCTCAGGTGCAACTCAAATGATAGTAGAAAAAATACTGGATTTGGAGTTGAGACCTGGATTCAAATCCAACCTCTGTCACTACCTAGTGACCTTGGGGAAGTCACTTACCCTCACTGAGCCTCAGTTTCCTCATCTGTAGAATAAAAGCGTTAGACTAGATGGCTTCTGAAGGTTCTTCTACCTCTAAACCTGTAAGTTCATGATCCTATGACTTCTGATGGCCCTTCCAACTCAGATTCTAGGATTTCTAGTTAGTTGTTTAGTATGCTCAGCCTGTGAATTTTGTATCAGTTTGGATAAAAGGCTTGTATAATAAATTTACTAGATGCCATGTGCAAGAATCCTGCCAGCTGCCCAGGCAGATGAAGATCCTTTGTGTCAAATGCTACCATAATCTGGTTTTACGGAATGCTTTTGAACAAGCAAAGGGAAGGGGAGCCTTGAAGCAGGTCCCTGAACAACTGATCCCTCAGATATGCCAGAAAGATTAAAGAAAGCATTCAGGGCCCAAATGATGGACCAAGGATCAGACTCATTCAGAAATGTGTTTTTTCTACAGCCCTTTGTTTGTAGAGACAACAACCCTAAAGATTTTTATTTTTTAATCAAGTTTTAACAAAATCTCAGGATACCTTGGAAAGGAGAGCCCTAATGACACAAACTGAGAAAGACCAAGCAGTGTTTGGTCTGGAGGAGTCAGGCTTTCTTTGCTAGCGGAAGGAATTTTACAGTTTGAGAAAGAAACAAAGCATAACATAATGGGGAAAAACTATGCTTGTAAAATCAACAGCCTTGAGCTCCAAACTCTGTTCCATCCTTTCCCTGGTTGCTTTGTACAATCTACTTTATTTTGGAGAACCTCCGGTTCTTAGTGAAATGAATTCTTGGAAATCATTTAGTCTGACCTCTTCATTTCACAGATGAGTAGACTGAGGCCCAGAGAAGGGAGGCAGTTTCTCCAGTGTCAAACAGGTAGCAAAAAGGAAACTCAATCCCAGATCCTCTCCAACATAGGCTAGTGTAAAGGATGCTGAATTGGGACTTGTGATACTTGGGTTTGAATCACAGCCCTGGTACTTACTGGTGTGACTTTGGCCAAGTCTTTTTATCTCTCCAGGCAGCTCTGTTTCCTCCTTTGGAAGGAAAATGGGGCTTATAAGCTGATCTCTAAAATCCCTTCCAACTAGAAATTTGACAGTCTGACAACCTGGAGGAAATGTCAAAGACATAGTCAATCAGATGGATGTTTCAGAACATATGGGGGTCTTATGGGCCAAATGTCTGAAATTTTCATTTAATTGAGGGAATTTTTTTTTAAATTTTACTTTTCAGCCAGACAGTTAGGCACCAGGAAGGCCACCCTCAGGCTGAGACTACCAATCAACCCTTTTCATGTTATGTGTGATGGATTGCAAGGCAATTGATCAAGTGCTGGCCAAGTGTTCAATGGCTCAGTGCCTGACTATAGTGACAGACTGAACTAAGAGACAACCTGAAAACAGCTGGTAGGTTGGCCCTGAGAGACACAACTAAAGGTCCCTGAACTATCAGAGTAAACATAACTGGCAATAAGCCTAAGTGTCCACAGTCTCCATTTTCCTTTTTCATCTGAAACCTAACAAATAATGAATAATGAGAGAGTAGAGCCATTTAAGACCTAAAGGCCTACAATTTTACTGGAAATCCCTCTCCTTGAAGACTCTTTGTCACAGATCTGGCATTGTTGGAATAGGGAAATACCACTTTCCTGTAGGTTCAAGGGAGCTGCTGTGGTGTGTCCATGTGGATGTATCTACTTGGTCTGACTCATTATTCTTCATTATGCATCTGTCAGAAAATCTGGCTTTGCCATACTGGAACAGGATTCTTGCTGTTATACAGTAATTAATAACACATCACAGTTGTATAATTTTAAATGGGGGGGAGTTGGAAGTGAAAGGCACACTTTTGAACATTTGTTTTTCTTAGTCATGTCATTTAATGCTGGTCTAAGAATGCATTGTACAATCTTAGGACATTGCAGCTTCAAATGAACAGGAGACCCAAAGAAGCCACTTAACCTCTCTCTAAGTCTCAGTTTTTTCATCTGGAAAATGAGGGAGTTGAACAAGGGCCCTTAAGGTCCGTTCTAACTCTAAAGCTATGATCCATATATTGTGCAAATCCTGGGATCAAGCTTCTGACAGCTCCAAACAGGCAGGAAATGTTATGCATCAATGGCATCATTCAAGTTTTCTTCTTTTCTTCTTAAAATAGTCAAGAGTAATGTACCTGACTGCAAATATATAACCTATATCAAATTGCTTGCCATGTCAGAGAGCAGGGAGGAAAAGAATTTGGAACTCAGAATCAAAAACAAAACAAAATAAATGTTTATTGTTTGACATGCAATTGGGGTGTGTGTGTGTGTGTGTGTGTGTGTGTGTGTGTAATGCACCACTGAAAAACTGTTGGAATAAAGGCAATGCCAGTTGTCTTACAGGAATCTGAGAACTTAAGAAGGATAATGTGGGAAGGGATCTTAGAATTCTTAGTAGAAGTCCCCCCCTCATTTTCACAGATGAACCTGAAACCTTGAGAGGTAGCGAGATGGGTTCTTGGTCATACAGGTAGCAGGTGTCAGAGCTGGGATTAGAACCCACACTGCCCAACTGCAAAGCCAGCGGTTTTGCCACTCTAACATCTTGGACTGCTTCTGGCTTTGAAGAGAATACATCAGTTATAGGATTTAGAGCTGAGCAGAAACTTAGAGCTTAACTAATGCAACCCCTCACTTTGCAGATAAGGAAATTAAAACCTAAAGGGGGTAATAATCAGCAGTGTTCTGGTAAACGTTAAATGACAAGCCCTGAGGGGACTTGGGGGAAGGGAGGAGAATATATGCACTACCTTTCAAATTTAATCTGATTTATTAACATTTTCCCTATGACTTTCTTAAGTCTAGACAATCAACAAAACAATAAATCTAGCTCTATTTTATAGTGTTTGGGGATTACTGAGATGTAAATTCTCACATTGAAAATTTAACAATCTGTTCTGAGCTAGCTGAAGAACTTGGTGATGCAGTGGATAGAGCACCAGCCCTGGAGTCAGGAGGACCAGAGTTCAAATCCAGCCTCAGACACTTACTAGCTGTGTGACCCTGGGCAAGTCACTTATACCTGTTTGCCTCAGTTTCCTCATCTGTAAAATGAGCTGGAGAAGAAAATTGCAAACCATTCCAGTTTCTTTGCCAAGAAAACCCCAAACGGGGTCACAAAGAGTGGTGAAAGGACTGAACAACAACTGTAGCTGGCTGGTTTCAATTTCAACTTACTCAAAGCCATATACTAATATTTGACCGAGCTGGGATTCAAATTCAGATCCTAAATACAACGCTATGTCTCCAACACCAAAGGAAGGACGTTTTGATTGGGGAAGTCTCAGGAGTGGTGAATGGAGGTATAATGGCATTTATTGACACATCCCTTCTAGTAGCAATGGCAATATTGGTTTGCTTATACTTCCATAGCTGGAAAGTGAGGGGGTTTGAGTAGAGAAGGAAGAGAAGGAATGGTCTCTGAATTAGTGTGGATAGCAAGAAAATGGCCAGAAGGGAATATAAAGAATGCCTACATATAGTGGATCATGGAACAAACTCACAGGACAGAGAGGTCCCCAAAGTGGAAATTCAAGAACTGAGAGGTCCAGGTCCCTCTTAGAGGGGGGCAAAAGCAAGGTGGATGGTACAGTCTGGAGGTACAGACAGCAGGGTAAAAGATGGCTCAATAAGTACTTTTTTAAAAATCTTTTTGGAGGGAGGGAGACAGGGCAATTGGGGTTAAGTGACTTGCCCAAGGTCACACAGCTAGTAAGTGTTAAATGTCTGAGGCTGTAATTTGAACTCAGGTCCTCCTGACTCCAGAGCCGGCGCTCTATTCACTGGGCCACCTAACTTCCCTAATAAGTACTTTTTCAATTGAAATTTTTTCTACCTGCTTCCCTTATCTTCATGGTACTTGCTCTCCTTTCCATTCAGCAGGTCTTCTTGTTGTTGTCGAGTCATTTCGATCTTGTCCAATTCTCTGTGACCCCATTTGGAGTTTTCTTGGCAAAAATACTACAGTGGTTCATCATATCTTTCTCCAGCTCAATTTTGCACATGAAGAAACTGAGACAAACAAGATTAAATGACTTGCCTAGGGTCACACAGCTGGTAAGTATCTAAAGCTGAATTTGAACTCAGGTCCTCCTGACTCCAGGCATGGTTTTCTATCCACTGCATCACCTAGTTGCTCCATTCAGCAGGTCTAGCTCACTAGTTTGGATTTCCAGAGGTCTCAGTTTACTGAAATGAGATTGTCCAAAAAAAAAAATTGAATATCATGTATGTGGTTCCATTTGAGGAAACAATGAATCCTTAATTCAGATTTAGCTGTTTTTGAAGTGGAGGATCCAGATACCAGCCACATACAAGAAAGTGTTATTACACAAAATAGTTCTGAGACTCATAAAAATATAAGTAACTACATGGGAGATCCTTGATGACATTTAAGGATCTTCTCATTCGGAGCCTGAAATAACCTTAGACACGACATGTTTCAGTCCTCTCATGTTATAGACAAGGAAAGTCTGATCATGTTCAAATGAGACCTTCTCCCACATTATTGGTCACCATTCCTTACATTGAGCATGTGATAAAAAGCTTTCTTCACAACAACCATCTGAGAGAGACACACACAGGCAATTATGTTTGCTCATTGTTTAGTCCAAGCCTGCTATCCAAACTGCCACTACAAAGGCAGATTAGAATTTTATCTGTAACTTTAAGTCTTCCACAGTAGCTTGAGGCATGGAAGATCTCCAGTGATGAGTCCAAGGTCACTCAATTAGCATGTGTCACAAGGAGCAAGTGGTGTTATCCTCCTCTGGTCTAAACATCTCATTTTATATTTGAGTAAGCTAAGGCCTGAGAGGTCAAAAGCCTTGCTCAAAGTCATCATACAGGTAATGAGTAGAGACAGGATTCGAACCCAGGTCAACTAGCTCCATTTTACACATGAAGGAATTCCTAGAGATGAAATGACAGGATTAAAATGATTAAGCACCTACTATACTCCAGGACTTTAGGATTTAGAACTAGAAGAAATCTTTGGGATCATCCAGGCCATCCCCTTCATTTTATTTTATTTTGTTTTGTTTTCTTCTATTCTCAAGGAACTTTTATGTTCAACAAGATCGGTAGGATTATAGGATCCCAGTAAATTTAGAGATGGCCTTAAAAGTTATTAAAACAAATTCTTTCATTTTACACATGAGATAACTCAGACCTAGAGAGAGGATATGGATAGGTCAGGGTTACAACAGCAAGCAACATCCCCTCATTTTAATGAAGAAGCAGCTAAATCAGAGACTGTCAGTCAATGGGCATTTAGGACAATTGACTTGCTCAGAATCACTAAGTAAATAAGCATCAAAGCAGAAACTTGAACCCAGGTCTGTGGCCTCCCTTCTCAATCTTCTTCCCAAATGATCAGAGTGGTTAAAGCCCTGGTCTGGGCTGATGTGTGTGTATGAGAAGGAGCTGATTCCTTCAGATGCTAGAAGAAACAGATGTCACTGGCCCAGCAGCTTTGAATGGACTCTGTGAACCCTGGGCAGGAAGAGAGCCAAGGATACACTCACGGCACCTCGTCTGACTGGCATCGCCAGAAGAGCTGATGTGTTCCAAATGGAGCTACTTTGTTCTCTGGGTTTGAAGTGTTCTACCCACACATATACCACCCCTATCCTTTTCCAGACACCCATTTGTCTAAACTGCTTTTTCTCTAACTTGGCTCTTTGGTTGGAATAAAGTACTTTGGATCAGATAATGAGGCCCCAAAGCCAAGCTGGCTTGAAGCACCAAATCCAGAGGTAATTGCTTGGCAGCCTTCACAGGCCCTTTCCTCTGCAGTGCGAGGTCTGTTGATTTGGCTGTGGTATTGGAGCAGCAAGGAGTTCACTGCCTCCTCATCCACTCTGACAGCTTGGGGGCCCCCTGATCTACACCTAGTGGGGACTAATTCTATGAATGCTTTTTAAAGGGAGCAATATACCAAGAAACCTCAGGTATAGGTGGAAATAATGCTTTCTCCAAAAAACAGGGCTTATTGACTCTAGGTTCAAAGTTCTTTTCCAATAATTCAGTACTAAATGTGGGACCCTTCAGAGGTCCCAGATGCACAGTTCTCTTGACTCAATACTTTCTTTGGGGTTCATCCATTTTCAGAAGACCCTCCTAATTTAACAGATGGGAAATTTAAGGTTCAATGTATATGACTTGTCCTGACAATCCTGAACTCAGAGTCAGGAGACTTGAAATCTCTTCAAGTTAAATCACATCCCCTCCTCTGTTCCTCAATTTATCCTCTATAAAATGAATAGGCTGTCCAAAGTTCCTTCTAAATATGCCTTTCTACATTCAAAGGTATAAGCAGAATGGGATAATAGGAAGACTGGGTTCAACTCTCGCTTCAAATACTCACCAACCACTTGACCCTGAATAAATCACTTAACTTGCTTCAGTTTCTCATCTGTCAAATGGGGATAATAAAATCTGTAGCACCTATCCCATAAGGCATAACTCAAATAGATCAATGTGTGTAAAGCATTTTGAAAATGTCAAGATGGTTTGTAAATGTCAATTATTGTCATTAAAGAACTTCCCAATTATGAAATTCCTTGCTCTATGATATAGGATCTCTTTGAGCTCTGGTCCACTATGATTCTACGCTCTTCAAAAATCTACATCTTTCCTCACAGAATAAAATAGTGGCCTAGGAAAGGACGAGGACTGATCAAAGTTCTAGAATGAAAACCAATGAAATAGGACTAATGATTAATTGCAATGAATTTAATTCAACTAAAATCTAATTAAGTGTTGATAAGCACATTTATCATTAGGGTTAGGGATACTCTACAAAAAAAAGCAGTGAAAGACAGTTGGCAATGAGGGCTTCAAAGCCTTTTGGTCAAGGGGTTGAGCAAAAGAGAGAAAACAATGGGATACAACAGAGTCTGGAGACCTGAGTTCAAATTTTACCTCTGTTATTATGTTGTCTGTATAACATTGGTAAGTTACAGTTTAACTTAAACCTCAGTTTCGTCACCAATCAAAGGAGGGATGTGGACTAGACAGCTTCCAAGGTCCCATCTAACTCTCCATCTCTGATCCAATCATCCTATGTGTGTCTCTGAACTTTAGTTTCCTCATTGACCAGTTGGGGGTGGGGGGAGTTAATCATACTCACATTATTTACTACTTATATCATGGTTATGGTGAGGGAAGTGTTTTGGAAACCTTAAAGCACTGTCAAGAAACGAGCTACTACTAAAAGGAATAATAATTTACATATGCCATCCACTTCCAAACTGTGCTTCTGACTTTCTGAATTTTAACAATCTTCCTCAACTCTAGTATCTCCTTGCAACTTCCCTCAGCATCCAGGGCCCCCTCAATCTGGAACATCCCTCCTTCTATTGGTGAGTTCCTTCCAGGGCTGCTATTTTGGGGAGGGGTCCAGGCCAGTCAACTTTCATTCTTTTCCTGATTGCTTCTGATTTTGGGGACTGTAACACCATGCCACATAATGGATGCCCCCATTTCCACCCATCCCTCTGGTTTCCAACTACTTTTTGGGTCTTGTATTCCTCCATTAGAAAGTAATCTTGAGTTCTGGGAATGACTTTCTTTTTGTTCATATTTATATTCCTAGCACTTAGCACAATTCCAAGCACTTACTTAAGAGTTTAGTAAATGTTTGTTTTACTCCTTGCTTTCCTTTGAATGCAAAACTCTATACTTTTGTGGTAATGGGAGTAGAAGATTGAACTGGAGAACAAATCACTAGCTGTGTGACCTTGGTTAAGTCAATCTTTTCATACCCTCAGTTCTCTCCTCCGTAAAACGAGAGTGGTGGCCTACATTGTCTCTAAGATACCTTCCACCTCTAAATCAATGATCTTCTGAACATAGGTATGTGACCAACTGAGGTGAATAAATTTTTAAGCCACTAGAAAAAGGGAACAAACTCAGAATTCCTACCTCTTGACTTTCTACTCAAACTTTTCCACCTGGTTTGTAGCACTGAGTCCTGCAGGCTCTTTCTTGTACTTAACAATAACATAGCCAGATGTGTAGTGGCACACATCTGGAATCTTGCCTACTTAGAGACTGAGACTAGAGGGTCTCTTGAGTTCAAGAATTCTGAACTGCAGTAAGCTAAGCCAATCTGATGTCCACACAAAGTCTGGCATCAATATGATGAACTCTTGAGGAGTGGAGCGGGTGGGACAGGAAAAAGGGAGCTCGGGTTGCCATAAGAGAAGCAAACCAATCCAGGTTGGAAATGGAGCATGTGAAAATACCCTAGCTGATAGAATCAGGCCCAAGAGTTGTTCTTGCATTAGCATCCTGAGCAACATAGGGCAACCCAATCTTAAAATATACTTACCCACATTGGTATTAATGCAGGTGGTTGTCTTAGATTGCCAGATGCTAATATATGGGGCTATATCTCTGGTTCCACTAAGCTAAGTTTTCATAGCCTGTAGCTTCCCTGTGCATGATTCAAAGGGCTTGCTTCAGCTGTCTTATTAAATATGGGAAACATCTGTGTCACAGTGAAGAGCAAAAATCCCAACATCTGGAAAATATTGGTAAAGAACCTAATTAAGTATGTCAATGACAAATTGTTGCAACAGGAAATATTTAGGAAGAGCAGATAATTGCAATTTAATTCCCCTGGCCTCTTGTCCTTTCCATTTATTTACTTATCCCAAAAGAAATGGGGGAGCTGTGGCTGTCTCTCTTCCCTCCACCCTTCAGGGGCTTTCTAGCACACCTATTCATGAGGAATAGAGCCATGGGCATGACTCTCAGATGTTACCACTGCGAGTTTCATTCACATAAGGGAAGAAGGGTAGTAATTACGACTGAACTTTGCATTTCCCTGCATCCATAACTCATAGGGACACAGAGCTCTAATAGGACCTTTGACCACTTGTAGGCTTTGTTTCGTATTTGGAGACCCATTATAGAGGCGAATTGTTTTCCCCTTGGACTTGTATGCATTAACAATACTAACAGTAACTAGTTTTTATACAGAGCTTTAAGATTTGTAAAGCACTTTACACATTATCTCGTTTGATTTTTACAATCTCCCTGTGAGTTAGGTACTATTATTATCACCATTTTACAGATGAGGAAGTGGGGCACAGGATATTAATTGAATCTCTGAGGATCACACAAATACCTTCAGGATTTGAATTCAGATCTTCCTGACTCCAAGCACAGCATTCTATGAATTGCACCACCCAAGGACTTCATCACTGAGAGGAAGGAGATAGTATCAGACATCAACTACATCTGGAATACTGTGTTTTGTTCTGGGTGCCACATTTTAGGAAGGACACTGGGAAACTGTGAAGTGTTCAAAGGAAATTGACCAGCATAGTAAAGGGGGTTGAGATTAGGTTGAAGAAACTATGGGAGGGACATACAGCTCTCTTCAAGAATCTGAAAAACTGTCCTGTTAGATAAAAACTAAATTTGTTCTATTTAAACCCAGAAAATAAACCTAGGTACAGAGGGTAGAAACTGGAGAGTAAAAGATTTAGGTTCAAAATAAGGGGAAAAACTCCTAGAAAATAGATTTATCCAAAAGTGGAATCATCTAGCTAAGATTCTATGATCCTATGAACTTTGAAGTGAAAAAAAAAAACCGCCATATTTTAAGGACCCATTATTTCATCAGTGTGAGATCTCTCACTCGCAGCACGATTCCAGTTCTGAGGAGCTGCATGGTACATTGTAAAGGACATGAGAGTGAGGTCATAGGCCATGGATTGGGTGGTACTTTCTGGCTCTCCCAGGTTCTGAAGGGCCCCAGTAGGAAGAAAACCAGGCCAGACCAGGGCTGGAGCTATTGGACAGAGAGCATTTGAGGATGGGGCTCTAGTGGTGACAGGCCCTGTATACATACGATCAATGCAGCTAGAGGGGGAGGAGCTTGTCCCAGAAGATGAACAGCATGGAATAGTCTCTATTTGTGTCGAAGGCTCCCTGGACCCACTTCAGGGGGGCCTGACTGGGCCTCACTCCCTAATACCAAATATCTGCTGCCTGGATGAGACAGCCCAGGCTGTTCCCCACAACTCTTGTGAAATAGCCCCACAGTAAGGCTTCTTGTGTCAAGGAAGAAGGTATGAAAGGTCATCCCTTTGCCTTCTGAAGTCAGCAGTTGTTATCAAATAGGGAACGATGTCCAAAGCAACTTATATTTTCTGGTTTATCAAACACTGTGACATTATTTCCACTGTTTCTATTTACTTAGAGGCAGCTAAGCAGCACCATGAATACAGTGTTGGGCCCAGAGTTAGGAACACCTGAGTTCAAATTCAGCCTCAGATATTTACTACTTTTGTGACTTTAGGCAAGTTACTTAACTTCTTGCCTGTCTCAGTTTCCTCATATGTAAAATGGAGATAATAATAGCACCTACCTGTTGGGGTTGTTGTGAGGATCAAATGAAATAATGTTTATAAGGGTACACTTGTTCCTTTCCCTATTCTAGATTTTTTTTTCTATGATTCATTGCTGCTATACTTATTTAGTCTTTCCTTAGTTTTTGTATTGCTCATGGAATTAAGGTTTCTAACACACTCATTTTGGGGTTCTCTTTCTCAACAATTTCTATATTACAGCTATGTAGATCTTGCTCTATGATGTCTTTTTTCTGTTGTGTGTCACTTTTAGAAATATCAATTCCTACAGGTCAAAGAGAAGAGGTTGCCTCGAGTTAGAAATTTTCTAATGTCCACAACTTTTTCTTTTCCGTGGTGATTTTTTTCTCATTTACCATGAAATTCCACTTCTGGAATTATGATAATTCTTTCTTTCTCTTTCTTTCTTTCCTTTTCCCTTCCTTCCTTCCCTCTTTTTTACCTTAAAATATTTGTTATACAAAATGGCTCTCTAAGAGGGGAGATACTGAAGAAAATTGTGATGTAAAAAATACAATAAAAACTTTAAAAGTAACATTTTTCCTCTATATTTATATTCCTCCATACTCTCCAAGTCTTCTGGGTTTCAGATGCCCCTAAGAGTTCTAATTTCCCCTTTACTCAGGCAAGATTAGGGGTCTCTAAGCAACAAATTCCTGCAGTCCATTTTACTTGGTCATGTCATATTTATTCATAAGTGCCTTGACTCCTTTAGCTAACCTGGAGGCCATATTCCCTTCTAAAATTAATATCTTACCTGTTGGTTTATCTGATTACGTATAGTCTTTAAGTGAATTGTATTCCTCCTTAGATCTTTGATAATTTCTGGGTTTCCCTCTTATGCTCCCCTATTGCTTACTCCCTAATTCCTTCTCCTTTGATTGTGATTTCTCGAGGGCTGGACCTCAAAGCCGCTTTAGCTACTCCCCATGTTCAGTAGCCTTGGTCTATTCCTGAAGTTTCTTCTGTGGTGGAAGACAGAAGCGGTTTCAGGGACTGCTGAGCCCATTCGCTTAGGTTTAATGGTGTGCCATCCGTATATGTTCTGCTCCAGTTCCCTCTGTCCCTCAGTTTCCAAGTTGAGTAATGTTGCAGCACAGAGTCCTTCCACACTTCTGTCCCATCTTGAGCAAGCGTCTGCTTTCTGGTTCCAACTGCACTGGGAGAAATAGGGTAATGTTGGTAGAGGTGAGTTCTATTAAAGCCCAGGGGTCAGCTTGTGTAGACCTGTGCGTGGGTATGGGAAAAGGGCACTGAATGAATTTAGGATTGGGAATTACTCCTCTTTTGTTAGTTCCCTGGGTTTTTTACCTCATTAAAGTTCGTGGTGTTCTAGACCATGGAGGCAGATTAAATTATTTCATTTTTGTGAATAATTCCCATTTGGGGACATTCATGAGGTTGTGAAAATGCCTATTTTTCCTTCCTATCTTGTTGGCCCAAAAATTTCTTAGAATTAAAGATCTTTAAAAATGCAGTAGTCTGAGTGATCAGATGCGAGTGCTCCATCACTGGAGGCGTTCAAACAGAGGTAGAATAAAAAGAATCCTGGATTTGGAGGAAGGGAACCTGAGTTAAAACCCTAGCTCTTTCACTTACTACATATGTGCCCTTGGGCAAGTCATATAACTTCTTTGTGCCTTAGTTTCCTCAACAGTAAAATGACAGGGTTAGATTAGATGATCTCTTCAAGGCACCATAGAGACCATGGGGTTCAACTCCCTCATTTTATAGCTAAGGAAACTGCACTACAGAGAAGTTAAGTAGCTTGCCTGGGCTCACATAGCTAGCAAGTGTCTAAGGCAGAGGTCAAACTCATACATCCCTCATCTCAACCTAGTACTCACCCGTAAACTACATGTATTTGTGTGTGTGTGTATAAGTATATGTATATGTACAAATATATCTATCTATCTATCCATATCGATCTACCTATATGTGTATGTGTGCCTACACAAATATTTATGTATCTAGTCATGTATCTAACTATATATATGAATATGTATATGAATGTATTATGCATACATATAGGTATATCCTATATATACATATATATCTTCTGAGGGCAGATAAATGATTTCATCTGAAACTCTCTCCACCAGTTAAGATTACCAATTCATCCACAACCATCTTAGAGAGCTGTCTGGGCCACTGAGAAGTGACTTATCCACAGTCATGTGACTAGCCTGTTTCAAAGGTATGACTTGAACCAAGGTCTTTTTTATCATAATACCCCACCTCTATCTGCTATGCCAAGCTGCTGCTTTCTGTTTATATACAGCTTAGCAAATCTCCTGGCATACATCATCATATTTGATTCTCACAACAATCCTGTAAGGTAGCTAATGAAGGTATAGTTGTCTTCATTTTGCAAATGAGGAAACTCTGCCTCAAAGAGGTGAAATGAATTAGCCAAGGTCTCACAGCTAAGAAGTAGCAGAACTAGATCTGGAGTCCAAGTCCAACAGTCTTCCTCCCTCAAAAGGCAGTCTCTCCCAATTACTCTGAAGATTATTGTGTGAGATTCAAACATCAGGCATGGGGTTAGACTAGACACTCTGTAAGTTATTTTTTCCATTGTCAGCTTTGATGATTGCACATTTGTAAAACCAGTCATGTCCCACCATTATGTAAATCATCTTTTAACCAAGGTAGCTTTATTACTCTTAATTCACAAAGGATAAAACTAAAGCAGGGAGAAATGTACTGACTTAAATAAGAAGAAAGGGAGGAGGAAGAAGAGAAGGAGAAGAGGAAGAGAGAAGAAAGAGGAAGAGGTACAGAAGGAGAAGAGGAAGAAGAGAAAGAGAAGGATGGGAAGGAGAGGAGGAGGAGGGGAAGGAAGAAAAAGGAAGGAAAGAAGGAAGGAAGGATGAAAGAGAAAGGGAGGATGGAAAAAGGAAAAAAAGAGGGAGGGAGAGAGGGAAGGAGGAAGGAAGAAAGAAAGAAAAAGAAAGAGGGAGGGAGGGAAGAAGGAAGGAGGAAAGAAAGAGAAAGACAAAAAGGGAAAACAAGGGAGAGAGAGGAAGGGAGGGAGGGAAGAAGGGGGGAGGAAGAAAGAGAAAGACAAAAAGGGAAAATGAGGGAGAAAGAGGAAGGGAGGGAGGGAAGAAGGGAGAGGAAGAGAGGGAAGAGGAAGAGGAGAAAAATTAAAAACCAAACACTTCACCATTCCAACACAGCAGTAATTTTTAGGGTCTCACATTTGTTCAAAAGTTTTGATGCTACAGTAGCTGCTGTAGTAGCCTCCAAGGAGAAGTGCTTTTAGCATAGTTGAGAGGAATGGAATTTAGAAACCTTGGAACCTGTATGATTTTAGCTGAGAGGAAGCTTAGAACATAGAAAGAAAAAGCTGGAATGAACCTTAGATCATCTAGTGTAACCACAATTTTCTGGATGAGGAAACTAAGGTGCAGAGAGGTGGGGGAGGTGATTGCCCAGGTTCAGTTAGTAGGTAGCTTGGCTGGGACTAGCCCAGACCATCTAACTACAAACCTAGTACTCTTGTTCTCTATTGTGTACCACCCCTCCTGTGTCGTGTTAGGTAGTATAGTAAAAAAAAAAAAAAAAAAACCAAAATCAAACATCTTGCTATCTCAATGAGCGACTCTGGTCAAGTCATTTGATCTTTCTGGATCTCAGTTTCTTTAACTGTGAAGATTGAGTTGATAATGCCTGCCCCCATCTCCCTACATGAGACTCACCTGAGACAATGCATGTGAAATGCTTTGAAGAACATAAAGCCTGTGAGCCAAACAGAAGGTATGACAATATTACCATTTTACATGAATTGTTTTGTCCTTGCTCATGGTTCCTGTTTTAGAATGTGCACTTATCAGGGGCAGAGAGCATGTTTCCTGACTTATTTTACCCATTGCCAACATAGAATCATTCTCATATTGATGCTTAAATCCAACTTAATGAAGGTGATTATGTTGATGAGCTTTGATTTAATCTGTAAGTATTAAGGCTCAGTGATTTATAAACAATCCAGGAGGACTGTAATTGCTAGGAGTGAGTTTCAGTGCAAAATAAAGTACCTATTCCCTACCCAAGCCATCGATCCATGTTCTTTGAGTCATACACTACTTTCATAACTCACCTGTTCTACTCATGCCCTCTAGTGGACAAAAGCAAATAATGCAACCTTTTTTTTTCTCTCCCAAGCTTGGACTTGGCCCTCTAAGTGAAACTTTTTTCCCCCTCTCTTTCTTTCTTTTCTTATCTTAATTTTTCTTTTTATACCTGATACTCCTCCAAGACATTCTATAATTTCTAATTACTTAACTTGGAGATATTATGGTTTATTACAAACATTTCATTTTTATTCCAGGCAACTAGCATGGTACAGTCAGTTGAAAGAGCATATGCTTTGGGATCATAGCAACTGGGTTCAAATCCCATCACTGATGTTTATTGTATGATCTCAGACAAGTCACTTAACCTCCATGGGTCTCAGTTTTCTCATCTGTAAAGTGAAGGGGAGTCTACTACATGAACAGTTCTAAAACTATGATGGTATGACCAGATCATTTTTTTTTCCTTTCCTGAGTGAAATAGTGGGGAAAACACTAGATTTTGGAGTCATGAGATCACAAGAGTCAAAGTTGAGAAAGTTTAGATCATCTAGTCCTCTTCATTTTCACAGATGAAGAAACAATCCTACTCAGGATAAATGACTCGACATTTACAGTCATACAAGAAGGAGGTAGCAGAGAGAGATTCTAGTTTTGACTCTTTCTACTAAATATGCCACATCTCCAAGTTCAAGTCCTGATTCCATCACTGGAAGCTGTTACCACGAACAGGTTACTTTACCTGTCCAAGCCTCAGTTTTCAAATCTGTAAAAAGAGGGATAATAACACCTATTCTACCTACCTCACAAAGGTCTTTTAAGAAAAGCCCTTGGTTAATCCTACAGAACTATAGAAATGAAAACTATTATTATTTCATCTGAGAAAAGACTGTTAGCCTCAATCAAAGCAGACATAACTTACTTCCAGGTAAACAATTACACACACATATGTATTATGTATGTATGTATTATGTATGTATGTGTGTGTGTGTATTCTGTGACCTTAACTTCGTGTTTTCCTTTTCTCTCTCCAAATTCTTTTCCTATGATGCCAAATTGACAGGTTTTCTTTATATACTTTTTGATGAGTTTTCTAACTTTTACAGTGTTAGGCCCTACTCTTTGACTTTCTTCATTACCATACAGCATGTAGCACTTAAACCATAACTATCTAGTTAGAGAAGAATCACTGTTAAATATTGGGGAATGAAGGGAAGATCTTGTAATTAGCTTAGAATTAGTTCTTGGAATTAGTCTTTCAAACCTAGCACAACTACATTACCATACCATTTTTCCCTCCATGAAATAGTTTGCCAAAGAATGTTTGAGAGCACCTCGACAGAAGTCACCTTTCTCTCCCCAACAGCCCAGACTCCGAATTGGGGGCCTGGGAGACAATTCCTCACATATTCCCTGCTTATAAATATTCAGGTCCATGCTCTTTCCACTGCTTTTTACAACATTGCCTTTGCCCTCTCCCAGCTTGGTCAATAGAAAAGGGAGGCAGCTTTAGAATTCAGGAAATAACAGAAATCCCACAAGAGTGTCTATTCTCTCACCAGATCGGTAGCCTATTTTGGCCTACTTATAAGGTTCAGAGAGCTCAGACAAGCCTTTCCACTAAAAGAAATGTATTTCTCAAGTGAGCTCAGTATTTCAGCTCTCTAAAGGAACGATGTCTACTCTAAATAAAACTCCCCTCTATGCCTTTCCAACATCACCATTTGGCAGGAAGGGTGACAGACAGTGACTTACTCCCTAAAGGAACACAGAGTCCAGTCATTTAAAACCATGGGCAGGTGAAAGTATCCTAGAGGGAACATTTTCTCTTTCAATTGTTCCCTTGACCTTAATGAATTGTAAGACTGACCATCTGCTTCCCAGAATCTTCCAGAGATCATTTCTGAACTTAGATTGGAGATCAAAGAAGTATACCCTTTCTTAAAATACTAAAATCATAGATTTATAGAATTGGTAGTTGTACTAGGTTTGAAAGACTAATTCCAACAACTAATTCTAAGCTAATTACAAGATCTTCCCTTCATTCCCCAATATTTAACAGTGACTATTAGATAGATAGTTATGGTTTAATTGCTACAGCCATGGCCCTAATCAAATGGAAATACATCCTAGCCGGGCTTAACAAGGTTATGGAGTAGTTGACCAGGAATTGTATTGATGATGAGAATGAATGTGATTACCTCCAGGGTCCCTTTGGATGCTTCTTGATGAAGATGTATGCCTTCTTCCAGGCTTATAGAGTTCTTAGTCCCATGAAGACCAACAACAGGTCAACATAAGCCCCTCTCACTCCACATTAGAAACTAGTACAGAAACAAAGACCTTCCTAAGTCCTGCCCTCCACTCCCACTTCTCAGCATTAGCATCTTGAGGTAGAGTTGACCCAGCTGTTGTGACTCCCTAGTTATCAAGCAAGACATCTGACCTGCATAGATGTATACCTCTCCTCCCTTTTTCTAAATTACCATTGCCACTGCAAGGGCCATGAAAATCTACTGCTCTATGGCTCTACTAAAAATCTCTGCTAAACCAAAATTTTCTTCCCTGGACATGTACTCTTTGAAATCCCTGTTCTATTGTTAACAAACTCCTTTACATAACAGACCTGTTTCTTTTCCCAAGGCACACTACTTTGCATATCTTTTTATTTATTTAGTATAAATAAATGCACATATTGGGTATACATGCTCTCTTCCCCTGCCATGTATATGCCCAGATTAAATATAAGCCCCTTAAGGGCAAGCACCATTTTTACTTCTAGGATCAAATATAAACTCCTTTGTCATTTAAAGTCCCAAACTACTTATCCTGTCTTATTACACATCACTGATTTTCAAATACTCTATGGGCCAGGAAGTGGTTTTGCGCTACAAGTAGGATGATGTACAGAAAGCTCTTGGATTCTCTCCTTCCTTCTCTGTAAAATAGGAGGCATCAGGAAAACTTTTCTCTCTAAAGGAGGAGTTCTTAACCTGGGATCCATGAACTTAAAAATAACTATATTTTGATAACTACATATAACAATAGAATTGGGTTCCTTTTTAATTCTATTTATTTTATTTTCTGCATTTGAGAACATTATTCTAAGAAAGGGGCCCATAGGTTTCCCCAGACTGTCAAAAAGGTCTAAGATAACAAAAAGTTTAAGAATCTTTGTTTTAAAAAATCTAGAGCTTGGAACTCTTGAACTGGGTATTACCCATGAGGCAATACTCACAGCAAGCTAGTACTGTCTGAGAAATATCCTTTACTGGTTAGAAGTGTGTGGGATAGAGACCACTACCAGATTTTTAAAATCAGAATCTGAGTCGGAATGCAGAAAGAGTCCTTTATTCTTTCTCATGAGAAAGGACACAACCCTCATTGCTCTAGTGGCTTCAGCCAGGGAGTGCAAATTGTGGAAGCTCACAGGCTTCTATTGTCCTAATCCTAACCAGGCCCACAGCCCTGTCCCATTTTCAACATTGGTTGGTGAGGTGGGCTCACAACCTCTTCACAAGTAGCTAGCTACTCATACAAAGCAATCTCAATCCTTCATTACCATAATTATTCATGAATTAGTATCCTATCAGAGGATGGTGTTTTCCAGTCCCTCATTATGCACCAATTTGGAGATAGCCAAAGAGAGTTACAGTTGACAAGCCTTTATTATCATAATTATTCATTTGACCCTTCTACCCAATCAGAAGGAAATATCCTTTAATCCCTTACTTATGCATATCTATACACCAAATCTGGGGGCAACCAATGAGAAGAAGGCTAGTGTTGTTTCCTTTAAGTTTTGTTACCTCTTTCCAGGGCCTGTGGAAACTTAACCCTTTGTTATCTCTCACAGTAGGCTATATTACAAAAACATGCCATCTAGAGAAATCAAAATCTACCCATCATTCCCACCTCTCCACACACGGGAAGTTAGGATCAGGAAAGAATGTCTTTGAATTCTCCTCTCAGACTACATGACTCTTATGGTCATTTGCTTCTGGCAAAAGATCCCATTTCCAATGAAGATGGGGGTAAAGAGAAATAAATTCCTTCTCCATATTGCAGTGTTCTAAAAGGGGTATAAGTGAGTCCTCAACAGCTCAAAACTTCCTCACAAAATCAGTCCTTCCTCCAAGGTTGACTCCTCCAGCTAATGGTCTCAGTTTTGGGGTCCAGCTAGTTTCTTTAAAACCCAAGAGGCATTGCTGATCCTTAGCCAGGCAAACATTTTAAGTTCCCACCTGCCTTCATTCAGTGGGAAATATCTTGTATTATCAGGCTGTTTCATTAACTTTACCTTCTTTTATCAGGTTTATTTGGATAACTCATAAGCATTCTGTTATCAGGTTAGTTAGGAAGACTCACCAGTTTGAACAAGTACCACTTTGATGTACCTTCTTTGTAATCTCCCTTACAATTAAATTTTTGCTGTCCCCACAAAATATGCTTGAGTGCTTAAGACACATTTATCCATATCCACACCCTTATAGTATATGTTGCTTCCCCTAGATCTAATTTAAGTTCTTTGAGGTCAGAAAGGATTTAATCTTGTCTTTGTATCCTATCAAAGCAAATGGAACATTTAACAAATAATTGTTTAATGGAACTGCATTGACCAGAGGGCAAGTGATTTGCCCTACAACATTTGGTTAATAAGTGGGAGAGGAATTCTCCCCGCCAAGTGTCCAACACTAAGACAAGTGTTCTTTCCACTGCATTAAACTGTCTCCGGATCCTAGAATCACAAAATCTTAGAGTCAAAAGGTTAGCTGTCATCTAGTTCAATCCATACTTCCCAGGCTGCCAACACAGAGACCCAAAAAATATTTTTGGCCAATTATCTAGCAGACATGAAGTCATAGGCTACCTCTCATAAACCTAACAACTTATGCATCACCACCATCATATATTCAACATTGGATGTCATGAGAGGCTTGTATCAATTAGTAATTATAATTTAACCAAGAAAAAAATTCATAAGACTCACACACACACACATTTCTTATCATGTGCTCTATTACTGAGGAAAATTTGAATGCCTCTGCCCCATCATACCTGAATAGGAAACCCTTCTACAGTATCTGACACAAGGTCTCATCTGGCCTTCCTTTGATTAGTGGTACTTTTTTGGACTGGATTTGTGATTTCATTGATATAAGGAACTTTCAACAAGGTCTACAACTTAATATTTTCAAGAGTTACCTTAGAGTCCTGAGAAATTAAATGACTTTCTCAGTGTCACACAATGTGTATATGTGTGCTGGTAAATGTTTCTACAACCAATTGGGGACCAACTCTTATACACACTTTTAAGTTTAATCTGTTATTGTGAATAGTTTCTCTAACATTTTTTTAAATCTCAACTAGCATTGGTAAACTACAGTCAGTCTATTTTTGTTTGGCCAGTGAGACAAAAGTGATTTTTACATTTATAAATAAAGTTTTATTTTATTTTAAAATGAAAAACCATCCTTAGCTCTTAGGCTATTAAAAAAAGTTTACTTGTAGGCTATAGTCTTCCAATCCCTGACCTAGCCAACCAACCAAACAGTAAGCCAACACCTGATTTGTAACATTTGCTGATTTCTGAGTTGCAAATTCTCACGTTGAAATTTTAACAATCAGCTCCTGGGGTCCAGTTGGAGCTGACTCTAGAATGCCCCTGAGTATTTGTCAGTGTTGGGATGTGAATTCAGGTCTTTCTGACTTTGAAATTGGCTGTCAATCCACTTCATGCCTCCTGAACCATTCGTTGAGTTTCCCGATGAGCAGGAAGAAACTTATAGGCACTCACCTCACTACACTCTAAAGAGACTGGCAACTAGTTTTTCAGACTTTCAGCACCAGACAATGACACAGAAAAAAGCTTTCAGGTAGAGAAGACTTTGTATACTAGAATCCAACAAGTTCAAACAGGAGAGAGGAATGAATCCAGAGACAATACCTTTCCTTCCTAAAACTTCAGCCATAGAGATTCCTAGGAAACAATCATACATACAAAATGTAGTCACATTTCTAGCCAGTCTGGATCCTTCACAGGTTCAGGTTTAGAGATACAGGACTATAGTTATAAGAACTATAATCAGCTCATGCAATCAACTAGTTCAGGTATAGGACAGGTATGTCAACAAGTCTCAGTCAGTCAACAAGTGCCTACTAGTACCAAGGCACTGTGCTTAGTGATGAGAGAGAGAGAGAGAGAGGGAGGAAGGAAGGAAGGAAGGAAGGAAGGTAGGAAGGAAGGAAGAAGACAGTTCCTGCTCTAAATGAATTTGTATTCTAATGGGGGAGAAACATGAAAACAACTACATGCAAACAGGATACATACAGGATAAATTGAAGATATATTAAGAAGACATGGTGAGAATTGGGAGAAACAGGAAAAGCTTCTTATAGAAGATGTGATTTTTAGCTGGGATTTGAGGAAGCCAGGAATGTCAGAAGACAGAGATGAAAAGGGAGAGAATTCCAGCAATGGCAGCCCCCAGCGAAATGCAAGGAGTTGGGAAATGGAATGTCATGCTAGGAATAATGAGGAAGCCAGTGTCATTGAATCACAGATTGGGAATATGGGTTGGGGAATATGGAGTAAAGTATATGAAGCCTGGGAAGGTGGGGAGGGAGTTCCATTATGAAGGACATTGAAGACCAGAGGATTTCATTATTGTGCCTAGAGGTGGCAGGGTATGACTGGAGATTATTGAGTGGGGAGGATGTGTATGTATGATACGCTCAGACTTATGCTTTAAGAAGATTGATTTTTCAGCTGAGTAAAAGATGGACTCTAGCAGGGAGAGATTTGCGTCAAGGAGACCAACTATTATAATATTAATATTAGCATCTATTCATTGATACATATGGAATTTGTATATCATAGATACGTTTGCCTGTTAGATATGTATATTTTGATGGGTGTCTATTTTTATATACATTGCTGTTTCTGCATTTAGCAATATATTAATATTTAATATTATGTTAATGTATTATATAAAATATAATAAGGCTATTGTAATAGTCCAAGTGTGAAGTGAGAAAGGCCTGCACCAGGGTAATGGCAGTGTCAGAGGAGAGAAGGAAATATAAAATATATGATTGATGTTAAGAAAGTAAAATCCACAGAACTCAGCAATAGATTGGATATGGGGAATGAGAATGAGGAGCTAAGGATGATATGTAGCCTGGGTGACTGGGAGGGTGTGCACAGTCTGCACAGTGATAGGAAAGTTTGGAAGTAGAAAAGGTTTAGGGTGGTGCTAGAAATAATGAGTTCAGTTTTGACCATGTTGAGTTTAAAATATCTATGAGATATCCAATTGGAAATGCCCAATGGCTAGTTGGAGATATGAGTCTGGAGGATAGGCGAGAGGCTAGGGTTTAATAAGTAGGTACTAGAATCATCAATATTGAAAAGAAAATTGAATCCACGGGAAATGGCATGGTCACCAAGTGAAATAATAAGGAAGGGGAAGAGAAGATGACCTTGGACAGAGCTCTAGGCAGCACACATGCTTATAGAGTATGACTTAGAAGAGGATCCAGCCTAGGAGACTGGGAGGGAGTGGTCCAGACAAGGAGGAGATGAACCAGGGTAGAATAATATCACAGAAACCAGGAATCAAGGTCTATTTGACCTGTTACTGGGAAAACCTATGATATTACAGGGGAAAATGGAAAAATAGTTTTACATGTTTCTACACAATATCAATGGTTATCTATGTCATACATGTTTCCAGACAATACTTATGTATACCTATATAAAATGCACCTAGCATATGTTCATTGATGCACATGGTATTTGTGTATCATAGATATGTTTGCCTGTTAAATATGTATATTTTTGTTGGTGGTCTATTTGTGTGTATGTTGCTGTTTCTGCATGTTCCATTATATATATATATATATATATATATATATATATATATATATATGTACATATATAAAATATGTATCCCACTGATGTTCATGTGCATTCATATGTATGAATATGTGTACCCTATTGTGTTGTGTGCATATTATAGGGCCTCCATATAATCTAAACTTTTCCCTAGATAGCTATCCAGAATTTGAGACTATGGACAAATTCGCTCAAACAAACCCCAAATGATTTACTGGTGACAGCAAATGTTTAACTAGGGTGAGAGTATCAGAGAATTAGTCTTTCACAGGCTTAATCATAGAAAAGACACGAGAAAATGAGGTATTAAACTAACCGTAAAATTGTGGCCATACCAGGTATGCCCTTATAAGGTCCACATGAGTCCCTTGAGTGAATCAGATGGGAAGCAACAGGAAACTGAAGAATTAATAGGCTGCACCTCCTAGTGACCTTTAATAGTTAATTCAGTGAATTCAGGAGAGAGCTTCCAAGAGGAACCCAGCCCTGGAGAAGGCACAAGGGACTGACAGAATGGAAATACAGGCCTATCGCTGGCTCGGCCACAGTCGAAGGGGCCAGGGCTGAGAGGGCAAAGCTGCTTGGGCAGATCAGGGATGAGGGGCGATGGGACAAAAGCTGTATTGCAGACCCCCCCCCCCCATAGAGATCTGCTGGTGGTAAGCTGGTATTTCCTTTCCCTCTTGTTTCCTCAGGGAAGCCTCAAAACTTTCCTTCTGGGCATGGAAAAGTCTGCTAACCTTTGTTTGTTTTGTTTGCTTTGACTGGGAGATCCATGAGAGCTGAAACAGTTGGGTTTTTTGTTTTGTTTTGCCTTTTAATGTATCCCTAGCACTTAACACAGTACCAGACATTTAATAAATACTCGCTGATTGATTGCTTGCTTTGTCTTAATCACATGCATTTGCTAGCCTGGGTGTGTGTACTAATTGAAAATAAGAACTCAACTGAAGGGAGAACATTCCCAAGGAAAAGGGAGAGACATAACTAGCACTGCAAGGTTTTGAACCGACACTGTCGCTATCTGGGGACTTGGAGCTTATAAAAGAAAGAGAAAATTGTGGACCATGTAATACAGCTTCCCAGAACAGAAAAAGAACATTTATAACAAACAAACAATTCAATAGTAGGGCAAGATGAGGGGAGGGGACAGATAGGAGTGATTTGATAAACTTACTTAGCACTCCACTCTTCAATAATTACATTAGGATCTAATAAAGGTAGCACGAAAACTTGAGGCAGAAAAATTCCAAAATAGTGAATTCAGACATAGCTTTTGTTCCCTCCTCACCAAAAAAAAAATAATCTCAGGGTCTTTAACAACACTGCAATTTCCCAATTGCAACACAGTTAACTCTTTCCCAATGCAGTTTTGACCTTATCCATCTGCAGTCTTATAGATAGATGGATGGATAGATGGAGATCAATATATAGATGATGAATCAACACTGTGATATTCTGGTGATACTGTATGGTTGTGAATTATGAAATACCAAAATCTTCAAAGAATGAGAATTGCAACTCATTCAAAGAAAAATGAAGTCATGCATATATCCAATAAAGAACTGTGAAAAAAGAAACAATATATAGGATATCATCAGAGAGCTTTAACTAGGAAAGGAAGTGGTCTGGTCATATCCTGAGAGTGAAGGATAACCAACGTACCCCCTAAGTCCTCCATTAGAACCCATGTAACGTCAAGAGATCACGGGGGTCGTGTGGGGGGGGAGATCATAGATCCACCAAAATATAATCATTAAAAAAAAAAGCATATTAAGAGGCTTTATAAGAAGTGTTCACAGGGAAAGTCTTAAAGAAAAGTGTCACCCCTCTGTTACAGATTGCAACCCATCCATGCCTTCCAATCTCAGGTGACTCTTGACTATCTGGGCATGTTATCTTAGTTGGCAATAAG
Organism: Pseudochirops cupreus; assembly: GCA_028627135.1. NCBI lineage: Eukaryota > Metazoa > Chordata > Mammalia > Diprotodontia > Pseudocheiridae > Pseudochirops > Pseudochirops cupreus. Next base: position 288,184,643 of record CM053581.1, read on the forward strand.
CTGCAGCTCACTCACAGCCCTCTGCACCTTGACTACATCTTCCTGTAAATGCTTCACAAAAGGTCCAGCTAGAATACTGGGACTCTTTTTCTACCTCTCTCATCCTTATATAAATACCACTGGAAGACATAGACTGCATTTGATTTATTCCTCACGCTCATGTCATGACCAGACATGAACACTTAATTAGAAATTAAAGGGGCTGGCCTCCAATCTCTACTTCTGGCACTGTGAACCTGAGCATGTCACTTGCCTCAGTTTCCTCATGTATAAAATGAGACTAATGGGTTAAACTTTACAATTTTAAGTCTCTGACGTTATGAATAAAATAACAGAAAGTATTAAAGGTTGGGTGAGCTACAGAAATTCTCTTGAGAAAAGAAAATCACAGTAAATAACTAGAAACCCAGAGGGGATATTTATATTATGGATGCTTCTGGCTGGCACAGTGCAATTTCAAGGAGAAAAGATATGGAATCTTTTTGCTTCTCTATTCATAAATTTCCCCCAAGGCTTCAAACCTGAGAAACACCCACTATTCACACCTTTTTTAATTGCTCTCATCAGACGTTCAAAGGCTTTACTGGGAAAGAGCTGGCAGTTGCCAACTACCATACCAGGAAGGAAATTGTGTTCTGGGCTTCCAGGCTTACCACCTTCCTCAAATTATACCTCAAGTTAATTATCATGAAAGCAGGAGAGAGAAAACAGGCATAGGAATAACACTATATATCACTTATTTTGATGGCCCTTGTTTAAGCAAACTGTTCCTAATAAAGCAAAGTTGTCGGGAATCAAAAACAGTTCTTGTGAGATGTGAGGGATTTTATGGTCAATCACTCTTTCTCCACCTCTGCTTTAATCTGGGCTTTCCATCTGTTAATGGAAGGTCTCTCTATGGGAAGGATACAAGAATTTTGCCCTGAACTAAGGACACATTAAAATGAGGAAATATGCTTAAGACATGATCAGAGGCAAAAACATACCCCCATGTCACCTTACTAACACCTCCTCCCTAGGACCAGGTCCACCCTTAAGTACCAAAAACTGGCCTTGTGATATTGACCTTGCTGGACACATCTCAGAGTGAACATTCCCATGCAGTTAAAATGGCTTTGGTCTTGGAATCATAAGTCCTGACTCTGACACTTCTTGACTTTGCCTTCACTGAGGGAAATTCTTTGGGAGTCTGTAGCTTTCCATTCTACCTAGTCAACTGAATCAGTACGTCAGTCAGTAAGCACATATTAAATGCTTACTATAAGCCAGACACTGTAAGCCATGGAGATCCAAAGAAAGGGAAAAACAGTCCCTTCTTTCAAGAAGCTGACATTCTGATGGGAGAGACAATACCTAAATATTTAGATGCATACAAAACTTATATAATCAACCCTCAGTAAGTAATCTATGCCAGACTGGCACATCATGACCAAATGGACATCATCTATCATTTCAGGGGTATTTTAGAGAGGGCTACTCATGGAAGCACTTGGGAGACAGTGTGGATTAGTGGAAAAGCCAAAAGCTCTAGAATGAGAGGAGCCAGATTCAAATTCCCCCTTGAATGCTATGGACATAGTACTTAACCTCTCTAAGTCTCAGTTTCCTCATTTGAAGAGGTTAGATTTGGTAACCCCTGGGGTGACTTCTGCACCTGGACCTGTGACCCTACTATCAATCACAGGGGTCAGAGTTGGAAGCAAGCTTTAAAATATCATCTAGCCAGTGGTTCTCAACCTTCCTAATGCCATGACCCTTTAATATGCATATGTGGGTGTATCTGCATGTGGGTGGACCCGCCTGGAGACAGATAGAGGAATAGTGTCTTGGTTCCTAAGACCATTGGAAATATGTGTTTTCCAATGGTCTTAGGCGACCCCTGGGACCCCTGTGAAAGGGTCATTCCACCCCCAAAGGGGTCACGACCCACAGGTTGAGAACCGCTGATCCAGCCCAAACCTTTCTACTGATAGAGGAGGAAATTGAGGACAAGGAAAGGGAAGTGACTTTGCTAATGTCATACAAATAGTAAATAACAATCGAATTGGAGCCCAGGTCATAGGATTATCATATTTAAAGTTGCCCTCAGACTACAAGGCTACTACCTGTCCTACCCTGCTCCATGGCTGCCTCTAACACGAGATCACAGATTTAAACCTGGAAGAGACTTTAGAGTCCATCTAGTCCAATCTCCTCTTTTTTTCCAGATGAGGAAATTGAGGCTAAAGAATTTATCAGGGTGCAGTAGAAACAAAGAATAAATTTCATATTCAGAACACCTGGGTTTAAATCCTGGCTATGTCATTTATTCCCCTTGTGACTTTGGGCAAGTGAATTAAGCCCTCTAGGACCCAGCTTTTCCTTATCTGTAAATTCAAAAGATTGGACTAGATGACTTCTAAGGTCCCTTCCAGTATAAGTCTCTGATCCTAAAAATATCTTGACCAAAATAGTCAAGATGTCATTGTTTGTCTTGGGCATTACATGCTTTTTAATGACTTTCAAGTATTTCAAATAATTCAAAATAAGAGATACAAACTTTCTCTTTTTAAAAAATTTATTTATTTATTTACTTTTAGTTTACAAGATTCAGTTCCACAGCCCCTTGAGTTTCAAATTTTCTCCCTTCCTTCTTCCCCCTTATTCCCCCCGCCCCCATGGCGGCATAAGATCAAGTATTGGATCTGCAAATACTTTCACATTGGACATTAGTCTGGTTGTATAGAAGGGTTGTAACCAATGGAGTGAACAATGGGAAAAAGGAAAGAAAACCAAACATGGAAAAGAACACTAGCATGTAGATTACTTCAGTCTGCATTTAAACTCTGTTCTTTCTAGATCTTTCTCTGAATGTAGGTATCTCCTTCCATCCTGAGACTTGTAGAGTTGTCTTATACCTGTGCGTTGCTGAGAAGAGTCCAGTTTTTCAAAGTTGGTCGTC